>BNST01000437.1:0-93848 GCA_019650275.1 Xylocarpus granatum | reverse complement strand
TTAATGAATGAAAACTTACAAATTCGTAGCATCTATCCATGCTAACAAATAATGGGCTGTATTTATAGTATTGGACAGTCTTTTCCTAATTTAACTAGTACTTAAGTTCCTTATCCACTTAGGATTAGTTTTCCTAAGTCAATAGGGTTTCCTAAGACAACTAAAACCTTATCAAGATTGGCCTAATCAATAAAGGACAACTAATCTAAAGGTATCGTAATCCTACTAGAATTCTTGGTCTTTCTTGATTTTCTACCTAGACTAGAATTCCTACCTGATCTTGTATTGTACAGCTGCTGGACTTCCTATTGGCTTATCCTTCTAGGACTAGGATTCTCAATGCAAATCCTTCTGCCCTTAGAATACTTGGCCGTGAGTATCCCATTGCTACTAGAATTCATCATGCGTGTCCTGCTGCTGATAGAATTCTCCTTGGCATGATGTCCTGCTGCTGCTGGAATTCTCCTTGGCATGGATGTCCTGCTGCTGCTGGAATTCTCCTTGGCTAGGAATAGATGTCCTGCTGCCGCTGGAATTCTCCTTGGCATAGATGTCCTT
The DNA here is from genome assembly GCA_019650275.1 of Xylocarpus granatum. Taxonomy (NCBI): domain Eukaryota; kingdom Viridiplantae; phylum Streptophyta; class Magnoliopsida; order Sapindales; family Meliaceae; genus Xylocarpus; species Xylocarpus granatum. The sequence continues at coordinate 93,290 of BNST01000437.1, read as the reverse complement.
CTACTGCTGGAACTCTGCTTGGCGTAGATGTCCTCCTACTGCTGGAACTCTTCTTAATGCGATTATCCATCTTCTGCTGGAACTCCTGGTAGCATGAATGTCCTTTATTGATTAGGATTAAGTCAAATACTGGTCGGGCCTCACTGCTGCGCTGCACACTTGCTGTTGCCATGCTTGTTGTGCACATTTTCTGGCCCATGCTCTCCTTTGCTGCCTCATTTTCTGCCTGTTGCATTTCCTTCATACTTAGGTTCTCAACATGAACAAACACGATGCCGCTGCCGCACCCATCGTGATATTCTTGTCACTCTTGGAAGTTCATTCTGTGCACTACAGAACGTGGCCAACACCACTGCCACGCCCGCGGGGATTTCCGGTCGCTCCCTGAAGTTCATCCAAGGCACTGCAGAATGCGTCCGGTGCCACTGCTGTGCCCCAGGATTGTTCAGGTTGCTCCCGAAGTTTATCCCATGCACTGCAGAATGCACCCAATGCCACTTTTGCGCCTGCAGGGATGTTTCGGTTGTTCCCTGAAGTTCGCCCCATGCACGGCCAAACACGCACTGTGCCACGGCAGCGCCCGCGGTGATGTTCTGGTCGCTCTTGGAAGTTCATCCCGTGCACCATCGAATGCGTACAACACAGTTGCTGCACCTGCGGGGATGCTCCAGTTGCTCCCAAAAGTTCATCTCATACACAGTCGACATGCCAGACGCTGCTGCCATACCTGCAGGGATGTTTTGGTCGCTCCCCAAAGTTCATCTACGCACTGCCGAATGTGCCCACCACCTCTGCCGTGCCTCCAGCGATGTTCCAGTCACTCCCTAGAAGTTCGTCCTGTAAACTGCCAAGTGCCCTTGAAGCCTGTGCTGCGCCCACAGGGATGTTCTGGTCAATGTCGAAAGTTCGTCCCGTACACTGCCCAACTGTTGGGGACCCTTTTTTTTACCCCAACTTTTCTACACCTTAGGGGTCAGCAAGCCTACTAAAAACCTTCCTAACCTGCTGTCCCATTTGATTCTTGAGTTTCTTTTCTTATATTTACATTCCCTAAGCTGTCTTTTGGGTTAACTAATATATAAAAGGATATGTTAGATAGGCAAACAACTCTTAAACCTATCACAACTTGCCTTGGTTGAAGAAGACAACTCTTGACTTCAACCTAAGCTCTTAAGCAAGGAAGACAAGTCTTAACCTTGTCTTAAGCCCAAGTTATCTAAGACAACTCTTAAAAGATAACCAAAATATAAAAAGAATAGAAACAAGAATGCTAACCTTGATTCTTGATTAATGAATGAGAAAAATAAAAAATTCGGAGCATATCTCCCTACTTACAAATAATGGGCTGTATTTATAGTATTAGACAGCCTTATCTTATTTCAGCTAGTACTTAAGTTCCTTATCCACTTAGGATATGTTTTCCTAAGTCAGCAAGGTTTTCTAAGACAACTAAAACTTTATCAAGATAGACCTTATCCAAATATTTCCTAATTCTACTAGGATTCTTGGTCTTTCTTGAATTCCTACTTAGACTAGAATTCCTACTTTAACTACACCTTTCTGTCCTTATCTTGTCCCCTCTCCTACAGCTGTTGACCTTCGTCTTGCAGTTTCCTTCGAGGATTAGGACTTCCATATGGCATGTCCTTACATTCCAAAGCTTCTCTTTGACGTGATCATCATGTTGAAGTCAACCTTATCATGACGTCTGCTGCTGCTGGAGTTCTTCATGCCGTCCATGTCCTTCTCCTGCTTGGATTGCATCACGTGTGTCCTGCCAATGCTGGTGTTCTTCCTGGCTTAGATTTCTGTAGTCAGTTAGGACAAAGTTAGAACCTGGCCGTGCTTCACTGCTTGTCATGTGCATGCTTATTGCGCGCACATTCTGGCCTGTTTCTGCCTCTTTTGTTGCTTGGCGCCTCAAACGCATTCGCTCATGCTCCCTTTGCCTCCTAAGGTCCTTAACACCAACACGCCCAACACCGCTTCCATGCTCGTGGGGGTGTTCAGGTAGCTCCCTGGAAGTTCATCTTGTGCATTGTCGAACACACCTGCAGGGCTGTTTCGGTCGCTCCCAGCAGTTTGTCCCGAGCACTGCTGATCATGTCCAATGCATCCACGGATCCCACGGGGACTTTCTGGTTGCTCCCAAAAGTTCATCTAGTGCATTACCCAATGTGCTCAAAGCCTCTGCAATGCCCACGAGCATGTTCCGGTCGAACAAGGAAGTTCATGCCGTGCACTGTCGAACATGCCTAACGGCTCTGCCACGCTTGCAGGAATGTTCTGGTTGCTCCTGGAAGCTTGTCCTGCACACTGCCCAACATGCCCAATACCTCTGCTGTGCCCGCTTGGATATTTTGGTCGCTCTTTGAAGTTAGTCCTGCACACTGCCAAATGCGCCCAAAGCTGCTGCGGCACCTACAGGGATGTTCCGATTGCTTTCGGAAGTTCATCCCGCACACTATCCAATGTTTCTCGAAGCCTCTGCCATGCTTGCTGGGATGCTCCGGTCACTCCTAGAACATCGTCCAAGCACTGCCAAATGTGTTTGATGCCTCTGCTGCACACATGGAGATGTTTCGATCACTCTCGAAAGTTCGTCCCGCACACTGCCAAGCTGTTGGGGTACCAATTTCTTCTCCCAACCTGTCTACACCTTAGGGGTTAGAACGATTTCTAAAACCTCTCCTAACTTGCTGTCTCGTTTGATCCTTGAGTTCTTTTCTTTGATTCACATCCCCTGAGCTGTCCTTCGAGATTAACTAATGATAAAAGGATATGCTGGATAGGCAAGACAACTATTAAACCTATCTCAACTTGCCTTGGTTGAAAAAGACAACTCTTGACTTCAACCTAAGCTCTTAAGCAAGGAAGACAACTCTTCTCCTTGTCTTAAGCCCAAGTTATCTGAAGACAACTCTTAAAAGATAACCAAAATATAAACAAGAATAAAAGCAAGAATGCTAACCTTGATTCTTGATTAATGAATGAAAACATACAAATTCAGAGCATATATCCCTACTCACAAATAATGGGCTGTATTTATAGTATTAGATAGACTTATTCTAATTCAACTAGAACTTAAGTTCCTTATCCACTTAAGATATGTTTTCCTAAGTCAACAAGGTTTTCTAAGACAACTAAAACCTTATCAAGATAGACCTTATCCAAATGTTTCCTAATTCTACAAGGATTCTTGGTCTTTCTTGATTGACTAATCCTATCTTGACTAAACCTCTTTGTCCTTATCTTATCTGATCTCCTACAGCTGCTGGTCTTTATCTTGTTGTTTCCTTCTAGGATTAGGACTTCCATATGGTGTGTCCTTCCATTCCAAGACTTCTCCTTGACGTGAACATCTTGTTGAAGCTAAACCCTTCATGACGTCCTGCTGCTGCTAGAGTTCTTCATGCTGTACACTTCCTTCTCCTGCTTGAATTGCACCATGCGTATCCTCCAATGCTGGAGTCCTTCTTGGCTTGGATGTCTGTGGTCAATTAGAACAAAGTCAGAAGCTGGCCATGCTTCACTACATGCCGTGTGCAAGCTTGTTGTGCTCACTTTCTGGCTTGTTGCGCGCACATTCTGGCCCTTAGCTGCCTCTTTGGCTGCTTGGTGCCTCTCTCTCATTTGCTCATGCTCCCTTTGCCTACTAAGGTCCTCAACACAACTGCGCCCAATGTTGCTGCCATGCCCGACAGGGATGTTCTGGTGCTCACAGAAGTTTGTCCCGTGCACCACCCAATACGCCTGACGCCTCTACTGTGTCTGTGGGGATGTTCCTATCATGCCCGAAAGTTCATCCAGCACACTGCCTAATGCATCCGAAGACTCTGCCGCGCCCTCTAGGATGTTCTGGCCACTACCAGAAGTTTGTCCCACGCACTGCCGAATTGTTAGGGTCCCGATTTTTTTCCCCAACTTTTCTACACCTTAGGGGTCAGCACGCCTACTGGAATCCTTCCTAACTTGCTGTCCCGTTTGATTCTTGAGTTCTTTTCTTATATTTACATCCTCTAAGCTGTCCTTTGGGTTAACTAATATATATAAGGATATGTTGGATAGGCAAGACAACTCTTAAACCTATCACAACTTGCCGTGGTTGAGAAGACAACTCTTAACTTCAACCTTAGCTCTTAAGCAAGGAAGACAACTCTTAACCTTGTCTTAAGCCCAAGTTATCTCAAGACAACTCTTAAAAGATAACCAAAAATATAAACAAGAAAGTAAGCAAGAATGCTAACCTTGATTCTTGATTATTGAATGAGAAAATAACAAAATTCGAGCATATGAGCTCCTCACAAATAATGGGCTGTATTTATAGTCCTAAGATAGCCTTATCCTAATTTAACTAGTACTGAGGTTCCTTATCTACTTAGGATATGTTTTCCTAAGTCAACAAGCTTTTATAAGTCAACTAAATCATTATCAAGATAGACCTTATCCATTGTTTCCTAATCCTACTAGGATTCTTGGTCTTTCTTAAATTCCTACTAAGACTAGAATTCCTACTTTGACTAAGTCCTTCTGTCCTTATCTTATCTTCTTTCCTACAGCTGCTGACTTCTTCTTTTGCCATTTCCTTCTTGAATTAGACTTCTTGCTGTGTCATCCTTCCTCTCCAAGACTTCTCTTTAGCATGGTCATCTTGCCAAGGTAATCCTGCCAAGACGTCCTGCTGCTGCTGGAGTTCTTCACGCCGTCACTCTCCTTCTCCTGCTCGGACTGCTTCATACGTGTCCTGCCAATGCTGGTCTTCTTCTTGGCTTTCATTTCTGCAATTGATTAGGACTAAGTCAGAACCTGGCCGTGCTTCACTGCTTGCTGCGTGCATGCTGGTTGTGCGCACTTGCTGGTTGGTTGCTGCCTCTCTTGCTGCTTGGTGCCTTGCGTGCATTCTCTCATGCTCCCTTTACCTCCTAAGGTCCTCAACACAAATGTGTGCAACGTCGCTGCCATGCCCTGCGGGAATGCTCTGGTCGCTTCTGGAAGTCCATCCCGCATACTGCCAAATGCACCCGATACCTCTGCTGCTCACGCGGAGATGTTTCGGTCGCTCCCAGAAGTTTGTCCTGTGCAGCGCCCAACATGCCTGATGCCTATACCATGCCAGCGGAGATGTTCCTGTCGCACCTAGAAGTTTGTCGTGCACACTGCCCAATGCATCCAAAGCCTCTGCCGTTCCAGCTAGGATGTTCCAGTCGCTCCCAAAAGTTCATCCTGCGCACTACTGAATATGTCCGACGCTGCTGCCATACCCGTGGGAATGTTCTGGTCGCTCTTGGAAGTTCGTGCTGCACACTGCCAAATGCACCCAAAGCCTCTGCTGTGCCTGCAGGGACATTCTAGTTGCTCCTAGAAGTTCATCCTGTGCACTGCCCAACATGCCCGAAGCCTCTGTCAAGCCTGCGGGGATATTCCGGTCACTCCTGGAATGTCATACCATGCACTGCTGAATGCAAATGATGCTGCTGCCATGCCCGTGGGGATGTTCCGGTCGCTCCTGGAAGTTTGTCCCAACCACTGCAGAATGCGTGCGACACCTCTGCTGCACCTGCGGGGATATTCCAGTTGCTCCCAGAAAGTGCTCCTGTGCACTGCCGTACACGCCGGATGACTCTGCCGCAACCACCAGGATGTTCCATCACTCCCAGAAGTTTTTCCCGCGCACTGCCAAACGCACACGATGCCTCTGCCATGCCCGCAGAAATGTTCCAGTCACTCCCAAAAGTTCGTCCCGAGCACTGGCAAACATGTCTGATCCCTCTGCCAAGCCCATGGGGATTTTCCAGCCAATTCCAGAAGTTTGTCCCGCGCACTGTCAAACGATCCCAATGATGCTGCCGTGCCCGTAAGGTTGTTCCGGTCGCTCCTGGATGCTCGTTCCGTGCACTGCCTAATGCGCCAGAAGCCTGTGCCGTACTGAGGGGGGTGTTCCAGTCGCTACTGGAAGTTCATCCTGCGTACTGCCAAACATGACCGAAGCCTCTGCTGCGCCCGCGGGGGTGTTCCAGTCGCTCCCAAAAGTTTGTCCTGCACACAGCCGCACATGCCCAATGCCTCTACCGCGCTCACCAGGATGCTCCAATCGCTCTCGGAAGTTCATCCCACGCACTGTCGAATGTGCTTGACACCTCTGTCATGCCAGTGAGGGTGTTCCGGTCGCTCCTGAAAGTTTGACCCGCACACTGCCCAATGTGTCTGATGCCTCTGCCGAGTCTGCGGGAATTTTCCGGTCATTCCGAAAGTTTGCCCTCACACTGCTGACCTGTTGAGGACCTTAGGAGGCAAAGGGAGCATGAGCGAATGTGTGTGAGGTGCCAAGTAGCAAGAGAGGCAGAAACAGGCCAGAATGTGTGCACAACAAGCATGCACGTAACATGCAGTGAAGCACGGCCAGGTTCTGACTCTGTCCTAACTAACTACTGAAATCCAAGTCAAGAGGAATACCAGCATTGGCAGGACATGCATGATGCAATCCGAGCAGGAGAAGGACATGGACACCATGAAGAACTCCAGCAGCAGCAGGACGTCATGACAGGTTTGACTTCAACAAGATGTTCACATCAAGGAGAAGTCTTGGAATGGAAGGACACACCATATGGAAGTCCTAATCCTAGAAGAAAATGGCAAGATGAAGGGCCCGAAGCCTCTGTCGGGCACGTTGGGATGTTCCGGTCACTCCAGGGAGTTCATCCCACACACTGCCCAACGTGTCCAATGCCACTGCTGTGTCTGCATGGATGTTCCCGGTCACTCTGGAAAGTTCGTCCCATGCACTGCCAAACGCACCCAATGCCTCTGCCGAGCCCATGGGGATTTTTCAATCACTCCTGAAGTTTGTCCCGCACACTATCGAATGTGACTGATGCCCATGCCGCACCCGCGTGGATGCTCCGGCCGCTCCTGGAAGTTCGTCTCATGCACTGTTCAACACACCCGAAGCCTTTGCTGCTGCACCAGCAGGGACATTCGGATAACTCCTAGAAGATCATCCCATGCACTGCCGAACGTGTATGATGCCGGTGCTGCACTTGTGGGGATGTTCCGGCCCCTCCCAGAAGTTTGTCCCGTGCACTGCCGAACGCAACCAACAATGCTACTGTACCTGTGGGGATTTTTCGGTCGCTACTGGAAGTTCGTCCCGCACACTGCCCAATGCACACGCAATCTCTGCCATGCCTGCAGGGATATTCCGGTCACTCACAAAAGTTCATCCCGTGCACTACCAAACATCACCGACATCGCTGTCGCACCTGCGAAGATGTTCCGGTCGCTCACTGATGTTCATCCTACGCACTGCCAAACACGCTTGAAGCCTCTGCTGCGCCTGCGGAGATCTTCTGGTCACTCCTGGAAGTTTGTCCTGTGCACTGCCGTACAGGCACGACCCTGCTACCGCACCGGCAGGGATGTTCCAGGCACTCCCTAAGTTCATCCCGAGCACTGCCGAATGCACCCGAAGCCTCTGCTGCGCCCGAGTGGATGTTCTAGTCGCTCCCATAAGTTCATCCTGCACACTACAAAATGTGTTCGATGCTGCTGCTGTGCCCAAGGGGATGTTTTGGTCACTCTTGGAAGTTCGTCCGTGCACTGCCCAATGCCCCTGAAAGCCTTTGCCATGCCACAGGGGATGTTCTGGTCGCTCTCAGAAGTTTGTCACCAGCACTGCCGAATGCATCCAATGCCTCTGCCGAGCCTGCAGGGATTTTTCAGTCGCTCCCAGAAGCTCCTACCGCGACATGAATAGCGCACGATGACTCTACCATGGCTTCAGGGATGTTCTGGTACCCACCGGAAGTTTGTCCCGCAAACTACCGAATGCGCCTGATGCCTCTACTGCATCACGGGGACCTTCCAGTTGCTCCTAGAAGCTCATCCCGTACAATGCCAAATGTGCCTGATGCCTCTGCCTCACCTGCGGGGATATTCTAGTCGCTCCTAGAAGTTTGTCCCGCACACTGTCAAACATGTCGACACTGCTGCCGTACTGGCAGGGATGTTCGGGTCACACCCGAGAGTTCATCCCACACACTGCCGAATTCACTCGATGCCTCTACCATGCCTGTGGGTATGTTCTGGTCGCTAACAGAAGTTCATCCTGACTATTGCTGAACACATCCGAAAGCCTCTGCCGAGCCCGTGGGGATTTTTTGGTCGCTCCCGGAAGTTCATCAGCACACTACTGAATCCGCACAATACCTCTAACGCACCTACAGTGATGTTCCAGTCCCTCTTGGAAGTTTGTCCTTCACACTGCTGAATGCGCCCGACACCTCTGCCGTGCCCACGGGAATGTTCTCGTCGCTCCCGAAAGTTTGTCCCATGCACAGCCCAGCCCGCTGAAGCCTCTGCCATGCCTGCGGGGATGTTATGGTCGATCCCAAAAGTTTGTCCAGCTCACTGCCAAATGCGCCTGATGCCTCTGCTATGCCCGCAGGGATGTTCCGGTCGCTCCTGCAAGTTTGTCCTATGCACTTTCAAATGCACCTGATGCCTCTGCTGCGGCTGCAGGGATGTTTCGGTTGCTCCCAGAAGAGTTTCTCACGCACTATGGAACGTGTCCGATGCCGTTAGCACGCCCGGGGGGATGTTCAGTGGCTCCTGGAAGTTCATCTCGTGCACTGCTGAACCACCCAAAGCCTCTTCCATGCCTGCAGGAATATTCTGGTCACTGCCGAATGTTCGTCCTGCACACTGTCATACGTGCCCAATGCCTCTGTTGCGTCCATAGAAATGTTCTGGTTGCTCGCAAAAGTTCATCCTGTGCACTGCCGAACGCACATGACATCTATGCTATTCCCATGAGGATGTTCTGGTCGCTCCCGAAAGTTCGTCATGCACACTGCCGAATGCACCCGACACCTCTGCCATGGCTGTGGTGATGTTCCGGTTGCTCCCAGAAGTTTGTCCCGTACACTGCCAAACTGTTGAGGAGCTTAGGAGGCAAAGGGAGCTTGAGCGAATGCACGCGAGGCGCCAAGCTGCAAGAGGGCAGAAAAAGGCCAGAATGTGCATGCAACAAGCATGCACACAGCATGCAGTGAAGCATGGCAAGGTTCTGACTCTGCCCTAATTGACCGTGGAAATCCAATCCAAGATGAACACCAGCATGGGCAGGACACGCAGGACACAATCCGAGCAGAAGAAGGACATGGACGGCATGAAGAACTCCAGCAGCGGCAGGACATCATGGTAGGTTTGACTTCAACAAGATAATCACGTCAAAGAGAGTCTTGTAATTGAAGGACACGCCATATGGAAGTCCTTATCCTAGAAGGAAATGGCAAGATCAAGGTCAGCAGCTATAGGAGAGGGGATAAGATAAGGACAAAAAGATTTAGTCAAAGTAGGAATTCAAGAAAGACCAAGAATCCTAGTAGGATTAGGAAACATTGGGATAAGGTCTATCTTGATAATGTTTTAGTTCTGTTAGAAAAACCTTGTTGACTTAGAAAACATATCCTAAGTGGATAAGTAACCTAAGTACTAGTTGAATTAGGATAAGGCTGTCTGATACTATAAATACAGCCCATTATTTGTGAGCAGAAGATAAGCTCCGAATTTTGTATATTTGCATTCATTAATCAAGAATCAAGGTTAGCATTCTTGCTTCTATTCTTGTTTATATTTTGGTTATATTTTAAGAGTTGTCTTGAAATAACTTGGGCTTAAGTTAAGGTGAAGAGTTGTCTTCCTTACTTTAGAGCTTAGGTTGAAGTCAAGAGTTGTCTTCTTCAACCAAGGCAAGTTAAGATAGGTTTAAGAGTTGACTTGCCTATCCAACATATCTTTTATTCATTAGTTTATCCTGAAGGACAGCTTAGGGGACATATATCTAGGAAAAGAACTGAAGAATCAAACAGCACAGCAAGTTAGGTGAGGTTTTAGAAGTCGTGCTAACCACTAAGGTGTAGAAAAGTTGGGACAAGAAATCGGGACCCCAACAAATTGGTGCTTTCGTTGAGAAATCAGCATGGACACCAGTCAATTGCAAGGCATCATGGTTACCATGTCATCTAGGTAGCATTCACCCGCACCACAAGAATAGACGGAGAAGACTTCTTAGTCACTAACCGCAGAAGAATCCTTGCCTTGGAGAGGAACCAGAATGCGATCAATGACCAGGTAGGTGATATCAAACACCAACTATCATCTATCATTCATTCTCTTGAACAATTAAAAAGAGATACACCCCGAGTGGCTGGAAAACAAGTCCAAACCAAGTAGGGTAGAAACAGCCACCTACCACAAACATCTAGGAGGCTTCAATCAGAAGTCACACGGCACCAAGTGCATGAGGACGAATCTGACCAAGAGCAACTTCCCTCTCAAGAAAGGGGGAAAAGGTGCATGAGTTTGGGAAGCAGGAGGGAGACTTCACCAAACGAACACCTACCCCATGATCGCTACAATGATTATAGCGACGATGAGGAGCTACTGGACAGAAGGCCTGCATCATGGCAACCAAGAAGGGTGCGGAATCACCCTGAGGCAGAACCATGGTGCACTATAAGGAGGGAGGATTGGCACTACGATAGCCCAAGCCATTACACATGGCCTAAGGTAAAAATTGAGTTCCCTACCTTTGAGAAGGGAGATCCAACTGAATGGATCTCCAAGGCTGAATTTTACTTTGAGAAACAAGGTATTCTAAAAGGTGAAAGAGTTGATTTTGCATCCTATCACCTATGTGGGAGAGCCAACCAATGGTGGCATTGGCTTAAGGCCACCTATGGCCGAGAAGGAAGAAGGATAGGCTGGACAAGGTTCACACAAGAGTTAGTGAACAGATTTGGCCCTTCTAGCATGACAAACTATGAGGGACAGCTTGCCAAGATTAGGCAAGAGGGATCTCTAGAAAGCTACCTTGAAGAATTTGAGAGGTTGGCCAAATTGGTAGGACATTGGCCAGATAGTGCACTAATTGGCACTTTTCTAGATAGCCTTGTACCTTGGCTAAGCGAGAAGTGAAAGATGAGAGATCCAAACTCTCTCACTCAGTGCATTTGGTTGGCAAGACTCATCAACAATGGGAGAAGCATCACCCACAGAACAGCCAAGGTCATCAAACCCTCGGACAAATTAGGTAAAGCATCCTCATCAAGTAAGACAGCGCCCTCAAAAACAAAGGACCCTCTCAAACTATCCACCGAAGAAATCAACAGGAGAATAAAAAGAAGCTTATGTTTTAGGTGCAATGATAAGTGGCAAGTTGGCCACAAGTGCAAGAAAGGTCTGTTCAACATCATTGAAGTGGTAAGTGATGAAGAACACAAGGAAAGCAGCGAGGAAGAACAAGAAAGCCACATGGACAGCGAGGAGGAAGCAGAGGCAGAACACTTCCCTGAGCATGCGGAAGAAAGGCAAAATCAACTTGCATGTAGTAGAGGCAACCACCAAGCCTACTGCCATGAGGTTGTTCGCAACCATTAACGGAAAGAACGCTTTTGGTGTTGATAGATAGTGGAGCTACTCATAACTTCATCAACACAAAATTGATCAAAACACTTTAGCTACGTCAGGAAAAGATTGTACCCTTTGAGGTAAGAGTGGCAAGCGAACATAAGCTCAAGTGCGCACAAGTGATCCAGGCAGTAGCAATGCAGATTCAAGGAGTCAAAATAGAGGCAGAACTGCATGTGTTAGCCTTGGCAGGCCTTGATGTGGTTTTAGGCAATGCTTGGCTTAAAACCATAGGCAAGATAATGTTCAACTACGAATCCATGGCCATGCACTTCCAATGGAAGGGAAGGGACTGCACGTGGAGGCATCCACCACCAATGCAGCACATCATTGTGAGGTAAGTACCCTTGAACGACTATACAGAAAAAGGGCACAATGTTTTGCAGTTCTCTTGGCCACAAAGGAGGAAAACACAGCTGAACATCATACCACAAAAGACATACCAATTGGAGTAAGGAACCTACTAGAGCAATTTGGAGATGTCTTAGGAGAGCCACAAGGACTACCACCCTCAAGACATTACAACCATGCCATCCCATTAATCAACGAAACCAAGGCGATTAATGTAGCACCTTACCGGTATGCACACTTCCAAAAGAACGAGATCGAAAGACAAGTGGAAGAGATGCTACAACAAGGTATTATCCGACCTAGCACCTCACCGTTTTTCTTCTCCCATTCTACTTGTTAGAAAGAAAGACGGAACTTGGAGGTTTTGCACCGATTATCGGGCACTCAACCAAGCAACTGTCAAGGATCGTTTTCCGATCCCAACAATTGATGATATGTTGGATCGAGTTACATGGAGCAAAGCTGTTCACCAAGCTGGATCTCAAGTCTGGATATCATCAAGTACGCATGAAAGAAGAGGACGTGCAGAAGACAGCATTTCAGACTCATAGTGGACACTACGAGTACCTAGTCATGCCCTTCGGACTATGCAATGCACCCTCCACCTTTCAAGCAGCCATGAACGACATCTTCAAACCTTATTTGCACAGGTTTGTTTTAGTTTTTTTTATGACATTTTGGTCTATTCCAGGAACCACAATGATCACATAGAACACTTAGCAAAAGTGCTAGAAGTGTTAAGAAGAAATCGTTTCGTCATCAAGCCATCCAAGTGCACATTCATGCAAGAGGAGCTTGAGTACCTCGGTCACATCATATCTGAAGATGGAGTGAAGGTAGACCAACGGAAAATAGGAGCCATGCAAACATGGCCAACTCCAAAGAATGTCACAGAACTTAGAGGATTTCTAGGTTTGATAGGCTATTATCGCCGATTTGTTTGCAAATACGGTGCCATAGCAAAACCACTAATGGATTTGCTAAAGAAGGATGGATTCCTATGGACAGAGAAGAGTGAAGACGCATTCAAGTTGTTAAAGCAAGCTATGTGTGAGACCCCAGTGTTAGCACTGCCCTGACTTCAACCAAACCTTCGAGCTTCACACTGACGCATGTCAAGATGGCATAGGTGCTGTCCTAGTCAAGCCAGAAGACCTATTGCATACATGAGTAGAGTCTTAGGGCCCATGAAGAAGGAATGGTCAGTATATGCCAAAGAGATGTTAGCCATCATCCGTTTAGTCAAGGTATGGCGACCTTACCTTCTTGGGAGGAAATTCCTGATCATTACAGATCAACAACCCTTGAGAAGCCTCATGGAGCAAAAAATTACCACCCTAGAGCAGCAAAAGTTCCTTGTCAAGTTGCTAGGTTACGAGTATGAAATAATCTACAAGCCTGGCAAGGAAAACAAGGTGGCAGACGCATTGTCCAGAAGCAATGGAGGTCAAGCATTGTGGACAGCATGTGAGCCTAATGACACATGCCTCACTGCCATCAGCGAAGTGAAATGGAATGTATGGTCAGAAATCAACGAGGCAATAGAAATTGACCCTCAAAGCCAAGAACTCACAGAGAAGATCAAGAATTTTGACCCTAAGGGTAGTAAATTCAGCCCTTAAAAACGGATATATTTGGCACAAACAGTAGGTATATGTACCAAACATACCGGGACTAAGAGGAAAGATCTTGAATCACTTCCACAACTCATGGCAAGGAGGACATTTAGGATGGTTCCGTACTTACATGCGGATCAAGCCGTTCTTTTGGTTGGAAGGATTCAAGGCAGAAGTCAAGAAGAAAAACAACAATTGTGACATTTACCCATGGATAAAGCCAAAAGATGGCAAGACCAAAGGATTGCTACAACCTTTGCCAGTACCCATACAAGCTTGGAAACACTATAATGACATCCAGTAGCAGTTTTCAAAATTCCACCTTGAGGACAAGGTGAGTCTTCAAGAAAGGGGGATTGTTGAGAACCTAAGTATGCAGGAAATGCAACGGGCAGAAAATGAAGCAGCAAAGGAGAGCATGGGCCAGAAAATGTGCACAACAAGCATGGCAACAGCAAGTGTGCAGCCTAGCAGTGAAGCCCGGCCAATATTTGACTTAATCCTAATTAATGAAAGACATTCACACCAACAGGAGTTCCAGCAGAAGAAGGACAATCACATAAAGAAGAACTCCAGCAGCAGCAACACGTCCATGTCAAGAAGAGTTCCAGCAGGAGAAGGACATAGATGGCATGAAGAACTCTAGCAGCAGTAGGACGTCTTGGCAGGTTTACTTCAGCAAGATGACCACACCAAAGAGAAGTCTTGGAGAGGAAGGACGCCACAGCAGAACTCTAATCCAAGAAGGAAACGGCAAAGAAGAAGCATCAGCTATAGGAAAGAAGATAAGATAAGGATAGAAGGACTTACTCAAAGTAGGAATTCTAGTCTTAGTAGGAATTCAAGGAAAGACCAAGAATCCTAGTAGGATTAGGAAACAATGGGATAAGGTCTATCTTGATAATGTTTTAGTTGACTTAGAAAAGCTTGTTGACTTGGGAAAACATATCCTAAATGGATAAGGAACCTAAGTACTAGTTAAATTAGGATAAGGCTGTCTTAGGACTATAAATACAGCCCATTATTTGTGAGGAGGAGATATGCTCCGAATTTTGTTATTTTCTCATTCATAATCAAGAATCAAGGTTAGCATTCTTGCTTACTTTCTTGTTTATATTTTTGGTTAACTTTTAAGAGTTTTCTTGAGATAACTTGGGCTTAAGACAAGGTTAAGAGTTGTCTTCCTTGCTTAAGAGCTAAGGTTGAAGTCAAGAGTTGTCTTCTTCAACCAAGGTAAGTTGTGATAGGTTTAAGAGTTATCTTGCCTATCCAACATATTCTTATATATATTAGTTAACCCGAAGGACAGCTTAGGGGACGTAAATATAAGAAAAGAACTCAAGAATCAAACGGGACTGCAAGTTAGGAAGGATTTCAGTAGGCATGCTGGCCCCTAAGGTGTAGAAAAGTTGGGGAAAAAAATCGGGACCCCAAAACAAAGGCACCTAATGCCTCTGCTGTGGGCACGAGCAAGTTCTGATCACTACTAGAAGTTTACTCCATGCACTGCCCCAGGTGCTTGATGCCTCGACTGTGCCGGTGGGAATTTTGAGGTCGCTCCCGGAAGTTTGTACCGCACACTGCCAAACATGATCCATGCCACTCCAGCGCCTGCATGAATGCTCTGGTTGCTGCCAGAAGTTTGTCCCACACACTGCCGAATGTGCCGCATGCCTCTGCCGCACCCATGGGGATGTTCTGGTTGCTCCCGAAAGTTCATCCTGTGCACTGCCGAACGTGCCCAATGCCTCTGCCATGTCCTTAGAGATGTTCCGGTCACTACCAAAAGTTCATCCCACGCACTGCCCAACGAGCCCGAAGCCTCTGCCAGACCTACGGAGGTTCGTCCGGAGCACTGCCAAATGTGCCCGATGCGTCTTTCGCGCTGGGGGGATGTTCTGGTCACTCTTGGAAGTTTATCCTGCGCACTACCGAACGTGCCCCACCCGCTGCTGCTCCTGTAGGGATGTTCCAGTCCCTCCCAAAATTCATCCCAAGCACTGCTGAAAGTGCCCAATGCCTTTGACGCACCACCTGCAACGATTTACTGGTCGCTCCTGGAAGTTTGTCTGGCACACTGTCGAATGTGCCCGACGCCGCTTCCGCTCCCCAGCGGGGATGTTCCGGTCACTCCTCAAAGTTTGATACTATGCACTGCTGAATGCACCCAACACCTCTGCCACACCCACAGGGATGTTCCGGTCACTCCAGGAAGTTTGTCTAGCGGGATGCTGACTGTATCTGATGCTGCTGTACCCACGGGAATGTTTCACTCAGTCTCGGAAGTTCAACCCACGCACTACAGAATGCACCCCATGCCTCAGCTGCACCCATGGGGATGTTCCAGTCTCTCCTAGCAGTTCACCCAGTGCACTGCCGAGCCCGTGGGGGTTTTCTGGCTGCTTCCAGAAGTTCGTCCTATGCACAGCCAGATGTGCCCAACGCCTATGCCTCACCCTGCAGGGATGTTCCTGTCTCTCCTAGAAGTTCGTCCCCTGCACTACCAAATGCACCCAACACCTCTGCTGTGCTTGTGGGGATGTGCGGATTGCTCCTGGAAGCTCGTCCTACGCCTTGCTGAATGTGCTCAATGACTCTGCCATGCCCATGGGGATGTTCTGGTTGCTCCTTAAAGTTCGTCCTGTATACTGCCCAATGAGCCCAAAGCCTCTGCTGAGCCCTCAGGGATGTTCCGGTCATTCCCAGAAGTTTGTCCTGTGGACTACTAAATGTGTCTGACAACGCTGCCATGGCCGCAGAAATGTTTTGGCTCTCCCGGAAGTTCATCACATCCACTGCCGAACATGCCAAACACCTCTGCCATGTCTACTGGGGATGCTCCGATCGCTCCCGTAAGTTCGTCGTGTATACTTACCAATGTGCCCAACGCTGCTGCTACACCCAGTGGGATGTTCCAGTCATTCCTAGAAGTTCGTTCCATGCACTACCTAATGCGCCCGATGCTGCTTCTGCGCCCACAGGGATGTTCTGGTGGCTCTAGGAAGTTTATCCTGTGCAATACTGAATGCGTCCAATACCACTGCCACACCCGTGGCATTGTTCCAGTCGCTCCCCGAAGTTTCTCCTACACACTGCCAAATGCGTCAGACAACTCTGCCATGCCTACGGAGATGTTCCAGTCACTACACCAAATTCCTCCTGTGAACTGCCCAACAGATCCGAAGCCCTGCCATGCCTGCAGGGATGCTTTTGTCAATCTCAAAAATTCATCCCACACACTGCCGAATGTGTCTGACACTGCTGCCACACCTGCAAGGATGTTCTGGTCACTCTTGGAAGTTCATCCTATGCATTGCCAAACATGACCATTACTCTCCTATTTGGACATTCAGAAGCGATATGCCCATGTCCAAGGCATTTAAAGCATTTAATGTCTCGGCTCCTTTTTAGAGGAATGGTTTCTGCCACCTTCTCTTTTCCTTTATCAATAGCTACTACCGACTTGCTAGGATCACTTTTTTCTACTGACTTTGCTATCTCCTTTGAAAGGGAAGTCGAATAAGTAGATGAAGAATTTATATTTTTGGTAGAACCTGATCTATACACTCCCCTCATTAGTTGTCTCTCCACCTTGATAGCAAGTTTAATCACATCTTGCAAAGAAACATATGGTTGCAATTCTGCCCTACTTGCAATTTCATACTTTAACCCGCCAAGGAACCTTGCAATCGTTAGTTCTTCTGGTTCTTGCAAGTTACATCTCATCATAAGCATCTCATACTCTTTGACATAATCTTCCACACACATGCCCCCTTGCCTTAAACTTTGAAGCTTAAAGTACAGTTCTTGTTTGTAATATTCTGGCAAAAATCTTCTCTCCATTAATCTCTTCATGACTCTCCAACTTGTCACCTCACCTAAACCTTCTCTTCTTCGCCTAGTTTTCTCGTTTTCCCACCATAAATTGGCATAATCATTGAATTCAAGAGCTGCCAACTTGCACTTTCTTGGTTCAGAATAATCATAGTACTCAAATACTTTCTCTACTTTTTGCACCCATTCTAAGTACTCCTCGGGTGAACTTGTTCCTCGAAATGCCGGAATCTTTAGCTTAACATCAATTCCATTATCCCTTATATTTCTTCTCTGCCATCGTCTCTCCCCAGCTTCATCATCTATTTCTGGCTCATCAAGCTCATCCTCTTCATAATACTCAGGCCCTCTAGTTGCTCGCTGCCCTTGTCGTTCATGTCTTCTGGGTTGTGGCTGAATGGTATTCCTTTCTACGGCTTGAATTAAACGGTCAATTTGCTCCCTCATCTCTGCTTGCTGGTGTTCAAGTGCTAGGATCTTAGCTTGATCCAAACTCAATCCTTTTGGAACATGAGGAGTTACTTCTTCTCCAGACATAATTCGTCCTGAAATTTTCAAGTGAATGAATTTCTTGATTCAAAGAGGCTCTGATACCAACTGATGTGCCTCAAGGATCTTCAATGGTGAATCAAGATCTAATGGGTATATTTTTTTAGGGTTTTATGGATGGAAAAAGGTGCTGGTATGTAGTATAGTTGTTGGGTGGATGAAAATTCGTAATTGGAGTAAGTTACTGGGTCTGTAGGGGTGTTTTAAGAAAGCGGAAGGGTTATGTACGAATTTTGAAGTAGGAATGTGATAGTGATAGCCTATGAAAAGTTTAATAGGAGAAAACTAGTTAATCAAGTTTGATAAGATCAAATCGCCACAAACAAGATTACTAGGTTGATTCGCCACACTCTAAGATAGAAAGAAGGAAGAGTGATAAGAATCGATAGATAATTCGCCACTAAACAAGGAATTTGTTTAGATAAGAATTTGGATGCAACGAAGCAAAATTCCGCTTATTTCTCAAAACTGTTTAATTACAAGCACTAATGCCGTATTTATAGTAATGACAGCCTTTCCATGTCTAACTTATACTAAAACGCCTAATTCATCTATGATAAGGATTCCTAAGTAAATAAGGACTACTAAGTCATCTAGATTTCTATGAAGATAAGCCTAATATATCGGGTTCCTAATCCTACTGTAAAACCCTACTTAATCTCAAACTCCTTGCCTAGTGATATTTTCTGCTGCTGCTGGAATTCTTCTTGGCATGGATATCCTTTGTTAATGAGGATTAATCTTTCTTGGATGGCAGTAACTTCATTTTCATGATTGAGCACATCACCTAGCCTCTGCTGCACCAGCAGGGATGTTCCGGTCACTCCTAGAAGTTCATCCCGCGGACTGCCGAGCATGTCCGACACTGCTGCCATGCCCTGCAGGGATGTTCTGATTGCTCCCAGAAGTTTGTCCCACAGACTGCCAAACGCGCCTGTAGGGATGTTCCTGTCACTCACTGATGTTTGCCAAACATGCCTGACACCTCTGCCGCACCCAATCGAATGTTCTGGTCACTCTCAGAAGTTCATTCTGTGCCCTGCCAAATGCATCCAATGCTGCTACCGTGCCCACGGTGATGTTCCGGTCGCTCCCGGAAGTTTGTCCCGTGCACTGCCAAATGCGTCTGATGCCTTTGTCGTGCCTACAAGGATGTTCTGGTCGCTTCTGGAAGTTCGTCCTGTGCAATGCCCAACGCGCCCGAAGCCTATGCCATGCCAACAGGGATGTTCCGGACACTTCCCTGAAGTTCATGCGAAGCATTGGCCAAAGTGCCCAATGCCGCCACCACGCCTGCGGTGAATTTCAGATTGCTCCCAAAAGTTTATCCTGTTCAGTGCCCAACACACCCCGACACCACTGTTGCGCCCATGGGGATGCTCCCGTCGCTTCTTGAATTTTATCCCACGCATTGCTGAACGCGCTCAACACCTATGCCACACCCGACAGGGATGACCCAATGCACTCAAAGCCTCTGACATGCCAGTAGGGATGTTCCGGTCGCTCGCGGAAGTTCGTCCCGCGCACGGCCAAACTCGCCTGATGCCTCTGTCGTGCCGTGGAGATGTTCCGGTTGCTCCTAGAAGTTCTTTCCGTGCACTGCTAAATGCACTCAATGCATCTACTGCACCCGCAGGGATGTTCTGGTCGCCCCTGCAAGATCGTCCAGCGCACTGCTGAATGTGTCCGACACCAATGCCGCGCCCATGGGGATGTTCCAGTCGCTCGGGGAAGTTAGTCTTGCGCATTGCCAAACATGGACAAAGCCTCTGCCGCACCCACGGGGATGTTTCAGTCGTTCCTGGAAGTTTGGTCCGCGCACTGCCAAATGAGTCCTCTGATGCAGTTGCACCTGCAGCATTGTTTTGGTCACTCTCGGAAGTTCATCCGGTGCACTGCCAAACGCACTCGATGCCTCTGCTGCATCCAAGGGGATGTTCCGGTCACTCCTAGAAGTTTGTCCCATGCACTGCCCAACGCGCCCGAAGCCACTGCTGAGCCCGCAGGGACATTTCGGCTGCTCCAGGAAGTTCATCCTGCACACTGCCGAACGTGTTCGACACCTCTACGTGCCGCAGGGATGTTCCAGTCACTCCCAGAAGTTCATCCAGTGCAATGCCAAATGTGTCCAATGCCGCTGCTGCACCTGTGTTGTATTCAGGTAACTCCCACAAGTTCGTCCCGGGCACTGCCAAAAGCGCCCGAAGCCTCAACCGCACCTGCAGGGGTTGTTCTGGTTGCTCCTGGAAGTTAAACCTGAGCACTGCCAAACGTGCAGCTCTGCTGTGCCCGTGGGGATGTTCTGTTCGCTCCCAGAAGTTTGTCCGGTGCTCGGCTCAATGTGCCCGACCCTGCCATGCCTGCGGGATGTTCCGGTTGCTCCTGGAAGTTCGTCCTGTACAGTGCCAAACGTGCCCAACTCCTCAGCCACACCTGCGGGGATTTTCTGATCACTCCCAGAAGTTCATCATGTGCACTGCCCAAAGCTCCCAAAGCCTCTACCATGCCAGCGGGATGTTCTGGTTGTTCTCGTAAGTTTATACTGCACAACTACTGAGTGCGCTCAACACCACTGCTGCACCCGTGGGGATGTTCCGGTCGCTCCCTGGAAGTTCAACCTCAGCACTGCCAAACGCATCTGACGCCTCTGCCATGCCCTAGTGCTTGGTTGAACGTGCTCAATGACCCTGCTGCACCCATGGAGATGTTCCGGTCACTCCTGCAAGTTCATCCTGCAGACTGCTGAACGCGTCCAATGCTGCTGCCAAGCCGCAGGGATGTTCTGGTCGCTCTTGGAAGTTCATCCTGCACAGTGCCAAACATGCCCAGCTCCTCTGCCATGCCCTGCGGGGACTTTTCCGATCGCTCCAAGAAGTTCATCACGTGCACTGCCAAATGCCTGAAGCCTCTGCTGCGCTAGCGGGATGTTCTGGTCATTCCCGTAAGTTTATCCCGCCCACTGCGAGCGCCCTCAAACGCTGCCGTGCTCAACGCTGTGCTGTGCCTGCAGGGATGTTCTGGTCACTCCCTGAAGTTCATCCCCAGCACTGCCGAGTGCGCTGACACTCTGCCATGCCCATGGGGATGTTTTGGCGCTCCAGAAGTTCTTCCTGTGCACTTCCAGAAGTTCTTTCTGGCACTGCCAAAAGTGCCCGATGCTCTGCATGCCCGAGGGGATGTTCTGGTCACCCCCAGAAGTTCGTCCTGCATACTACCCAAAGCACCCGAAAGCCTCTGCTGCACCCACGGGGATGTTCTGGTCGCCCTCAAAAGTTCACCCCATGCACTGCCGGACACGCCCAACACCGCTGTTGTGCCTGCAGGGAGTTTCCAGCCACTGCCGGAAGTTTGTCCCACACACTGCCGAATGCGCTGGAAGCCTCTGCCTTGGCTGATGGGATGTTCCAGTCACCCTCAAAAGTTCATCTCGTGCACTGCCCAACACGCCCAAAGACTCTACCATTCCCGTGGAAATGTTCCGGTCGACCCCCAGAAGTTCGTCCTACAGACTACCGAACGTGCCCGACACCAATGTTGCGCCCGTGGGGATGTTCCAGTTGCTCCCGGAAGTTCATCTCATGCACTGCTCAACATGTCCAATGCCTCTGCTGAGCCCAATGGGATTTTCTGGTCACTCCTGAAAGTTTGTCCCGCACACTGCCGAGCTGTTGGGGTCCCCATTTTTTCCCCTACTTTTATACACCTTAGGGGTCAGCACGCCTACTAAAAACCTTGCTAACTTACTGTCTCGTTTGATTCTTGAGTTCTTTTCTTATATTTACATCCCCTAAGCTGTCCTTCGGGTTAACTAATATATAAAAGATATGTTGGATAGGCAAGACAACTCTTAAACCTATCACAACTTGCCTTGGTTGAAGAAGACAACTCTTGACTTCAACCTAAGCTCTTAAGCAAGGAAGACAACTCTTAACCTTGTCTTAAGCCCAAGTTATCTCAAGACAACTCTTAAAAGATAACTGAAATATAAATAAGAATGGAAGCAAGAATGCTAACCTTGATTCTTGATTAATGAATGAAAAGAATACAAATTCGGAGCATATCTCCCTGCTCACAAATAATGGGCTGTATTTATAGTATTAGACAGCCTTATCCTAATTCAACTAGTACTTAGGTTCCTTATCCACTTAGGATATGTTTTCCTAAGTCAACAAGGTTTTCTAAGAGAACTAAAACCTTATCAAGATAGACCTTATCCAAATGTTTCCTAATTCTACTAGGATTCTTGGTCTTTCTTGATTGACTAATCCTACTTTGACTAAACCTTTCTTTCCTTATCTTATCTTATCTCCTACAGCTTCTGACCTTCATCTTGCTGCTTGGTGCCTCTCTCACATTTGCTCATACTCCCTTTGCCTCCTAAGGTCCTTAACAGCTCGGCAGTGCACGGGACGAACTTGCGTGAGTGACAAGAAGATCCCTGCAGGGGCTGCAGCAGCATTGGGCATGTTTGGCAGTGCATGGATGAACTTCTGGGAGCGACCAGCACATTGCTGCAGGCACGGTAGAGGCTTCAGATGCGGTTGGCAGTGTGCAGGATGAACGTCTGAGAGTGACCAGAATATTACTGCAGGCGCTGCAGTGGCATTGGACATGTTCAGCAGTGCTCAAGATGAACATCCAGAAAGCAACCAGAACAACCCCAAGGAAGCTGCAGAGGCGTTAGCGCATTCAACAGTGTGCAGGACAAACTTCTGGGAGCAACTGGAAAATCCTCGTGGGCTCAGTAGAGGCATCTAACACATTCAGCAGTACTCGGGACAAATTTTTGGGAGCGACTAGAGCATCCCTGAAGGCATAGCAGCGGCATTAGACGTGTTCGACAGTGTGCAGGACAAACTTCTGGCAGAGGCCTTGGGCACTTTAGGATATGCGAGGAATGAACTTCCAGTAGCAACCGGAACATCCCAGTGGGCACGACATAGGCTTCAGGCATGTTTGTCAGTGCACTGGATGAACTTTTGGAAGAGAACAGAACATCCCACGGGCATGGCAGAGGCGTTGGGTGCATTTGGTAATGTGCACAATGAACTTCCGGGAGCGACCGAAACATCACCGCAGGCACTGTATCTGTGTCGGCTCCATTTGGCAATGCTAGGGACGAAATTCTGGGAGCGACAGAAAAATCCAAGCAGGTGCAGCAGAGGCCTTGGGCCCATTCAGCAATGCATGGGATGAACTTTCGGGAGTGACTGATACATCCCAGCAGGCACGGCAGTGGCATCGGACACGTTTGGCAGTGCGCGAGAGGAACTTCTAGGAGCAACTGGAACATACCTGCAGGCACAGTAGCAGCGTCGGGTGCATTTGGCAGTGCGAGGGATGAACATCCGTGAGTGACTGGAAAAGACAAGTGCGCACGGCAGAGGCATCGGGCATGTTCGGCAGTGCGCGGGATGAACTTCTGTGAGCAATCAGAATATTCCAGCATGCATGGAGTGGCATTGGACACTTTTGGCAATGTGCTGGAGAAACTTGATGGAGTGACCGCAACATCCCTGTGGGTGCGGCAAAGGCTTCAGGCGCATTGGCCAGTGCACAGGATGAACTTTCGGGAGCAACCAGAACATCCCCATGGGGGTGGCAGAGGCTTTGAGTGTGTTATGCAGTTTGCAAGATGAACTTATGGAAGTGACTGGAACATCCCTGCAGGTGCGGCAGAGGCATTGGGCGTGTTCGACAGTGTGCAGAACGAACTTCTGGGAGCGACCGGAACATCCCCGCAGGTGCGGCACCGGTGTCGGACACATTTAGCAGTGCACGGGTCAAACTTCCTGAAGTGATCAGAACATTCCCCAGGGCATGGCAAAGGCTTCAGGCACATTGGACAGTGCATAGGATGAACTTCTTAGAGTGACTGGAAAATCTCTGCGGGCTTGGTAGAGGCGTCAGACACATTCAGCAGTGCATGGGACAAACTTCCTGGAGTGACCAAATTATCCCCACAGGCGCAGCAGAGGATTTGGGTGCATTTGGCAGTTCACGGGAGAAACTCCCAAGAGTGACCAGAACATCCCCGCGGGCACGGTAGAGGCGATGGGCACATTTGGCAGTGTGTGGTACAAACTTTTGGGGGCGATCCATCAAGCGCATTTGGTAGTGCTTAGGACAAACTTTGGGACGCCAGAGGCATTAGGCACATTCAGCAGTGCATGGGACGAACTTCCAGGAGCAATCAGAACATCCCTATGGGCATGGCAGAGGCTTCAGGCGTGTTTGGCAGTGCAGGGGATGAACTTCAAGGAGCAACCGAAACATCCTCACGGGCACGACAAACGTGTTGGACGCATTCAGCAGTGCTTGGGATGAACTTCCGAAAGCGACCGGAAAAGTCCCAAGGGCACAGCATCGGTGTTGGATGCCTTTGGCAGTGCACGGCACAAATTTCTGAGAGTGACAGAAACATTGTTCCTGGAGCCATAGCGGCGTAAGGCGCATTCGGCAGTGCACATGATGAACTACCGGGGGTGACCGAAAAATCCCTACAGGTTTGACAGCAGCATTGGCTGCATTCAGCAATGCTTGGTACAAACATCCAAGAGCAACTGGAACATCCCCATGGGCACAGTAGAGGCTTCGGGCACGTCGGTCAGTGCATAGGATGGACTTCTAGGAGCGACCGAAACATCCCTGCAGGTGCGGTAAAGGCGTCGGGCATGTTCGGCATTGCGTTGGACTAACATCCGAGAGTGACATGGACTTCCCCGCGGGTGCAGCAGAGGCTTCGGGACATTGGGCAGTGCATGAGATGAACTTCCGGGAGCTACCAAAAAATCCCCACAGGCTTGACAGAGGTGTCAGGTGTGTTCAGCAGTGCATGAGACGAACTTCAGGAAGCAAGCGGCACATCATCGTGGGTCCAGCAGCGGTGTCAGTCGTGTTCGGCAGTGCATGGGACGAACTTTTAGGAGCGACCAGGAATCCCCGTGGGTGCGGCATAGGCGTCGGACACATTCAGCCATGCACAGGATGAACTTCTGGAAGCATCTGAAATAGCTTGTGGGCATGGCTGCATTCAGCAGTGCGTGTGGTGATCTTCTAGAAGCAACTGGCACATTACCGTGTGCTCATTTGGGGCTTCAGGCATGTTAGGTCATGCATAGGACAAACTTTCAAGAGGGACCTGAACATCCCTGCTGCACGGCAGAGGTGTTGGACATGATCAGCAGTGCACGGAATGAACTTCCAGGAGCAACCAGAACATCCCTACAGTTGTAGCTGCAGCTTTGGGCACATTCGGTAATGCACAGAGTGAATTTTCGTGACAGACCAGAACATCTCCGTGGGTGTGGCAGAGGCTTTGTGCATGTTGGGCAGTGCGTGCAATGAACTTGCTGGAGTGATAGGAACATCCCCACTGGTGCGGTAGAGCGTTATGCGTGTTCGTGTTGAGGACCTTAGGAGGCAAAGGGAGTGCGAGCGTATGTGCACAAGGCACCAAGTAGCAAGTGAGGCAGAAGCAGCAGAGGAGTCGAGTGCATTCGGCAATGCACAGGACAAACTTCCAGAAGCAACTGGAACATCACTGCAGGCGCAACAGAGGCATCGGACGTGTTTCAGCAATGCACAGGACTAAGTTCCTAGAGCAACCGGAAAATCCCTGCAGGCTTGGCAGAGGCGACGGGCACATTCTGCTGTGCACAGGACGAACTTTCGAGACCGACCGGAGCTGCCCCACTGGCTCGGCAGTGTTGTTGGGTGAGATCGGCAGTGCTCAGGATGAACTACCGGGAGCAACCGGAACATCCCTGCAGGCATCGTAGAGGTGTCAGGCCATTCAGCACTACACGGGATGATCTTCTGGGAGTCATCCGAACATCACCACGGGTGCAGCAGCAGAGACTTTGGGTGCATTAAACAGTGCACTATATGAACTTCCAGGAGCGAATGGAAAATCGCGGTGGGCACGGCAGAGGCATTGGGCTTATTCGGCAGTGCGCGGGACAAACTTCCGGGAGCAACCGGATCATCCCCAAGGGTGTGGCTGAGGTGTCGGCCGCGATCTGCCGGGTGTGGGGCGAACTTCCTGGAGAAACTAGAACATCCCAGCGGGCACAGCAGAGCGTCGGGCACATGGAACGAACTTCTGGAAGTGACCTGAACATTCCCCCAGGCACTGCAGTAGCATCGGACATGTTTGGCAGTGCATGGGATAAACTACTGGGAGCGACCAGAACATCCCTGCAGGCACAACAAAAACTTTGGTTGCATTAGGCAGTGCATGGTATGAACTACCACCAGAGACGAGAACATCCCCGCAGGGCGGAAGCTTTGGTTGCATTAGGCAGTGCATGGTACGAACTTCTGGGAGAAACTGGAACATCCCTACAGGTGTGGCTGAGGCATCAGATGCATTCGGCAGTGCATGGGAGGAACTTCTGGGAGCAACCGGAACATTCCTGTAGGTGCAGCAGAGGCATCCAGTGCATTCAGCAGTGCGTGGGACAAACTTTTGATAGTGACCAGAAAATCCCCACAGGCTTGGCAGATGCATTGGACGTAATCAACAGTGTGCGGGATGAACTATGGCGAGTGACCGGAACATGTGTGCAGGCGCGGCAGTGGCGTCGGGCCCGTTCAACACTGCATAGGACAAACTGCTGGGATTGACCGGAGCATCCCCGTGGGTGTGGAAGCGGCATCAGTCGCATTCAGCAGTGCACAGGACGAACTTCTGGGAGCGACCGGAACAATCCCACGGGCGTGTTAGAGGAGTCAGGCGCATTTGGCAGTGCATAGGACAAACTTCCAATAGTGACCAAAAAATCTCCACGGGCTCAGCAGATGCATTGGATGCAAAGGACAGGGCATGGGATGAACTACAATGAGCAACCGGAACATCCTTGTGGGCGCAGCAGCAGTGTCAGGCCCGTTCGGCAGTGCTCGGGACAAACTTCTGAGATTGACCAGAACATCCCCGTGGGTGCGGCAGCAGCATTGGATGTGTTCGTGTTGGGGTCCCGATT
Source organism: Xylocarpus granatum (assembly GCA_019650275.1). NCBI lineage: Eukaryota > Viridiplantae > Streptophyta > Magnoliopsida > Sapindales > Meliaceae > Xylocarpus > Xylocarpus granatum. The sequence continues at coordinate 66,487 of BNST01000437.1, read as the reverse complement.
TCTTATCCCAACTTTTCTACACCTTAGGGAGTTAGCACGACTTCTAAAACCTCTCCTAACTTGCTGTCCCATTTGATCCTTGAGTTCTTTTCTTAGATTCTTGTCCTCTAAGCTGTCCTTGGGGATGGATTAATGATAAAAGGATATGTTGAATAGGCAAGACAACTCTTAAACCTATCACAACTTGCCTTTGTTGAAGAAGACAACTCTTGACTTCAACCTAAGCTCTTAACCAAGGAAGACAACTCTTCACCTTGTCTTAATCTCAAGTTATCTCAAGACAACTCTTTAAAGATAACCGAAATATAAACAAGAATAGAAGCTAGACTACTAACCTTGATTCTTGATTAATTAATGAAAAGAATACAAATTTGGAGCATATCTCCATGCTATCAAATAATGGGCTGTATTTATGGTATTGGACAACCTTTTCTAATTTAACTGGTACTTAAGTTCCTTATCCACTTAGGACAAGTTTTCCCAAGTCAACAAGGTTTCCTAAGACAACTAAAACCTATCAAGATAGACCTTATCCAAATGTTTCCTAATTCTACTAGGATTCTTGGTCTTTCTTGAATTTCTACCTAGACTAGAATTCCTACCTTGTATTCTACAGTAGCTAGACTTCCTCTTGGCTTATCCTTCTAGGACTAGGACTCTCAATGCATATCCTTCTGCCTTTAGAATTCTTCTTGTCGTGACTATCCTATTGGTACTGGAATTCATCATGCATGTCCTGCTGCTACTGGAACTCTGCTTGGCGTAGATGTCCTCCTATTGCTGGAACTATTCTTGACATGGACGTTCTGCTGCTGCTGGAGTTCTTCTTGATGCGAATATCCTTTTTCTGCTGGAACTCCTGTTGCATGAATGTCCTTCATTGATTAGGATTAAGTCAAATACTGGCCAGGCCTCACTACTGAGCTGCCCACTTGCTGTTGCCATGCTTGTTGTGCATATTTTCTGGTCCCATGCTCTCCTTTGCTGCCTCATTTTCTGCCCATTGTATTTCCTGCATACTTAGGTTCTCAACAGTTTGGCAGTGCACAGGATGAACTTCTGGCAGTGACTGGAGCATCCCTGTGGGTGCAGAAGCGGCATCGAGCACACTTGGCAGTGCACAGGACATTCTTCCTGGAAAGACTGGAACATCCCCGCAGGCGTCTTAGAGGCTTTGGTTGCTTGGCCATGCATGGGATGAACTTCCAGAGTGACTAGTACATCCCCAGGGTGGCAGAGGCTTCGGTCTTTTTGGCAGTGCTCAGGATGAACCTCGGGGGGCGACGAAAACATCTCTGCAGGTGCTGCAGTAGCATCGGATGCGTTTGGCAGTGCTCAGGACAAACTTCTAGGAGGGATTGGAACATCCTGATAGGTCCCAATCTTCTGCAAAGAATGCAAGATAAGAATGGAAAAAAATAAATGAGCGAATGGAAAAAAATAAATGAGCTAAAATTATTCGTGTTCTACTCAGGGCGAGAACAAACCGCATACCATAACAAAATAAATTTCTCCCTTCCCCTAAGCTCACACATCTATCCTTATTTATAGTTATCTTAAAACCTAAAAATGACAAAAAAAGACCCACTAACTAAAAGTGAAAGACTCCTTGACAAATTCTACTTGTCCATTAACAGTCATCATGTGCGAACTTATCGTAACTAACTGCTACAATATCAATAATTGGGTCTTCGTTTGCGATGTGGTCTATCACATCCCTATAGGAGTGGCAGGTGTTGGACGTGCTCGGCAGTGTATGGATGAATGTCTGGAAGCCACCGGAATATCCCTGGGCATGGCAGCAGCATCGGACACATTCGTGTTGAGGACCTTAGGAGGCAAAGGGAGTGTGAGCGGATGCGAGAGAGGTGCCAAGCACCAAGAGAGGCAGCAATAGGCCAGAATGTGCATGCAACAAGCTTGCATGCAGCAGGCAGTGAAGCACGGCCAGGTTCTGACTTTGTCCTAATTGACCACAGACATCAAAGCCAAGAAGGACTCCAACATTGGCAGGATATGCATGGTGCAATCCAAGTAGAAGAAGGAAATGAACAGCATGAAGAACTCCAGCAGCAGCAGGACATCATGACAGGTTTAGCTTCGACAAGATGATCACATCAAGGAGAAGTCTTGGAATGGAAGGACACACCATATGGAAGTTCTAATCCTAGAAGGAAACAACAAGATGAAGGTCAGCAGCTGTAGGAGATGAGATAAGATAAGGACAGAAAGGTTTAGCCAAAATAGGATTAGTCAATCAAGAAAGACCAAGAATCCTAGTAGAATTAGGAAACATTTGGATAAGGTCTATCTTGATAAAGTTTTAGTTGTCTTAGAAAACCTTGCTGACTTAGGAAAATATATCCTAAGTGGATAAGGAACTTAAGTACTAGTTGAATTAGGATAAGGCTGTCTAATACTATAAATACAGCCCATTATTTGTGAACAAAAAAGATATGCTCCGAATTTTTAAGTTTTCATTAATTAATCAAGAATCAAGCTTTAGCATTCTTGGGTTATATTCTTGTTTATATTTTGGTTATCTTTTAAGAGTTGTCTTGAGATAACTTAGGCTTAAGGCAAGGTGAAGAGTTGTCTTCCTTGCTTAAGAGCTTAGGTTGAAGTCAAGAGTTGTCTTCTTCAACCAAGGCAAGTTGTGATAGGTTTAAGAGTTGTTTTGCCTATCCAACATATCTTTTATTCATTAGTTAATCTCAAAGGACAGCTTAGGGGATATAAATCTAAGAAAAGAACTCAAGGATCAAATGGGACAGCAAGTTAGGAGAGGTTTTAGTAGTCGTGCTAACGCCTAAGGTGTAGAAAAGTTGGGGAAAGAAATCAAGACCTAAAAAATTGGTGCTCTCATTGAGAAATAGCACGATCACCACAAAAATTGGTGCTTTCATTGAGAAAGTCAGCACGTTCAACATCAAATTGAAGAGGTAGCACGTCACCATGTCATTCAGGCAGCATTCACCCTCACCACAACAGCGAACTAACAAGGACTTTGGAAGAATCCTAGCCTTGGAGAGGGAACAGCGCACCATACATGACCAGGTAGGTGATATCAAACACCAACTATCATCTATCATTCATTCTCTTGAACAATTGAAGAGAGATACACCCCAGAGTGGCCAGAAAACAAGTCCAAACTGAGAAAGCCAGGAGCAGCATACTGCCACAGCAACCTAGAAGGCTGCATTCGGAGATCTCACGGCACCATGAGCAGGAGGAAGATTTTCACCATGAGCAGCTTCCCTCTCAAGAAAGGGGGAGAGTGCGACATGAGTCTAGGGAGCAGAAGGGAGGTGTCACCGAATTTGCACCAGCCCCATGATCCCCTATGTTGAGTACAACGACAATGAGGTCTTGAATCAAAGGCCAGCAGTGTGGCAGCCAAGGAGAATGCAGAGTCGATCATGAGGCAGAACTTTGGTGGACAAATAGGAGAGAGGAATGGCAGCACTATGACAGCCCAAGCCACTACACCCAGCCAAAGGTAAAAATCCAATTCCCTACCTTTGAGAAAGGAGATCCAACAGAATGGATCTCCAAAGCTGAAATTCTACTTTGAGAAACAAGGTGTTGAGAGGGGTGAAAGGGTTGATTTTGCATCCTATCACCTATGTGGGAGAGCCAACCAATGGTGGCATCAGCTTAAGGCCACCTATGGCCGAGAAGGTAGAAGGATTGGCTGGACAAGGTTCACACAAGAATTGATGGACAGATTCGGCCCATCCAGCATCACAAATATTTGCTCTGAGTTTGATGGGAACCAAGTCTTTCCTTCATCAAATTCGGAGAGTGCTGCACCAGTTCAAAACTTAGAATACTCATCTCTGCCTCCTGAGATGCCAATCTGGAGAACAAGTGAAGATGTTTCATCACCAGCAATTTCAGTTGATGACAGTAGAGGAAAAGAATTGTGCACAAGAGATGCATATGCACTTCCATATGATAGCGACACTAAGGACACAAGTGTTCCAGGACATGACTTGGTATGTTTGAATGCCAAGATAAAGATGCAGATGTCTTGTGATGAGTCAAACAATGCATCTGCCAAACATCTTGATTCATCTGTTCAGATCGAAGGACTTGCTGATCTTTCACGGACAGATTCACAAGCTGCAAGAAATCAGACATCTAGACAATTCAATACGCAAACTGCAGTGGAAAATATGCTTAGCATGCAGCAAGCTTTACAAGGCATAAATATGGATCAAACACCATCATCTGCATCTGTTTTAGATTTTCAATTCCCTGGACAGAATGATGATTATTCATGTTACAGCTTGAACACAGAAGATCTAGACATTCCATGCAACGTTAAGGATTTCTCTAGCACTCAAAAAATTAGCAAAGGAGACCCAGTAGTGATGCAGGAAGATCAAGAAAGCCGCATGGACAGTAAGGAGGAAGCCAAGGCAGTACACTCCCTGGATCATGCAGAAGAAGGCGAAATCAACTTGCATGCAGTAGGGGCAACCACCAAGCCTACTGCAATGAGGTTGTTCACTACCATAAACAACAAGAATGTTTTGGTGTTGATTGATAGTGGAGCTACCCATAACTTCATCAACACAAAACTGGTCAAAACACTCCAGCTATGTCCAAAGAAGATTGCACCCTTTGAGGTAAGAGTGGCAAGCAGACAGAAGCTCAAGTGTGCGCAAGTTATCAAGGCAGTAGCAATGCAGATTCAAGGAGTTCAGATAGAGGCAGAATTGCATCTGAGGCTTCGGGCGCATTGGGCCGTGCACAGGATGAACTTTCAGGAGTGACTAGAACGTCCACATGGGTGGGGCATAGGTGTTGGGCTCGTATGGAAGTGCACGGGCCAAACTTCGGGGAGCAGCTGGAAAATCCTCATGGGCTTGGCAGAGGCATTGGACGAGTTCGGAAGTGCTCGGGATGAACTGTTGGGAGCGACCAGAATATTCCCGTGGGCATGGCACAGGCATTGGCCGTGTTCGGCAGGGCATGGAACAAACTTCTGGGAGCGACCAGAACATCCCTACAGGTGCGGTGGATGCTTCCTGTGCGTTCAAAAGTGCGCAGGACAAACTTTTGGAAGCAACTGGGAACATCCCCACAGGCACGGCAGCGGCATTGGGCACGTTCAGCAGTGCACAAGATGAACTTCTGGGAGCGATCGTAAAATCCCTGCGGGCTCAGAAGAGTGTCGGACGCATTTGGCAGCGCTCAGGACAAACTTCTAGGAATGACCGAACATCCCGCGGGCGTGGCAGAGGCTTCGGGCACATTGGACAGTGTGCGGGATGAACTTCCAGGTGTGACCGAAACATCCCTGCAGGCACAGTAGAGGTTTCAGAAGCATTCGGTCAGTGCGTGGGACAAACTCTGGAGCGACCGAAAAATCCCTGCAGGAGCAGCAAAGGCTTCGGGCATGTTGGGCATTGCACGGGACAAATTTTTGAGAGTGACCAGAACATCCTCGTGGGTGAAGCAAAGGCGTCGGTCGCATTCAGCTGTGCATGGGAAAACTTTTGGGCGCATTCAGAACATCCCCACTGGGCACTACAGAGTCGCTGGGCATGTTCGGCAGTGCGTGGGACAAACGTGTGGGAGTGACCGGAACATCCCCATGGGTGCAGAAGAGGCATCGGACGCGTTCAGAAGTGCTTGTGATGAACTTCTGAGAGCGACTGGAATATACCCGTGGAAGATATTCCGGTCGGTCCAGGAAGTTCACCCTGCGCACTGCCGAACATGTCCAATGTCATTGCTGTGCCTGCAGGGATTTTTGGGTTGCTCCTGGAAGTTCATCCCGCGCACTACAGAACATGCCTGACGCCTCTGCCTCACCTGCAGGGATGTTCTGGTTGCTCCAGGAAGTTCATCCCGAGCACTGCCGAACGAGTCCAACGCCTCTGCCGAGCCATGGGAATGTTCGGTTGCTCCCAGAAGTTCATCCTGTGCACTACCGAATGCACTCAATGCTGCTGTCACACCCGCGGAGATAATCCAGCCGCTTCTGGAAGTTAGTCCTGCACAATGCTGAATGTGCCTGACACCTCTGCTGTGCCCAAGGGGCTGCTTCCAGAAGTTAGTCCTGCACACTGCTGAATGCGCCTGACACCTCTGCTGCGCCCACAGGGGATGTTCCGGTTGCTCTTGGAAGTTCGTCCTGGGCACTGTCCAACATGCCCACAGCCTCTGCTGCGCCCACGTGGATGTTTCGGTTGTTCTCGAATGTTTATTCCATGCAGTGCCGAATGCACCTGATGCCCCAGCCGCACCTGCGGTGATGCTCCGATCACTCCTGGAAGTTCGTCCTGAGCACTGCCAAACTCGTCTGGTGCCTTTGCTGAGCCAACAGGGGATGTTCTGGTCGCTCCTGGAAGTTTATCCTGAGCACTGCCCAACGTGCCCAATGCCTCTTCCATGCTGGTGGGGATGTTCCGGTCGCTCCCGGAAGTTCGCACCCATACACTGTTCAATGCACCTGAAGCCTCTGCCATGCCTGAGTGGATGTTCTGGTTACTCCTGAAAGTTCATCCCATGCACTAATGAACACACTTGATGCCTCTTCAGCAGCCCGCAGGGATGTTCAGGTCGCTCAAGGAAGATTGTCCCACACATTGCCAAACATGCCTGAAGCCTCTGCCGCACCCACTGCAATGTTCCGGCCGCTCCTGGAAGTTCGTCCAGCACACTGCCGAAATGAGTCTGCTGCCACTGCCATGCCTGCAGTGATTTTCGGTTGCTCCTAGAAGTTTGTCCCGTGCACTGCAGAACATGCCCCATAACCCAGCCGCTGCCCGCTTGGATGTTACAGTCACTCCCGGAAGTTCGTCCCTCGCATTGCCGAACACGCTTGACACTGCTGCCGCGGAATGCACCCGACACCTCTGCTGCACCCAGTGGGAACATTCGGTTGCCCCCGTAAGTTCATCGCGAGCACTTACGAATGCGTCTGATGCCTCTGCCGAGCATGCGGGGATTTTCCACTCACTCCCGAAAGTTCATCTTGTACACAGTCAAACGTGTCCAACACCTCTGTCTTGCCTGCAGGGCATTTTTCGGTTGCTCCCGGAAGTTTGTCCTGTACACTTCACATCCATGCAGGTGAACTTGTGGGGGCAACCAAAAAATCACTGCAGGTGAGACAGAGGCATAGGACATGTCTGGAAGTGTGTGGGACGAACGTCTAGGAGGGACTGGAACATCCATGCAGGTGCAGCGAAGGCGTTCGAGCAGTGCACCGGACGAACTTTCGGGAGTGACCGAAACATCCGTTCAGGCATGGCAGTTCCTGGCTTCAGGCGCATTGGGCAGTGCGGGGGATGAACTTCTGGGAGCGACCAGAACATCCCCGCAGGCATGGCATCCTCGTGGGCATGGCGGAGGCATTGGGCATGTTCAGCAGCAATGCATGGTACAAACTTTGGAGCAGTGACCGAATCATTCCTGTAAGTGCAGCAGCATCAAGTGCATTGGATAGTGTGCAGAATGAACTTCTAGGACCAACTGGAACATCACCGCTGGCACCACAGAGGCGTTGGGCGCGTTTGGCACTGCACGGGATGAACTTCAGGGAGTTTCCAGAACAACCCCGTGGGCACGGCAGTTAAGTCAGCTGCATTGGGTAGTGCACGGGATGAACTTCCGGGAGCGACCGGAACATCCTTGCAGGTGCGGCAGTGGGTTGGGCTCATTCGGCAATGCACAGGATGAACTTGCAGGAGTGACCGGAATATCCCCATGGGTGCGGCAGAGGCATCGGACACATTCGGAAGTGTGACGGACAAACCTCCAGGAGCAGCTGGAACATCCCCTCGGGAATGTCTGACGCTTCAGGTGTGTTGGACAGTGCACAGGATGAACTTTCGAAAGCAACTGGAACATCTCCTTGGGCATGGCAATGACTTTGGGCATGTTAAGCAGTGCACAAGATTAACTTCCGGTAGCGACCTGAACATCCCTGAGGGAGCTACAAATGCATCGGCCACAGTTCGGTAGTGGCAGGGCTGACTTCCGCGTGCGACCGGAACATCTTCGTGGTTAGAGTAGAGGTGTCCGGCGCATGCGACAGTGCATGGGAAAAACTTTCAGGGGCGACTGGAAGATTCCCACGATCTCAGAAGCGACGCCAGGCACGTTTGGTAGTGCGTTTCATGAACTTTTGAGAGCGACCAGAAAATACCCGCAGGCTCGACAGAGGCATCAGACGTGTTTTCCAGTACTAGAGCAGTTCAGAGATGTCTTAGGAGAGCCACAAGGGGCTACCACCCTCAAGACATTATGACCATACCATCCCATTAATCGACGAGACCAAGGCGATTAATGTAATACCTTACCGATATGTACACTTCCAAAAGAATGAGATCAAAAGACAAGTGGAAGAGATGCTACAGCCAGGTATTATCCTACCTAGCACCTTCACTTTTTCTTCTCCCATTCTACTTGTTAGAAAGAAAAATGGAACTTGGAGGTTTTGCACCGATTATTGGGCACTCAACCAAGCAGCTGTCAAGGATTGTTTCTCGATCCCAACAATTGATGATATGCTGGACTAGTTACATGGAGCAAAGTTGTTTACCAAGCTGGATCTCAAGGCCGGATATCATCAAATATGCATGAAAGAAGAGGATGTGCAGAAGACAGCATTTCGGACTTATAGTGGACACTACGAGTACCTAGTCATGCCCTTTCAGACTATGCAATGCACCCTCCACCTTTCAAGCAGCCATGAATGACATCTTCAAACCTTATTTGCACAGGTTTGTATTAGTTTTCTTTAATGACATTTTGGTCTATTCTAGGAACCATGATGATCATCTAGAACACTTAGCAAAAGTGCTAGAAGTGTTAAGAAGAAACCACTTCGTTATCAACCATCTAAGTGCACGTTCATGCAAGAGGAGCTTGAATACCTCTGTCACATCATATCCGAAGATGGAGTGAAGGTAGACCAACGAAAAATAGGAGCCATGCAAACATGGCCAACTCCTAAGAATGTCACAGAACTTAGAGGATTTCTAGGCTTGATAGGCTACTACCGTCAATTTGTTCGCAAATATGGTGCCCATAGCAAAACCATTAACGGATTTGCTGAAGAAGGATGGATTCCTATGGACAGAGAAGAGTGAAGATGCATTCAAGTTGTTGAAGCAAGACATGTGTGAGAACCCGAGTGTTAGCACTGCTCGACTTCAACCAAACCTTCGAGCTTCACACTGACTCATGTCAAGATGGAATAGGTGCTGTCCTGAGTCAAGCGAAAGACCTATTGCATACATGAGCAGAGTCTTAGGGCCCATGAAGAAGGAATGGTCATTATACGCCAAGGAGATGTTAGCCATCATCCATGCAGTCAAAGTATGGTGACCTTACCTTCTTGGGAGGAAGTTCCTAATCATTACGGATCAACAACCCTTGAGAAGCCTCAAGGAGCAAAAAATTACCACACCAGAACAGCAAAAGTTCCTTCTCAAGTTGCTTAGATGAAATAATCTTCAAATTGAGCATGGACAGCATGTGAGCCTAATGACACATGCCTCACTGCCATTAGTGGAGCGGAGTGGAATGTATGGACAGAAATCAAAGAGGCAATAGAGATTGATCCCCAAAGCCAAGAGCTCACTGAGAAGATCAAGAATTTCAACCCTAAGGTTAGTAAATTCACCCTTAAGAATGGATATATTTGGCACAACCAGCAGGTGTATGTACCAAACATACCGGGACTAAGAGGGAAGATCTTGAATCACTTCCACAACTCATGGGAAGGAGGACATTTAGGATGGTTCTGTACTTACATGCGGATCAAGCTATTCTTTTGGTTGGAAGGATTCAAGGCAGAAGTCAAGAAGAAAGACAGCAATTGTGACATTTGCCCATGGATAAAACCAGAAGATGGCAAGACCAAGGGATTGCTACAACCTTTGCCATTACCCGTACAAGTTTGGAAAGATTATAATGACATCCAGCAGCAGTTTTCCAACTTTCACCTTGAGGACAAGGTGAGTCTTCAAGAAAGGGGGATTGTTAGAGACCTAAGTATGCAAGAAAGGCAGTGGGCAGAAAATGGGGTGGTAAAGGAGAGCATGGGCCAGAAAATGTGCACAACAAGCATGGCAACAGCAAGTGTGCAGCCCAGCAGTGAGGCTCGGCCAGTATTTGACTTAATCCTAATCAATGAAGGACATTCATGCCAATAGGAGTTCCAGCAGAAGAAGGATATTCACATCAAGAAGAACTCCAGCAGCAGTAAGACGTTTATGTCAAGGAGAGTTTGAACAAATCCAAGACAAGGACTCCAGCATCAGCAGGATATGCATGGTGCAATTCGAGCAGGAGAAGGATGTGTACGGCATGAGGAACTCCAGCAGCAGCAGGACATCAAGAAGGGTTTAGCTTCAACAAGTTGTTCACATCAAGGAGAAGTCTTGGGACAGAAGAACACACCATATGGAAGTCCTAATCTTAGAAGGAAACAGCAAGATAAAGACCAGCAGCTGTAGGAGATAAGATAGATAAGGATAAAGAGGTTTAGTCAAAATAGGATTAGTCAATCAAGAAGACCAAGAATCCTAGTAGAATTAGGAAACATTTGGATCAGGTCTATCTTGATAAGATTCTAGTTGTCTTAGGAAACCTTGTTGACTTAGGAAAACTTGTCATAAGTGGAAAAGGAACTTAAGTACTAGTTAAATTAGGAAAAGGCTGTCCAATACTATAAATGCAGCCCATTATTTGTTAATAGGAACATATGCTCGAATTTGTATATTTTCATTCATTAATCAAGAATCAAGGTTAGCATTCTTGCTTCTATACTTGTTTATATTTAGTTATTTTTAAGAGTTGTCTTGAGATAACTTGGGCTTAAGTCAAGGTAAAGAGTTGTCTTCCTTGCTTAAGAGCTTAGGTTGAAGTCAAGAGTTGTCTTCTTCAACCAAGGCAAGTTGAGATAGGTTTAAGAGTTGTCTTGCCTATCCAACATATCTTTTATCATTAATCTATCCTAAAGAATAGCTTAGGGGACAAGAATCAAAGAAAAGAACTCAAGGATCAAACGGAACAGCAAGTTAGGAGAGGTTTTAGAAGTCGTGCTAACCCTGAAGGTGTAAAAAAGTTGGGACAAGAAATCGAGACCCCAACAGTTTGGCGGTGCACGGGATGAACATCTGGGAGTGACCAGAAAATCCCCATGGGCTCAGCAGAGGCATCGGACGCATTTGGCAGTGCTAGGGACAAACTTCTGGAAGCGACCAGAACATCCCTGCAGGCGTAGCAGAGGCTTCAACCTTATTCAAGAGTGCATGGGATGAACTTCTGGGAGCAACCGGAACACCCCTACGGATGCGGCAGAGGCGTCGGATGCATTTGGCGTTGCTCAGGATGAACTTCCGGGAGTGACCAAAACATCTCCGCGGCATCAGATATGTTCGGCAATGCACGGGACAAACTTCCTAGAACAATCGAAACATCCCCATGGGTGTGGAAGAGGCTTTGGGCGCATTCGACAGTGAGCAGGATGAACTTCCAGGAGCAATTGGAACACCACATGGATGTGGCAGAGGTGGCAGATGCATTTTGGCATTGCTCGAGATGAACTTCCAGGAGTGACCAGAACTTTTCCATGGTCACAGCATAGGCTTCAGGCGCGTTTGGCCGTGCGTGACACAAAGTTGTGGGAGCGACCAAAACATCCCCATGGGTGCGGCAGCGGCGTCAGATGCATTTGGCAGTGCACTAGACGAACTTCTAGGAGCAACTGGAACATCCCAATGTGTTCGACAAAGGCTTCGGTCAAGTTGGGCAGTGCGTGGGAAGAACTTCCAAAAGCGACGTGAACATCCCTACAGACACGGCAGCAGCATCAGACACATTCGGCAGTGCATATGATGCACTTCTGGGAGTGGGCAGAATATCCCCGCTGGCATGGAAGCAGCATTGGGCATGTTTGGCAGTGTGCAGGATGAACTTCTAGAAGCGACTGAAAAATCCCTGCCAGCATGGTAGAGGGTTCGGGCACGTTGGGCAATCTGCAGGACGAACTTCCAGAGCGACCAGAACATCCCCGTGGGCATGGCAGAGACTTCGGGCTCATTGGGCAGTGCACGGGATGAACTTACTGGAGCGGCTAGAGCATCCCTGCAGGTGTGGCAGAGGCAATGGGTGCATTCGGCAGTCTGCGAGACGAACTTGTAAGAGTGACCAGAACATCCCCGCAGGCATGGCAGAGGCTTCAGTCAAGTTGGGTAGTGTGTAGGACGAACTTCCTGGAGCAAACAAAGCATCCCTGCAGGCGCAGCAGAGGTGTCGGGCACATTCGGCAGTGCACGGGATAAACTTCTGGGAGCAACCTGAACATCCACGCGGTCATGGCAGAGCCTTCGGCTTAGTTGGGCAGTGTGCGGGATGAACTTCTGGAAGCGACCAGGACATCCCCGCTTGCATGGTAGTGGCGTCAGGGCACAATAGGCAGTGTGTAGGATGAACTTCCTGAAGCAACCAGAACATCCCCGCGGACACGGCACCAGTGTCAAACACGTTCGGATGTGCACATGATGAACTTTGGGAGCAAATGGAACATCCCTGCAGGTGCAGCAGAGGCTATGGTCAGTTTCTTACTTTGTATTAATTGACCACGGACATCCAAGCAAAGAAGGACTCTAGTTTTGACAGGATATGCATGGTGTAATCCGAGCAAGAGAAGCACATGAACGGCATGAAGAACTTCAGCAGCAGCAGGACATCATGAGGGTTTAGCTTCAACAAGATGATCACGTCAAGGAGAAGTCTTGGAATGGAAGGACACGCCATATAGAAGTCATAATCCTAGAAGGAAACAGCGAGATAAAGGTCAGCAGCTATAGGAGATGAGATAAGATAAGGACAGAAAGGTTTAGTCAAAATAGGATTAGTCAATCAAGAAAGACCAAGAATCCTAGTAGAATTAGGAAACATTTGGATAAGGTCTATCTTGATAAAGTTTTAGTTGTCTTAGAAAACCTTGCTGACTTAGGAAAACATATCCTAAGTGGATAAAGAACCTAAGTACTAGTTGAATTAGGATAAGGCTGTCTAATACTATAAATACAGCCCATTATTTGTGAGAAGGAGATATGCTCCAAATTTATATATTTTCATTCATTAATCAAGAATCAAGGTTAGCATTCTTGCTTCTATTCTTGTTTATATTTCGGTTAACTTTTAAGAGTTGTCTTGAGATAACTTGGGCTTAAGACAAGGTGAAGAGTTGTCTTCCTTGCTTAAGAGCTTAGGTTGAAGTTAAGAGTTGTCTTCTTCAACCAAGGCAAGTTGTGATAAGTTTAAGAGTTATCTTGCCTATCCAACATATCTTTTATTGATTAGTTAATCTCAAAGGACAGCTTAGGGGACATAAATCTAAGAAAAGAACTCAAAAATTAAACAGGACAGCAATTTAGGAAAGGTTTTAGTAGTCATGCTGACCCCTAAGGTGTAGAAAAGTTGGGACAAGAAATCAGGGACCCCAACAGCTTGGCAGTGTGTGGGACAAACTTCGGGAGCGACCGGAACATCCCCGCGGGCTCAACAGCAGCACTGGGTGCGTTTGGCAATGAGTGGGACGAACTTCCGGCAGTGACTGGAAAATACCTACAGGCTTGGCAGAGGCGTTGGACGCATTCGGCAGTAGTAGAGATCAACTTCCAAGAGTAACCGGAACATCCCTAAGGGTGCAGCAGAGGCTACAGGCATGCTCAACAGTGAGCAGGATGAAATTCCAGGAGCGGACAGAACATCCCCTCGGGTGCTGCAACAGCGTCGAATATGTTCAGCAGTGCGCAGGGACGAACAATCAGAAGTTCATCCAGCATGCTGCCAGATGCACCTGATACTGTTCCTGAAGCGACCAGAACATCCCTGTGGACACGGCAGCGGTGTCAGGCACGTTTGGATGTGAACATGATGAACATCGGGAGCGAACAGAACATCACCGCTGGTATGGTAGTGGCATTGGGCACATTTGGCAGTGCACGGGACGAACTTCTGGGAGCGAACAGAACATCCCCGCCCGTGTGGCAGAGGCTTTGGACACATTAGGCAGTGTGCGGGATGAACTTCCACAAGTGACCAGAACATTACAGCGAGTGTGGTAGAGGCATCAGGCACGTTTAACAGTGCACAAGACGAATTTCTAGGAGCAACCAGAACATCCCCGTGGGCACGTTTGAGGCTTCGGATCCATTCAGCAGTGTGAGGGACTAACTTCTGGAAGTTACCGGAACATCCCCACAGGCGTGGCAGAGGCATCAGGTGTGCTTGGCCAGTGCATGGGACAAACTTTTGGGAGCGACCCAAACATACCTGGGGCTGTCGCATTGGTGTCAACCACATTTGGCAGTGCGCGGGACAAACTTCCAGGTGCAACCGGAACATCCCCACAGTCAAGGCAGAGGCTTCTGGCGCATTGTGCAGTACATGGGATGAACTTCCAGGAGCGACCAAAACGTCCTTGAAGGCCCGGCATTGGCATCAGGTGCATTGGGCAGTTTGCAGGACAAACTTCTGGGAGCGATTGGAAGATTCCCACGGGCATGCCAGAGGCTTCGAATGCGTTCGGCAATGTGCGAGAAGAACTTTCGGGAGCAACCGAAACATCCCTGAGAAACTGCAGTGGTTTCGGGTGCATTCATCAGTGTGCAGGATAAACTTCTAGAAGTGACTGGAAAATCCCTGTAGAGTCAGCAGAGACATCGGACGTGTTCAGCAGCGCTCAGGACGAACTTCCAAGAGTGACCAGAACATCCCCGTGGGTGCGGTAGCTACGTCGGACACGTTCAGCAGTGCATTGGGCTAACTATTAGGAGCAACTGAAACATCCCTGAGGGCACGGCAGAGGCATCGGGTGTGTTCGGCAGTGCATGGGACAAACTTCTGGGAGCATCAACAACATTCTCGTAGGCATGGCTGTGGCATTGGATATGTTTGGCAGTAAGTGGGAAGAACTTTCAAGAGTGACCGGAACATCTCCATGGGTGTGCTAGAGGCATCAGGCATGTTTGGCCATGTGCGGGACAAACTTCCAAGAGCGACTGAAACATCCCCGCAGGCTCAGCAGCGTTATTGGGCATGTTCGGCAGTGTGTGGGACGAACTTCTGGGAGCGACCGAAAAATACCCACGGGCTTGGCAGAGGTGTTCGATGCATTCAGCTGTAGTAGATATCAACTTCCAAGAGCAACCAGAAACATCGCTGCGAGCGCAGCAGAGGCTAGAGCATGCTCAGCAGTGAGTGGGATGAAATTCCGGGAGTGGCAAGATCATCCCCTCAAGTGCAGCAACAGCATCAAATATGCTTGGCAGTGTGCGGGATGAACTACCAGAAGTTCATCCCGCACATTGCCAGATGCACCCGATCCGATGCTGCTGCCACACCTGCGGGGATGTTCCAGTCGCTCCTTGAAGTTCGTCATGTGCACTGCCAAATGTACCCAATGCCTCTGCTGTGCCCATGGGGATGCCCAGTCACTCTCAAAAGTTCATCCTGCACACTGCCTAACACGTTCGATGCCTCTACTCTGCCAGTGGAGATGTTCTTGTCACTCCTTGAAGCTCATCCTACGCGCTGCTGAATGCGCCTGACGCACCTGTGGGGTTTTTCCAGTCACTCCACAAAGTACATCCCATAGACTGCTGAATGTGCCCAACGACTCTGCTGCGCCTATGGGAGATGTTCTGAGTACTCCCAAAAGTTTGTCCCATGCACTGCCCAACGCGTCTGATGCCTCTGCTGTAGCTGCAGTGATGTTCTGATCATTCCAGAAAGTTCATTTCCCGCACTGCACAACAGGCCCGATGCCTCTTCTGCTCTTGCAGGGATGTTCTAGTCGCTCAAGGAAATTTGTCCCGCACACTGCTAAATGTGTCCAAAGCCTCTGCAGTGCCTGCGGAGATATTTGGGTTGCTCCTGGAAGTTTGTCGGATGTGCTACCGACCCTACAGGGATATTCGAGTTGCTCCCTGAAGTTCATCCTGTACACTGCTCAATGCTCATGAAGCCTCTGCCGTGCCCGCGGGGATGTGCTGGTCACCAGAAGTTCGTCCCACACATTGCCCAACATGCCTGACACCATTGCTGCACCAGTGGGGATGTTCTAGTCACTCCAGGAAGTTTGTTCTGTGCACTGCCGAAGGTGTTCGATGCTGCTGCCTTGCCCACAAGGATGTTTGAGCTGCTCCTAGAAGTTGGTCCCACGCACTGTCGAATGCGCCTGATGCCACTGCAGCACCTGCGGGGATGTTCTGGTCACTCCTGGAGTTCATCTTGCGCACTGCCAATCGCAGCCGACGCATCTACCACACCCGCGGGCATGCTCGGTTACTCCCCAAAGTTTGTCCCTAGCACTGCTGAACATGCCTGATGCCTTTGCCAAGCCCGTGGGAATGTTCTGATCACTCCCAAAATTTTGTCCCGTGCACTGCCTAACGTATCCGATGCCTCTTTTGCACCCATGGGGATGTTCTGGTAGCTCCCAGAAGTTAATCCTACACACTACCATACGCATCCAACGCCTCTGTCGAGCCCTGCGAGATTTTCAGGTCGCTCCTCAGAAGTTCAGCTCGACACAATGGCCACTCCTGCGACGATGTTCCAGCTCACTCTCAGAAGTTTGTCCCCTGCACTGCCGAACATGTCCAATGTCTCAGCCAAGCCTGCAAGAATGTTCCAATCCCTCCTGGAAGTTCGTCCCTTGCACTGCCAAACATGCCCGAAGCCACTGTAGCGCCTGCAGGGGGATGTTTCAGTCTCTAACGCTTCTTTCTAGAAAGAAAGATTTGTTGCAGGATTGCACAAATTCTTTAGTGACATAATTCTCAAAAAGTTAGTTGAATTCACGAGAGGTGCTTCAATCCCATGGAATTCAATAACTTATGGTCAACTCTTTGCATTTGTCAAAAAAGAAGGTTTAGCCCCTTGTCAAGAACAAAAGGAAAAACAGAAAACTAATAGTTTTCTTTCAATCAAGTTGTGGGAAATTTCTATGCCCAATATGGATTAATCAATAGTCTTCTTGAAGGGATTGAAAGGATTGAAATTGAATATTGAAAATTGAATACTGATTTTAAAAATTAAAGATTGATTAGGAAAATTGAAAATAGGTATTGAAATTGAAAATTGAAATTAAATTTATTAATTTTGGAACATAGAATTGTTTAAAAAGATTTTTATTGAAATCTTGAAATAGTACAAAACTTAGGCTTAGTTTTCAAAGAGTTGTTCCAAATTTTGCCTCCTTGAGTAACTAAACTTGAACTCTAATTTATACAAGTCCTAAAGCTAGATTGAACACTATTACAATAATTGAGCATCTACTTTTACAAAAGTTGGATAGCTGGAGCTTCTTCGAGACAGCTTTACTTTTCCTTCGAAAAGTAATTTGTCTTCTTTTGATCATGATTCTTCGCGAAAGAAGAATTGTCGTCACTTGATCATTGAGCTTCTTTTCCTTTGCACCGAAAGAAGCTTTGTCTTCATGTGATAGTGGAGCATCTTATGTGGGGCCTAGTGTCTCCCACTTTTGACCTTGAGCAATAATACAGATTCTTTTAATTAAAAATCAAAAGCATCGTGGTTGGCGAAAGGGTTATCCTCAAGGGCTGGAACCTATGGATGTCATTGGATTTTTTTTAATAATCTCATAATAACTTCTCAAAACATTATGAGACAAGTTTCTTTCACTGCAAATTCATATTATCAGTCCAGATGCGGGAACGCCTAGCTTACCAACGGTCTCATTGCCTCCCTTGGGTTTTACTATTGGGAACACCTTAAGACTTAGCAATGCATACATAAATTGTGACCTTTCTGATCTTCAAAACTTGTAATCATAGAAAATTGTCTACACTTTATTTTGTGGCCTTGATGCTAAGATTATTGTTTAAAACTATAATGCTAATAATAAAGCTTACTATACATCATACTTAAATATTTTGATCATAACTGTTGATATAGTAGTTGATCTCATGCTGATCCGTCGGTGAATAATGTATTGTACCCTTAAGAGTACAAAAATTCCCGATGGATTCTTGATTGTATACTATCTTGTAGATAGCCTTCTCATGAATAACCTTTGGTTCTGGAATGAACCAGAAGTAGTCAAGCACAATTTTGATGTAGTTGACAGGATAAGCAAAGTTGAAAGTGATTTGATGGTCTTCGAATTGAGCAATGAAGGTTAAAACCGGAGGATCTAGGTGTATGATGTTTTCAAAGGTATTGTGGATCATGTAGGGTATTTGAAAGAGGTTGATCAGAAGAAGAGGGTAAGACTAATTTCTAGCCACTTAGTGTTTTAAAGTGTTTGATCCTTCTTGCCTTCCCTTGTAAGATAGTCTGGTAAGGAATTCTCTTCTCCCTTTATATAGGCGGCTGATAAATCAAAATTTGATAAAATTGCTTGCCATCTGGCAAAAATTTGTTTTGACTCAAGATTCTTGACATCTTTTTCCAAAACTTCTTTTGCAGACTTGCAATCAATCCATAAAAGAAAAGTTTCATTGAACAAATCATCTTGAAATTTCATGATGCATAAAACAACTGATAAAATTTCTTTTTTCATAGTTGAATAGTTTTTTTGAGCACCGAGCCAAATACCTGAATGATATTTGACTATTGATTCTTTGGTTGAGCCATCTAATCTTTGTTTGAGCATCCCACCATATCCTATCTCTAAGGCATCTGTCTCTACGATCAGACTAGTACTAAGGTTAGGCAGGGCCAAGCAAGGGATAATTTTGACTTTATCTTTGATCATCTTGACTACATGAGTATGTTGATCAGACCATGCTAGTGGATTTTTCTAAGTCTATTGAATAGTGGTTGATAGACAGTCCTAAGATTTGGAAAGAAATCAGCTACATAATTAAGAGACCATAAAAATCTCTGTAACTGGGTTCTATCCTTGATCTCATCTGGAAATTTTGAAGCAAATTCTATTGATCTATTTATGGGTTGAACCATACCTTTGTAGATTTCATGACCTAGAAACCTAACCTTGGTTTCAAATAATTTCATCTTAGTAGCAAACACTACTAAACCATTTTGTTTGATTACTCTAAAGAAAATTCTTAAATGTTTGAAATGTTGATCAACGAATTTTGAAAAGATGAGGACATCATCTGTGTAAACTATTGAAAATTGAGAATATGGGTTAAGAATATCATTCATAATATTTTGAGATTCAGATGAAGTATTTTTGTGTCCAAAGGGCATTACATTCCCTTCGTAATGTCCAAAGGGTGCAGCAAAAGCTATTTTATACCAGTCTTGGACATTAATCTGGATTTGCCAAAATCCTGATTTCATGTCAAATTTAGAAAATATGACAGAATCATATAATCTATTGAGCAAGTTTCTTTTGTTTGGAATAGGATACCTAATCCATTGAAGCACTTTGTTAAGGGGTTTGTAATTGATGACTAGGTGTGAGACACCACACTCTATTTCTATGTTTTTGTTGACATAAAAGGATGAGCAACTCCAAGGTCACTTGGATGGATGGATGAGATTTTTTGATAATAAATCATTGATCTCCTTTTTGCAATGTTCAAGGAGGTCATGATTCATTTGAATGGGTCTTGCTTTGGTTGGAATGTCTCTCTCATGAAAATCCTTTTCATAAGGGAGTTGGACTATATGTTTTTTTCTTTCCCAAAAAGCATTAGGTAGGTCCGAGCATATTTCTTTTTGAAAAAGTGATTGAAGCTCGTGAATCCTTGTCTGAATGAGTGGATTCCCTAGCTGGCTTTCTACTTTGGTATGATTGAGCTCTTTTTGTAAAGCTTGTATATATGATTTCTTATGTCAGATAAGGTTGATCCGTTGGGTTGTTGAGTTTTGTTAGAGCATGTGAACTTCTTTTCGACTGATGGCAAACAAAAAGTTGAAAGACACTTTGGTACCCAGTACCTCAGTGTGGATTCCTTTATCATCTACTTGGAATGGATAGATTTGAGTTAGGAATGGGGTCCCTAAAATGATATTTTGAGAAAGATTTTTGACCAAAATAAAACTATTGTAGAAGCAATAGTTTTGATTATAGACTTGAGTATTGTTGAGTTTGTACCTAACATTTAGGTTTGAACCATTGGCATTATTGAGACGTTCATAGGTTTTCTCATAGTATTGGGTAGGAATTATTCCTTCCCAAGTACAGCTTTGATCTACACCAGAATCAACTAATTCAGTGGTGTTAATAGAGAAACTATTTCCTATGTGTAAGGAAATATTGACATACCATTTTTGGAAATTAATCCTATTAATCAAGGGGATAAAACCATCATCATCTAATGGTTGATCCGGTAAGGGTAAAGGTTAGGATGGTTGACTATTACTACTTTCAGCTTGCTAATTTGCAGTTTGAACAATATTTCTTGAGGTTTCCAATAACTCTATCCTAACATTAGTTTGAAGCTGTTGAAGTTGTTCATCATTGACTTGTTTTTTCAAGTCTTTGATTTGGGCTTTTAGAAGTTTAATTTCTCCTTGAAGTTCTCCCATGGTCACCTATTTGAACAGATTTTGAGTAGGGTATTTCTCAAAGATTTTGTTGAAATTAAAAGGCTCAGAAGTACTGGCTTGTTGTTCACAGGTAATGATTTCCCTAAGGTCGAGCAAATATTTTCTTTTGAGCGTCTAGGGTCATCTATTTTGTCAATGATATCAAGTAGAAATAGTTTATCAACTTTGTTTCTACTGATCATGTTAAGATGTGGACAGTTACAAATGTTCTCCAAACAATCGCAACTTTGAGCTGACCTACTATCACTAGTAGTTTTATCTATTTGTTGAATGAGTTCATCTGAAGACTCAGACGATTGGTTACTAGATTCTTCACCAAGAAGAAGTTGAGTGAATTTGGATTTAAGGTCCTCTTAGTCCTTAAAGATTTCACTGATCTTGGATTTGGTCCTACAATTATTTGAGGTGTGGCCTGGCTTCCTACAAGTCTAACAAACAATATCTTTGTTTTTAGGCTTATAAGCTTTCCTATGCTTCTTGGGCCTTGAATAGTATTGATCCTGATTTTGGGCCTTTTGTTTCCTTGGCTTGGTGTAATAAGAAATTTGTTTGGGCCTAAATTTTTTTCTATGGGGATGGAGCCTGGATGTTGTCATATCCATATTGGGCACAGAAATTTCCCATAACTTGATTGAAAGAAAACTGATCAGTTTTTCATTTTTTGTTTTGTTCTTGATGGAGGGCTAAACCTTTTTTTTTGACAAATGCAAAGAGTTGACCATAATTTATTGAATTCCATGGGATTGAAACACCTCCCATGAATTCAACTAACTTTTTGAGAATTCTATCACTAAAGAATTTGGGCAATCCTACAACAAATCTTTCTTTCTAGAAAAAAGCGTTACATTCTTGTCGTTGGAAGATATGTGTAACAAACACATCTTTGTACCAACAAAAGTCTCTTAGGGTTGGACTCTTAAGATTGGTCAAAACTATTTTTGAGCTTTGAAGTTCTTCTTGAGGGTAACCAATGAAGTGCATTCCTATGGTATGGACTAACACTTGTACTACATTTTGCTTCTCATGTTCTTCCATGAAACCTTGATCATCTTCCACTTGATATTTTTCTACATGGTTGAGAATATTCTCCTGATCCATATTACTTAAACTATTGTCCCACCAATATTGTAAGGAACCTGTAAAACCTACAACAATATATCTTGCTACAGTATGATTAGAATGTTTGAGTGCTTTGTATGCTAAAGAGGCCATTCCTATTTCTTGAAGCAAATTCATAACCTCATACTCAGAATTGAAGCAAATTCATAACCTCATACTCAGATCTACCATTTATGTTCTATTAATAAATGCCTTCTCCTATGTATTGAGTACTTACGAATTTTGAGCATTCTTCATATTGAATGTCTAGTGGAGTTGGTCTAGGATAGTAATTCCTAGTTGAACCAATCTTGAATTTAGGCCTAGATTGATGTTGAACCTTATTAAGCTAGATGGGTTCATCGTCACTAGAATGGGCTTGGGCTTAGATGAACTTGGAAGTTGGGCTAACTATTGATTGCTTTGATCCAAAAGTTCCACTTTCCTAAAAGTAAGAGGTTCTTTGGATGTTGAAGGTAGATTGTAAGGTTTGAACAAAGGTGGAGATATATTTGAGGGAAATTGGGTATGCTACTTGGGCTGGAGGTTGTTCAATTTATCTTCTATAAGGTTAACTTGATTGGCTACCGTATGGAGGATTTGACTTTGGAAATTATTCTACTCATAAACCTTTTTGATGTCACCTAAGGTTAATGACTCAGAATTTGATCTATTATCAGCAATTTTGAAAGGAGAAGCTGGAATGGTTGTTTCTCCTAATTTAAGATTGATTGATTCCAACGGTGGATGAACCAATTGGACAAGACCATGGGATTTTGTCTCCCATTTCCTAGTTTGACTAGATTGAACCTGAATTGCTACAAAAGGGTAATGAATCTTGTTATTGGCAAGATACATTTTGAACCATGTAAAGAAAGGGATATTGACTTTGAGTCTATTCATTTCCTGATACCAAATTTCCCTAATTTGATCATGTTTTAGGACAGAGAAATTTTCAAAGAACCATTTAACCTTGACTTGGTTAATGGGAGCTTTAAAATCTTGACGTAGAAAGTCTTTGTCAATCTGAAAATCCTCTTGAGATAATCATATTGATAGATTGAAAGTCAGAAAAGGGTTGGAGAACCTGGGGTTGACACTTGTGTAACTGGTTCAGCTACAGGATTTGAGTAATTGACAGAACTTTGAGCACTATGAGCACTTTGAGTTTTTACTTCATCTATCTTGTATGGTTTATGATGAAGAAGGGTTTGAAAAAGATTGTCTAGCAGTTTGGAAATCTGTTATTGAAGCAAAAGGTCTTGGTTGTCTAAAAGAATAGAACCCAAGTAGATTATGGCCATCACTGGTCTCTTCTACTTCTTTGAGATCATGTTTTTTGATGTTTCTAGGAACCTGTGGGTTCCTAAATTTCCAAGTTTCTGGGATAGTGATTTGATCCCATTGGAGCAGTTTTGGCGTAAAGGTTGATGCAAGGGTATCCTGTCTTTGAGTGTGAATAGTGATCATGGTGGTTTCTCCTTTGTCATCACTAAGGAGACACCTATGATCAAATTGAGATGTGAGTTGGCGGAACATCCCCACAGGTATGGCAGAGGCTTCTGACTCATTAGGAAGTACATGGGACAAACTTTTGAGAGGGACCAAAACATTCCCGCGGGTTTGACAGCGGCATTTCGCACGTTCAGCAGTGCGTGGGACAAAGTTCTGGGAGCAGCCAGAACATCCCATTGGGCACGGAAGTGGCATCAGATACGTTTGGCAGTGTATGGGATGAACATTTGGTGGCGACCGGAACATCGCCGCTAGTGTGGCAAAGGCTTTGGGTGCATTAGGCTGTGTGCGAGAACAACTTGTAGGAGTGACAGGAACATCCCTGCAGGTTTGGCAACAGCATCGGACACATTTGGCAGTACATGAGATGAATTTTTGGGAGCAACTGCAACATCCCTGCTGGCAACATCCCTGCTGGTGTGGCAGAGATTTTGGGCGCATTGGGCAGTGCACACGAAGAACTTCCAGGAGCGATTGGAACATCCCCGCGGGCATGGCAGAGGCATCGGGCGCATTCGGCAATGTGCAGGATGAACTTCCCTGATCTACTAAAACATCCCCTCGGGCACTGTAGAGGCATCTAGGGCATTCGGCATTGCACGGGACAAACTTCTGGGAGTGACCGAAACAACCCTATTGGTGTGGTAGGAGGGTCGGCCATGCTAAGCAGTTCTCAGGATGAACTTTCAAGAGTGACTGAGACATCCTCGTGGGCATGGTAGCATTATCGGATGCATTCAGAAGTAGGCGGGATGAAGTTCTGGGAGCAACTGGAATATCCCCGTGGGCGTGGTGGCAAAGTTGGGTGTGTACTACCGTCTACTAGATGAACTTTCTGGAGTGACCAGGTCATCCCCACAGGCTCAGCAGAGGTGTTAGGTGCATTTGGCAGTACACACTACAAACTTCCAAGAGTGACAGAGGCATGTACATTCGGCCTGAACGTCCCTGCAAGCACAGCAGAGGCATCGGGTGCAATCGGCAATGTGCAGAAGTAACTTCGCAGAGCAACCAGAATATCACCATGGGCACTGCAGCAGTGTTGGGTGCGTTCTGCAGTGTGCGGGATGAACTTCTGGGAGTAATTGTAACATGCCTACAGGTGCGACAGAGGCATCGGTTTTGTCCCTAAGGATAAATTTGCTAATTGGTCATTTATTCCTTCTACTGTTTTTATAAATATGGATCTTGATCCCCCTAGGCATGGCAGCGGCTTCCAGCTCATTGGGTAGTGCACGGGACAAACTTCCAGGAGCAGCTGAAACATCCCTGCAGGCATGCAATGACATTGGCTACATTCGGCAGTGAACGGGATGAACTTCTGGGAGTGACCGAAAAATCCCCATGGGCTCGGTAGAGGAATCAGATGCGTTCAGTAGTGCATGGGATGAACTTCTAAAAGCGACGTAAAAATTCCCAGGACCCGACATAGTCATCAGACAAGTTCAAAGTTCTCGAGAATAACTTCTGGGAGTGACCAAAACAACTCCCAGGCACGGCAGCAGCATTGGACATGTTCAGCAGTGCATGGGACAAACTTTCGGGAGTGACTGGAACATCCCTGCAAGCGCGGCAGTGGTGTCGGATGCATTCAGTAGTGTGTGAAACTAACTTCCCAGAGTGACCGGAACATCCCCACAGGCCCCACATGGGCATTGGGCATGTTCGACTATGTGTGGGACGAACTTCCGGGAGTGACTAGAACATCATTGCAAGCCTGCCAGAGTCGTCAGATGAGTTGCAGTGTCATGAAGTTTAGAGAGCTACCAGAACAACCCCGCGGGCACAGCAATGGTGTCGGACACATTCGACAGTGAACAGGATGAGCTATCGAGAGTTATCGGAACATCGCTGTGGGCACGCTAGAGCTTTGGGGCATTGGGCAGTGCATGGGACAACTTCCGTGAGCAACATGTACATCCCAGTGGGCGCAGCAGAGGCTTTCTGTGCATTGGGCAGTGCATGGGATGAACTTTTGGGAGAACATCTCTGCGGGCGCGGCACATTCAGCATGTGCACTGGGCAAACTTCTGGGAGTGGCCAAAACATCCCCATGGATGAGGCAGCGGTGTCAGGTGCATTTGGCAGTGCGCTGGACAAACTTCCTGGACCAAACCGAACATCCCCGTGGGTGTGGCAGCTGCATCGTACACGTTTAGCATTGAATGGGATGAACTTCTGGGAGCGACCAGAACATCAATGCAAGGGCAGAATAGGCGTCAGATGCATTCGGCAGTACATGGGACAAATTTCCGAGAAACAACTGAACATCACGCTGGCATGGCAGTAACATCAGGCAAATTCTGCAGTGCACGGGACAAACTTTTGGGAGAGACTGGAACATCCCTGCGGGCACCGAAGAGTCTTTTGATGCATTTGGCATGTGTAAGATGAACTGCCAGGAGTGACTAGAACACCCCATGGGCGCAGCAATGTTATCTGGCATGCTCGGCAGTGCATGGGACAAACTTCTGGGAGCGGCAGGAAAATCCCAGCAGGCTCGGCAAAAGCATCGGAAACATTTGGCAGTGTGCAGGATGAACTTACGAGAGCGTCCAGAAAATCCCCATGGGCATGGCAGAGGCATCGGGCACATTTTGCAGTGCACAGGATGAACTTCTGTGAGCAACATGAACATCCCCGTGAGTGCAGGAACAGTGTCGGGCACATCGGTAATGCGCGGGATAAACTTCTGGGTGCAACTAGAAAATCCCTGAGGCTTGGCAGAGGCATTGGACGCATTCAGCAGTGCTTGAGACGAATTTCCACGAGGGACCGGAACATCCTGGCAGGCATGGCAGAGGCGTCAGCTGCATTTGGCAGTGCATGGAACGAACTTTCGGGAGCAACAAAAACACTCCTGCAGTGACGTCGGCCTCATTCAGCAGTGCACTGGACAAACTTCTAGGAGCCACTAGAACATGCCCGCGGGCGCGGCAGCAGCGTCGGGCGCATTGGGCAGTGTGTGTGATGAACTTCCTAGAGCGACCAGAACATCCCCACAGGCGTGGCAGTGGCATTGCGCATGTTCAGCAGTGTTCGGAATGAGCTTCCGTGAGTGACCAGAACATCCCTGCTGATGTGGCAGGGGCATCGGTACATTCGGCAGTGCACGGGGTGAACTTCCGGTAGCGACCAGCACATTCCTGTGGGTGCAGCAGCTGCATCGGACATGTTTGGCAGAGCGCTTGACAAACTTCAAGGAGCGACCTGAGCATACCCATGGGTGCGGCAGAGGTGTTGGACGCAATCAGCAATGCTTGGGACAAACTTCTGGGAGTGACGGGAAAATCCCCATGAGCTCAGTAGAGGCATTGGACACATTCGACAGTGCTCAGGATGAACTTCTTGGAGTGACTGGAAAATCCCTGAGAGATTGGCAGAGGCGTAGGGTGCGTTTGGCAGTGCTCGGGACGAACTTCTGAGAACGACCGGAACATCCCCGCGAAAGCGGCAGTGGTGTCGGATATGTTCGGCAGTGCATGGGGGGGAACTTCCGGGAGCGACTGGAAAGTCCCCGCGAGCTCGGCAGAAGCGTTGGACGCATTTGTTGGTGCATGGAAGAACTTCTGAGAGCAACCGGAACATCAACGAGGGCATGACAAAGGCTTCAGGCTTAATCGGTAGTGCAAAGGACGAACTTACAGGAGTGACCGGGACATACCCACAGGCGTGTCAGCAGCATTGGTTCATTGGGACAGTGCACTGGATGAACTTCCGGGAGCAACCCAAACATCCCTGCGGGTGCATTAGCGGCGTAGGGCACATTGGGCAGTGCATGGGATGAATTCCAAGAGCAACTAGAACATCCATGCAGCCACAGTTGAATTGTCCGGCACATTCGGAAGTCATGGGATGAACCTCTGAGAGCGACCGGAACATCCCCGCAGGTCGGATAGTAGCATCAGGCACGTTGGGCAGTGCATGGGACGAACTTGCAGGAGCAACCAAAACTTCCCTGCAGGCAGACTGCAGAGTCTTTAGGCAGTGCAGGGGATGAACTTCTGGTAGTGACCAGAACATCCTCTAGGGCACGGCAGAGGCATCCGGCGTGTTTGTTAGTGTGAGGGACAAACTTCCAGGAGCTACTGGAACATCCTCGTGGCAGAGGTGTCAGTCCCAAACTTCTTAGAGTGTCTGGAACATCCTCACTAGTGCGCAAGAGGCTTCGGGCTCGAGTGGCTGTGCACAAACTTTGGGGAGCAACTGGAACATTCCTTCAGGTGTAGCAGCGGCATCAGGCACATTTGGTAGTGTGTGGGACAAACTTCCATGATCGATTGGAACATCCCTGCAGGCACGAAATAGGCATCGGGCATGATCAGCAGTGCACGGGACAAATTACTGGGAGCGACCAAAACATCCCCGTGGCATAACAGTGCATTTGGCTGCATTCAGTAGGGGCGGGACAAAGTTCTGGGAGCGACTGGAACATCGCCCCAGGTGTAGAAGCGGTGTCAAACATGCTTGTGTTGGGGTCCCAATTTTTTTCCCAACTTTTCTACACTTTAGGGGTCAGCACAATTACTAAAACCTCTCCTAACTTGCTGTCCCATTTGATTATTGAGTTCTTTTCTTAGATTTACGTCCCCTAAGCTGTCCTTTGGAATTAACTAATGTATAAAAGATATGTTGGATAGGCAAGATAACTCTTAAACCTATCACAACTTGCCTTGGTTGAAGAAGACAACTCTTGACTTCAACCTTAGCACTTAAGCCTAAGTTATCTCAAGACAACTCTTGAAAGATAACCAAAATAGAAACAAGAATGTAAGCAAGAATGCTAACCTTGATTCTTAATTAATGAATGAAACTATACAAAATTTGGAGCATATCTCCCTTCTCAAAAATAATGGGTTGTATTTATAGTATTAGATAGCCTTATCATAATTCAACTAGTACTTAAGTTCCTTATCCACTTAGAACAAGTTTTCCTAAGTCAACAAGGTTTCCTAAGACAACTAGAATCTTATCAAGATACACCTTATCCAAATGTTTCCTAATTCTACTAGGATTCTTGGTCATCTTGATTGACTAACCTCTTTTGACTAAACCTCTTTATCCTTATCTTATCTTATCTCCTACATCTGCTGGTCTTTATCTTACTGTTTTCTTCAGAGATTAGAACTTCCTTATGGCATTTGCTTCTGTCCCAAGACTTCTTCTTGTCATGACTATCCTATTGCTACTGGAATTCATCATGCATGCCCTGCTGCTGATAGAACTCTTCTTGGTATAGATGTCCTGCTGCCACTGGAATTCTCCTTGGCATGGATGTCCGTTGCTGCTGGAACTCTATTTGGCATAGATGTCCTCCTACTGCTGGAACTCTTCTAGACATGGATGTCCTGCTGCTGCTGGAGTTCTTCTTGATGCGATTATCCTTCTTCTACTGGAACTCCTGTTGGTGTGAATGTCCTTCGTTGATTAGGTTTAAGTCAAATACTGGCCAGGCCTCACTGCTAGGAAGCATACTTGCTGTTGCCATGCTTGTTGTGGACATTTTCTAGGCCCATGCTCTCCTTTGCTGCCTCATTTTTTTCCCGTTGCCTTCCTGCATACTTAGGTTCTCAACAGTTCAGCAGTGTGAGGGACGAACTTTTGGGAACAACCAGAAAAATGCCGCAGGCTCAGCAAAGGTGTTGGACGCGTTTGGCAGTGCTCGGGACCAACTTCTGGGAGTGACCTGCACAAATAAGGTTTGAAGATGTTATTCAAGGCTGCTTGAAAGGCGGAGGGTGCATTGTATAGTCCGAAGGGCATGACTAGGTACTCATAGTGTCCACTATGAGTCCAAAATGCTGTCTTCTGCACATCCTCTTCATTCATGTGTATTTGATGATATCCGGCCTTAAGATCCAGCTTGGAGAACAGCTTTGCTCCATGTAACTCGTCCAGCATATCATCAATTGTTGGTATCGGGAAACGATCCTTGACAGTCGCTTGCTTGAGTGCCTGGTAATCAATGCAAAACCTCCAAGTTCCATCTTTCTTTCTAACAAGCAGAACAGGAGAAGAAAAGGGAAAGTGCTAGATTAGATAATACCTTGCTGTAGCATCTCTTCCACTTGTCTTTCGATCTCGTTCTTTTGGAAGTGTGCATACCAGTAAGGTGCTACATTAATCGCCTTGGTTTCGTCGATTAATAGGATGGCATGGTCGTAATGTCTTGAGGGTGGTAGTTCTTGTGGCTCTCCTAAGACATCTCCGAATTGCTCCAGTCAATTCCTTACTCCCATTGGCATGTCTTTGTGTATTTGATGTTTGGCTGTGTTTTCCTCCTTTGTGGCCAAGAGAACCGCAAAACATTGTGCCCTTTTTCTGTATAGTCGTTCAAGGGTACTTACCCCACAATGATGTGCTGTATTGGTGGTGGATACCTCCCACGTGCAGTCCCTTCCCTTCCATTGGAAGTGCATGGCCATGGATTCGTAGTCGATCATTATCTTGCCAATGGTTTTAAGCCAAGCGTTGCCTAAAACCACATCAAGACCTGCCAGGGCTAACACATGCAGTTCTACCTCTATTTCGACTCCTTGAATTTGTATTGCTACTGCTTGGATCACTTTGAGCTTCTGTCCGCTTGCCACTCTTACTTCAAAGGGTGCAATCCTTTTTGGACATAGCTGAAATGTTTTGACCAATTTTGTGTTGATAAAGTTATTAGTAGCTCCACTATCTATCAACACCAAAATGTTTTTTTCATTAATGGTTGCAAACAACCTCATGGTAGTAGGCTTGGTGGTTGCCGCTACTGCATGCAAGTTAATGTCGCCTTCTTCCGCATGATCTGGGGAGCGTTCTGCCTCTGCTTGCTTCTTGCTGTCCATGCACTTTCTTGTTCTTCCTCGCTGGTTTTCTTGTGTTCTTCATCACTTACCACTTCAATGATGTTGAACAGCCCTTTCTTGCACTTGTGGCCGACTTGCCACTTATCGTTGCACCTCAAACATAGGCCTATTTTGAATTCTCCTGTTGATTTCTTCAGTGGATAGTTTGAGAGGGTCCTTTGTTTTTGAAGATGCTGTCTTACTTGAAGAGGATGCTTTACCTACTTTGTCCGAGGGTTTGATGACCTTGGTTGTGCTGTAGGTGATGCTTCTCCCATCGTTGATGAGTCTTGCCAACCGAATGCACTGAGTGAGAGAGTTTGGATCTCTCATCTTCACTTCTCAGCTTAGCCAAGGTACAAGGCCATCTAGAAAAGTTCCAATTAGTGCACTATCTAGCCAATGTCCTACCAATTCGGCCAACTTCTCAAGTTCTTCAAGGTAGTTTTCTAGAGATCCCTCTCGCCTAATCTTGGCAAGCTGTCCCTCATAGTTAGTCATGCTACACGGACCAAATCTGTTCACTAACTCTTATGTGAACCTTGTCCTGCCTATCCTTCTTCCTTCTTGGCCATAAGTGGCCTTAAGCCAACGCCACCATTGGTTGGCTCTCCCGCATAGGTGATAGGATGCAAAATCAACCCTTTCACCTCTTTCAATGCCTTGTTTCTCAAAGTAAAATTTAGCCTTGGAGATCCATTTGGTTGGATCTTCCTTCTCAAAGGTAGGGAGTTCAATTTTTACATTAGGCCGTGTGTAATGGCTTTGGCTTTGATTCTTGAGCTCTTTTCTTATATCTACATCCCCTAAGCTATCCTTCAGGTTAACTAATATATAAAAGGATATGTTGGATATGCAAGACAACTCTTCAACCCATCATAACTTGCCTTGGTTGAAGAAGACAACTCTTGACTTCAACCTAAGCTTTTAAGCAAGGAAGACAACTCTTAACCTTGTCTTAAGCCTAAGTTATCTCAAGACAACTCTTAAAAGATAACCAAAATATAAACAAGAATGGAAGCAAGAATGCTAACCTTTGATTCTTGATTAATGAATGAGAAATAACAAAATTCGGAGCATAGTTCTCCTCACAAATAATGGGCTGAATTTTATAGTCCTACGATATCTTTTCCTAAGTCAACAAGCTTTTCTAAGTCAACTAAAACATTATCAAGATAGACCTTATCCCATTGTTTCCTAATCCTACTAGGATTCTTGGTCTTTCTTGAATTCCTACTAAGACTAGAATTCCTACTTTGACTAAGTCCTTCTATCCTTTTCTTATCTTCTTTCCTACAGCTGCTGACTTCTTCTCTGTCATTTCCTTCTTGGATTAGAACTTCCGCTATGGTGTGTCCTTCCTCTCCAAGACTTCTCTTTGGTGTGGTCATCTTGCTGAAGTAAACCTGCCATTACGTCCTGATGCTGCTAGAGTTCTTCACGCCGTCAACCTCCTTCTCCTGCTTGGATTGCTTCATGCATGTCCTGCCAATGCTGGTCTTCTTCTTGGCTTGGATTTCCGCAATCAATTAGGACTGAGTCAGATCCTGGCCGTGATTTACTGCTTGCTGCGTGCAGGCTTGTTGCGCACACATTTTGGCCTGTTTCTGCCTCTCTTGCTGCCTGGCACCTTGTGCACATTTGTTCATGCTCCCTTTTCCTCCTAAGGTCCTCAACAGTTTGGCAGTGTGCGGGACAAACATCCGGGAGCATCAAAAGTTCCTGCAGGCTCGGCAGTGAGCAGGACGAACATCCAAGAGTGACCAGCAAATCCCCGCGGGATCGGCAGAGGCATTGGATGCGTTGATGGGTTCGATAGTGCTAGGGACGAACATCTGGGAGCGCCAGAACATCCCTGCAGGCACGGCAGAGGCTTCGGGCACATTCAACAGTTCGCGGGGCAAACTTCTGGGATTGACCAAAACATCCCCGTGGGCACGGTAGAGGCTTCAAGCGCATTCAACAGTGTGCGAGGTGAACTTCCGGGTGTGACTGGATCATCCCTGTGGGAACAACACCGTCTTCAGACGCATTTGGCAGTGCACAGGATGAACTTCTGGAAGTGACCAGAGCATCCCGCAGGCATAGCAGTGGCGTCGGATACGTTCAAAGTATCCAGGATGAACTTCCTGGACCTACTGGAGCATCATTGCAAACACGGCAGAAGGTTTGTGCATATTTGGTCGTGTGTCTGATGAACTTCTGGGAGTGACTGTAACATCCCCACAAGTGCAGTAGAGGCATCAGGCACATTCGGC
Source organism: Xylocarpus granatum (assembly GCA_019650275.1). Taxonomy (NCBI): domain Eukaryota; kingdom Viridiplantae; phylum Streptophyta; class Magnoliopsida; order Sapindales; family Meliaceae; genus Xylocarpus; species Xylocarpus granatum. Next base: position 34,254 of record BNST01000437.1, on the reverse strand, counting down.
AGTCACCGGAACATCCCCGCAGGCAACGCAGTGGCATCAGGCGCATTTGGCAGTGCGCAAGATGTACTTCTGGGAGCAACTGAAAAATCACCATAGGCTCGGCAGAGGAGTTGGATGTGCTTGGTAGCATTCGGGATGAATTTATAGGAGTGACCAGAACATTCCCATGGGCTCGGCAGCGGCGTCTGGCACGTTCAGCAGTGTGCGAGACGAAAATCTGGGAACAACTGGAACATCCACATGGGCATGGCAGAGACATCGGGAGCATTTGGCAGTGCATGGTACAAACTCTAGGGAGCAACTGGAACATCCCCGCAGGTGTGGCAGCAACGTCGGATATGTTCAGCAGTGAGCAGAACAAACATTGGGAGCAACCAAAATTCTCTGCAGGCTCAACAGTGAGCAGGACGAACATCCGGGAGCAACCGGAACATCCCTGCAGGCGCATTCGACAGTGTGCGGGGCAAACTTCCAGAGTGACCAGAACATCCCCGCGGGCATGGCAGAGTCTTCAGGCACATTCGACAGTGTGTGGGATGAACTTCTGAGTGCAATCTGAACATCCCTGCAGGCGTGGCAGAGGCATTGGATGCATTTGGCATTGCTCGGGATGAACTACTGGGAGCAACTAGAAGATCTCAGTAGGATTGGCAGAGGCATTGGGTGCGTTAGGCTGTGCACAGGACGAACTTCTAGGAGCGACCGGAACATCCCTGTGGGCTCAGAAATGGCGTCACACATGTTTGAATGTTCGTGACATGAACTTCCAGGAGCGATTGGAAAATACCTGCGGGCTAGGCAGGGGCATCGGATGCGATCGCCAGTACCAGGGACGAACTTCCGGGAGCAACCGGAATATTGCCTGTGGGTGTAGCAGATGCTACAGGCATGCTCAGCAGTGAGCAGGATGAACTTCCAGAGTGGCCGTAACATCCCTGCAGGTGCGACAATGCTGTTAAACATGTTTAGCGCTACACGGGACGGACTACCGAGAGTGACCGAATTATCCCCGTGGGCACAGCAAAGGCATTATGTGAGCTTGTCAGTTCGTGGGACTAACTTCCGGGGGTGACCGGAGCATCCGTGTGGGCACAGTAGGGGCATCAGGCGCGTTTGGCAGTGCACAGGATGAACTTCCAGGAGTGACTGAGCCATCCCCGTGGGTGCAGCAGCAGCATCAAATACATTTGGCAGTGCATGGGATTAACTTCCCAGGACCAACCAGAACATACCTAAGGACGTGGCAGAGGCTTTGGGAACATTTGGTAGTGCAGGGGATGCACTTCCAGCATCCAGCACGTTCGGCAGTGTGCAAGATGAACTTCTAGGAGCGATTGGAAAATCCCCACGAGCTCAACAAAGGAGTCAGACGTGTTCAGTAGTGCTCAGGATGAACTTCTAGGAGTGACCGGAACATCCATGCAAGTGTAGTCGCAGCATCTAACATGCTCAGCAGTGTACGAGATGAACTTCTGGAAGCGACTGGAATATCCCCATGGACGCAGAAGAGGCATTGAGTGTGTTCGACAGTGTGCAGGACAAACTACTGGGAGTGACTAGAACATCCCTGTGGGTGCAGCAGCGGTGTCAGATATGTTCGGCAGTACGCGGCACAAACATCCAGGAGCGACCAGAAAATCTGTGCAGGCTTGGCAGAGACGTTGGACACATTTGGCAGTGCTAAGGACGAACATCTAGAGTGACCAAAACACCCCCACGGACATGGCAAAGGTGTCGGACGCGTTTGGCATTGCTCAAGACGAACTTCTGAGAGTGACCAGAACATCTCTGCAGGCATGGCTGAGGCATTGGATACGTTCGGCAGTGTGTGAGGCAAACTTCCCAGAGTGACCGGAACATCCCCGCCGGTGTAGCAGAGGCTTTCAGCACATTCGAAAGTAAGCAGGACAAACTTCTGGGCGCAACCGGAACATCCTTGAAGGTGCAGCAGAGGCATTGGATGTGTTCGACATTGCTTGAGATGAACTTCTAGGAGAGATTGGAACTTCTCCATGGGCATGGTAGAGTCTTCAAGTGTGTCATCCATGCATGGGACAAAGTTGTGGGAACGACCAGAACATCCCTGCGGGCGTGGCAATGGCGTTAGATGCGTTTGAGTTCCGATTTCTTGTCCCAACTTGTCTACACCTCAGGGGTCAACACGACTTCTAACTTGCTGTCCCGTTTGATTCTTGAGTTCTTGTCTTAGATTTACATCCCTAAGCTGTCATTTGGGATTAACTAATGGATAAAAGATGTGTTGGATAGGCAAGACAGCATTAAACCTATGATAACTTGCCTTGGTTGAAGAAGACAACTTTTAACTTCAACCTAAGCTCTTAAGTAAGGAAAACAACTCTTCACCCTGTCTTAAGCCCAAGTTATCTCAAGATAACTCTTAAAAGATAACCAAAATATAAACAAGAAAGTAAGCAAGAAGGCTAACCTTGATTCTTGATTAATGAACGAAAATATACAAATTCAAAGCATATCTTCTTGCTCTCAAATAATGGGCTGTATTTATAGTATTAGATAGTCTTATCCTAATTCAACTAGTACTTAAGTTCCTTATCCACTTAGGATATATTTTCCTAAGTCAACAAGGTTTTCTAAGACAACTAAAACTTTATCAAGATAGACCTTATCTAAATGTTTTCCTAATTCTACTAGGATTCTTGGTCTTTCTTGATTGACTAATCCTATCTTGACTAAACCTTTCTGTCCTTATCTTATCTCATCTCCTACAGCTGCTGACCTTCATCTTGCTGTTTCCTTCTAGGATTAGGACTTCCATATGGCGTGTCCTTCTGTTCCAAGACTTCTCCTTGACGTGATCATCTTGTTGAAGCTAAACCCTTCATGTCATCCTACTGCTGCTGGAGTTCTTCATGCCATTCATTTCCTTCTTCTGTTCGGATTGCACCATGCATATCCTGCTAATGCTGGAGTCCTTCTTGGCTTGAATGTCTTGCAGTTAATTAGGACAAAGTTAGAACCTGGCCATGCTTCACTGCCTGCTGCATGCAAGCTTATTGCACGCACATTCTGGCCTGTTGCTTCCTCTCTTGCTGCTACTGTGCCAGCGGGGATGTTCTTGTCACTCCAAGAAGCTCATCCCACGCACTGCCGAATGTGCCTGATGCTCCTGCCATGCCCGTGGGGTTTTTCAAGTTGCTCCACGAAGTTCATCCCGTAGACTGCTGAACGCGCCTGAGGCCTCTACCGCGCCTATGCGGGATGCTCTGGGCACTCCCAGAAGTTCATTCTGCACAATGCCCAATGCATCTGATGCCTCTGCCGCAGCTGTAGTGATTTTGCAGAAGTTTGTTTCCCGCACTGCACAACGCGCCCGAAGCCTCTTCTGCTCCCGTGGCGATGTTCTGGTCACTCCAGAAAGTTTGTGCAGTGCACTGCTGAACGTGTCTGATGCTGCTGTGCCCCTGGGAATGTTTAGGCTGGTCCCAGAAGTTCAACCTGCTTACTGCCTAAAGCACCCCACGCCTCTGCCGTGCCCACAGGGATGTTCTAGTTGCTCCCAAAAGTTTGTCCCTCGCACTGGTGAACATGCCTGACGCCTCTGTGTCACCTGAGAGGATGTTCTGTTTGCTACCAAAAGTTCATCCAGTGCACTGATCAAAGTGCTCGAAGCCTCTGCTGCACCCATGGGGAAGTTCCAGTTGCTCCCGTAAGTTCATCCCACGCATTGCCCAACGTGCCCGATGCCACTGTCGGGCCAGCAGGGATGTTTCGGTCACTCCCAGAAGTTCATCCTGTGCACTGCCAAACGCGCCTAACGCCTCTGCATGCTCATGAGGATGTCCTGGTTGCTCCTGGAAGTTCGCCCCAAGCACTGCCGAATGCGTCTAATGCCTCTACCGAGCATGCAGGGAATTTTCAGTCACTTCTGTAAGTTCGTCCCATGCACTGCCAAATGTGCCTGACGGCACTGCCAAGCCCACAAGGATGTTCCGGTTGCTCCCGAAAATTCATCTTGTGCACTACTGAATGCGCTCGATGCCTTTGCTGTACACTTCTGCAGGGTTGTTCGGGTTGCTCCTAGAAGTTCGTCCCGCACACTACCGAATGTGCCGCTGCCGCTGCCGCAGCCATAGGGATGTTCCAGTTGCTCCCAGAAGTTCATCTTGTGCACTGCCAAACGTGTGCCCGACATCTTTGCTGCACCCATGCGGATGTTTCAGTCACTCTGGAAGTTTGCCTCGCACACCATTCAACTCACACGATGCTTCTGCCACGTCTGCAGGTATGGTCCTGTTGCCCTTGGAAGTTCATCCCATGCACCCGCGGGGATGTTCCTGTTGCTCTCGGAAGTTCGTCCTGCACACTGACCAATGTGCCTGATGCCTCTGCTGTGCCAGCGGGGATGTTTTGGTCACTCCTTGATGTTTGTCCCGCACACTGCCAGCCTGTTGGGGTCCCGATTTTTTCCCCCAACTTTTCTACACCTTAGGGGTCAGCACGCCTACTGGAATCCTTCCTAACTTGCTGTCCTGTTTGATTCTAGTTTTTTTTCTTATTTTATATCCCCTAAGCTGTCCTTCGGGTTAACTAATATATATAAAGATATGTTGGATAGGCAAGACAACTCTTAAACCTATCACAACTTGCCTTGGTTGAAGAAGACAACTCTTCACTTCAACCTAAGCTCTTAAGCAAGGAAGACAACTCTTAACCTTAACTTAAGCCCAAGTTATCTCAAGACAACTCTTAAAAGATAACCAAAAATATAAACAAGAAAGTAAGCAAGAATGCTAACTTTGATTCTTGATTATTGAATGAGAAATAACAAAATTCGGAGCTTCTTCTCTCCTCACAAATAATGGGCTGTATTTATAGTCCTAAGACAACCTTATCCTAATCTAACTAGTACTTAGGTTCCTTATCCACTTAGGATATGTTTTCCTAAGTCAACAAGCTTTTCTAAATTATCTAAAACATTATCAAGATAGACCTTATCCCATTGTTTCCTAATCCTACAAGGATTCTTGGTCTTTCTTGAATTCCTACTAAGACAAGATTTCCTACTTTGACTAAGTCCTTCTGTCCTTATCTTATCTTTCTCTCCTACAGCTGCTGACTTCTTCTTGCCCTTTCCTTCTTGGATTAGACTTCTGCTGTGGCGTCCTTCCTCTCCAAGACTTCTCTTTGGCGTGGTCCTCTTGTTGAAGTAAAACCTGACAAGACGTCCTGCTGCTGCTGGAGTTCTTCACATCATCACTCTCCTTCTCCTACTTGGATTGCTTCATGCGTGTCCTGCCAATGCTGGTCTTCTTCTTGACTTGGATTTCCGCAATCACTTAGGACTGAGTTAGAACCTGGCCATGCTTCACTGCTTGCTGCGTGCAGGCTTGTTGTGCACACTTGCTGGCCTGTTGCTGCCTCTCTTGCTGCCTGGCATCTTGCGCACATTCTCTCACGCTCCCTTTGCCTCCTAAGGTCCTCAACACAATCATGCTCAATGCCACTGCACCGCCTGTGGAGATCTTCTGGTTGCTCCCGGAAGTTCATCCCACACACTACCAAATGCACGCAAAGCCTCTGCCACACCCGTGGGGGTGTGTTGGTCAATCTCAGAAGTTCCTCCCATGCACTGCCCAATGCACCTGAAGCTTCTGCTGTGCCCGCGGGTATGTTTCGGTTGCTCTCGAAAGTTCGTCCCTCACACTATTCAACGCACACAATGCTTCTGCCATGTCAGCAGGTATGGTCTTGTTGTCCCCGGAAGTTCGTCCCACGCACTGCTGAATGCACCCGACACCTCTGCTGCACCCGCGGCGATGTTCCTGTCGCTCTTGGATGTTCGTCCTGCACACTGCCCAATGTGCCTGATGCCTCTGCTGTGCTAGCGGGGAAGTTTTGGTCACTCATTGATGTTTGTCCCGCACACTGCAAAACATGCTCGATGCCACTGCACTGCCTATTGAGATCTTATGGTCTCTCCCAGAAGTTCAACCCGCACACTACCAAATGCATTCAAAACCTCTGCCACACCCGTGGGGATGTTTCGGTCGATCTCAGAAGTTCCTCCCATGCACTGCCCAATGCACCTGAAGCTTCTGCTGTGCCAGCGGGTATGTTCTGGTTGCTCCAGGAAGTTCATTCTGTGCACTGCCAAATGTGTCCGATACCGCTGCAGCACCTGCAGAAATGTTCTGGTCACTCCTGGATGTTTGTCCCATGCACTGCCGAATGCGCCCAACGCCTCCACCACGCCTGCAGGGATGTTCCGGTCGCTCTAGAAAGTTCATCCAGTGCATTGCCCAACGTGCCTGATGTGTCTGCTGCACCAGTGGGGATGTTCCAGTTGCTCCTGGAAGTTCATTTTGTGCACTGCCAAGTGTGCTCGATGCCTTTGCCCCGCTTGCAGAGATCTTCTGGTCGCTCCCAAAAGTTTATCCCAACCACTGCTGAACGCGTCCGATGACTTCGACAAGCTCGCGAGGATGTTTTGGTCTTTCCCGGAAGTGCACCCTGCACACTGCCAAATGCACCCGTAGAGATGATCCAGTCACTCCCAGAAGTTCACCCCGCACACTGCCGAATGTGCCCAATGCCGTTGCTGCAACCACGGGGATGTTCCGATCACTCCCGGAAGTTCATCCCATGCACTACCAAATGAGCTCGAAGCCTCTGCCTCGCCTGTAGGGATGTTCTTGTCACCCCCGAAGTTCATCCCCTGCACTGCTGAACGCACCCAATGCTGCTGTCACACTCAGTGCAGTGCTTGGGACAAACATCTGGGACCAATGGGAAAATCCCTGCAGGCTCAGTAGAGGCATCAGACGCATAAGTTCCGGGAGTGAGAGGAAAATCCCTGCAGGATTGGCAGAGGCATAGGACGCGTTCGGCAGTGCTTGGGACAAACTTTCAAGACCGACCAGAACATCCCCATGGGTGCAGCAATGGCATTGGACATGCTCGGCGGTGTGCAGGAGGAACTTTCAGGAGCAACTGGAAAGTCCTCTCGGGCTCAGCAGAAGCATTGGACACATTTGTCAATGCTTGGGACAAACTACTGGGAGTGAACAGAACGTCACTGAGGGTGCGCAAGATGAACTTCCAGAAGCGACCGAAACATCCCCACGGGCATGGCAGTGACATCGGTCATGTTCGGCAGTGCGCGGGATGAACTTGTAGGAGCGACAGGATATCCCCGTGGCACGGAGGTGGCATTTGGCGAGTTCTGCAGTGTGTAGGACAAGCTTCCGGGAGCGACTGTAAGATCCCCACCAGCTTGGCAGAGGTGTCAGGCACATTGGGCAATTCACAAGACGAACTTCTGGGAGTGACCGAAACATCTCTGCTAGTGCAGCAAAGGCATTGTGTGCGTTCAGCAGTGCACAGGATGAAGTTATGAGAGCAATTGGAACATCCCTAAGGGTGTGCTAGAGGCTTCGGGTGCATTCGGCAGTGCCTGAGAGCAACTTCTGGGAGTGACTGCAAAGTCCCTGCAGGCATGGTAGAGGCTTCGGGTGCACTGGGCAGTGCACTGTACAAACTTCTGGGAGCAACCGAAAAATCCCTGCAGGTGTGGTAGAGGCATCAGGTGTATTCGGCAATGCATGGGAAGAACTTCCGAACGCAACCAGAACGTCCCTGCCGGCACGGCAGCGGCATTGCCTCGCTCGGTAGTTCACTGGGCGAACTTCTGGGAGTGACCAAAAAATCCCCGTGGGCTCAACAAAAGGTGTCACACACATTTGGCAGTGCTTGGGATTAACTAATGAATAAAAGATATGTTGGATAGGCAAGACAACTCTTAAGCCTATCACAACTTGCCTTGGTTGAAGAAGAATACTCTTGACTTCAACCTTAGCTCTTAAGCAAGGAAGACAACTCTTCACCTTGACTTAAGCCCAAGTTATCTCAAGACAACTCTTAAAAGATAACCGAATTATAAACAAGAATAGAAGCAAGAATGCTAACCTTGATTCTTGATTAATGAATGAAAAGAATACAAATTCGAAGCATATGTTTCTGCTCACAAATAATAGGCTGTATTTATAGTATTAGACAGCCTTATCCTAATTCCACTAGTACATAAGTTCCTTATCCACTTAGGATATGTTTTCCTAAGTTAACAAGGTTTTCTAAGACAACTAAAACTTTATCAAGATAGACTATCCCAATGTTTCCTAGTCCTACTAGGATTCTTGGTTTTTCTTGAATTTCTACTTAGACTAGAATTCCTACTTTGACTAAACCTTTCTGTCCTTATCTTATCTCCTCTCCTACAGCTGCTGACCTTCATCTTGGTGTTTCCTTCTAGGATTAGGACTTCCATGTGGCGTGTCCTTCCATTCCTAGACTTCTGCTTGATGTGATCCTCTTTTTGAAGCTAAACCTGTCATGATGTCCTGCTACTGCTGGAGTTCTTCATGCCATTCATTTCTTTCTCCTGCTTGGATTGCACCATACGTATCCTGCCAATGCTGGAGTCCTTCTTGGCTTGGATGTCCATGGTCAATTAGGATAAAGTCAGAACCTGCCCGTGCTTCACTTCCTGCAGCATGCAAGCTTGTTGCATGCATTTTCTTGCCTATTGCTGCCTTTCTTGCTGCTTGGCACGTCTCTTGCATCCGCTCATGCACCCTTTGCCTCCAAAGGTCCTCAGCAATCCCCTTTTCTTGGAGACTCACCTTGTCCTCAAGGTGAAAATTAGGGAAACGTTGCTAGATATCATCATAGTCTTCCCATGTTGCTTCATCCTTGGGCGAAGACTCCACCATATGAGTACTCTCCATACTGGCCTTCTATTGTGCCCATAGCTTACTATGCAAAATCCTAAGACTTCCTTTAGGTGCTGCCCTAGGTGATCTTCCCTGAAAATGTGGGGCAGTCCCTCATTCACTTGTCTTACATCTACTATCTTTTTTCTCAATAATGAAATGTGAAACACTGATGTAGTTTGGAGTTTAACAGTAGTATTAGGCAATAAACTACTGCACCAATTCACTCAACTACCTCATATGGTCCAAAATACTTTGTAGCCAGCTTTGCTGTAGTTGGCTTTCCAGCCTTTATTTTCCTCCTAGGATGGATTTTAAGATAGACATAGTCACCTACCTTAAATTCCACTTCCTTTCTCCCTTTATCTGCTTGTTTCTTCATTCGGTCCCTTGCTTGCTCAAGCTCATGCTTGAGTTTCTTCAAGACCTCATCTCTTGACTAAAGTACAACATCCACTTCATGTATGCTGCTGTTCCCCATGGTATAACTTGACATTCCTTTGGGGTATTCTTCCGTATACGGCTTGGTATGGTGTCATCTTGATTGCCGCCGCATGATAGGTAGTATTATACCACATTTCTGCCCATAGGATGTACTCCTCCCAGTCATTTTGATGATCATGGCAAAAGCGCCTTAAGCATTACTCTAAGCCATCTGTTTGTGGATGAAAGGTGGATGAGGCGACCAAGTTGCTGCCAAGCTGTGTGAAAAGCTCCTTCCAAAATTTGCTCATGAAAATAGTATCTCTATTGAACAGCATTGTCTGTGGTATACCATGAAGTCTTACCACATTTTTTATGAACTCTTGGGCTACTTCTTTTGCCGTGTATGGTTGCTTGAGTGGCACAAAGTGTGTACTCTTGCTGAGTCTGTCTACTACAGTTAATATCACCATGTAACCCTTTGCTATTGGGCATTCCTATGATGAAGTCCATTGTTAACTCTTCCCAAACCTGTCCTGGTACTGGCAAAGGCTGTAACAACCCCTTGGTCTTGCCACCTTCTGGTTTGGTGTGCTGACAAACATCACATTCTTGGACTAGCTTCTTGATCTCAGCCTTAAGTCCTTCCCACCAAAAGAATAGCTTCATCCGCATGTAAGTACGAAACCATCCTGAATGTCCTCCTTCCCATGATTTGTGGAAGTGATTCAAGATCTTTCCTCTTAGTCTTGGTATGTTTGGTACATACACCTACTGATTGTGCCAAATATATTTGTTCTTAAGGGTGAATTTACTAACCTTAGGGTCAAAATTCTTGATCTTCTCTATGAGTTCTTGGCTTTGAGGGTCAATTTCTATTGCCTCCTTGATTTCTGTCCATACATTCCACTCCGCTCCGCTAATGGCAGTGAGGCATGCTTCATTAGGCTCACATGCTGTCCATAATGCTTGACCTCCATTGCTTCTGGACAATGTGTCTGCCACCTTGTTTTCCTTGCCCGATTTGTAGATTATTTCATACTCGTATCCCAGCAACTTGACAAGGAACTTTTGCTGCTCTGGTGTGGTAATTTTCTGCTCCATGAGGCTTCTCAAGGGTTGTTGATCCGTAATGATCAGGAATTTCCTCCCAAGAAGGTAAGGTCGCCATACCTTGACTGCATGGATGATGGCCAACATCTCCTTGGCATATACTGACCATTCCTTCTTCATGGGCCCTAAGACTCTGCTCATGTATGCAATAGGTCTTCCGGCTTGACTCAGGACAGCACCTATTCCATCTTGACATGCGTCAGTGTGAAGCTCGAAGGTTTGGTTGAAGTCGGGCAGTGCTAACACTGGGGTCTCACACATAGCTTGCTTCAACAACTTGAATGCATCTTCACTCTTCTCTGTCCATAGGAATCCATCGTTCTTCAGCAAGTCTGTTAATGGTTTTGCTATGGCTCCATATTTGCAACAAATCGAGCAATAGTAGCCTGTCAAGCCTAGAAATCCTCTAAGTTCTGTGACATTCTTAGGAGTTGGCCATGTTTGCATGGCTCCTATTTTTTGTTGGTCTACCTTCACTCCATCTCCAGATATGATGTGACTAAGGTATTCAAGTTCCTCTTGCATGAATGTGCACTTGGATGGCTTGATAACGAAGTGATTTCTTCTTAACACCTCAAGCACTTTTGCTAAGTGTTCTATGTGATCATCATGGTTCCTGGAATAGACCAAAATGTCATCAAAGAAAACTAAGACAAACCTGCACAAATAAGGTTTGAAGATGTCGTTCATGGCTGCTTGAAAGGTGGAGGGTGCGTTGCATAGTCCGAAGGGCATGACTAGGTACTCATAGTGTCCACTATGAGTCCAAAATGATGTCTTCTGCACATCCTCTTCTTTCATGCGTATTTGATGATATCCGGCCTTGAGATCCAGCTTGGTAAACAACTTTGCTCCATGTAACTCATCCAGCATATCATTATTGTTGGGATCGAAAACAATCCTTGACAGTTGCTTGGTTGAGTGCCCGATAATCGGTGCAAAACCTCCAAGTTTTGTCTTTCTTTCTAACAAGTAGAACGGGAGAAGAAAAAGGTGAGGTGCTAGGTTGGATAATACCTTGCTGTAGCATCTCTTCCACTTGTCTTTCGATCTCATTCTTTTGGAAGTGTGCATACCAGTAAAGGTGCTACATTAATCGCCTTGGTCTCGTCGATTAATGGGATGGCATGGTTGTAATGTCTTGAGGGTGGTAGTCCCTTGTGGCTCTCCTAAGACATCTCCAAACTGCTCCAGTAGGTTCCTTACTTCAATGGTATGTCTTCGTGTGTGTTCTACCCTTCATGATGTTCGGCTGTGTTTTCTTCTTTTGTGGCCAAGAGAACCGCAAAACATTGTGCCCTTTTTCTGTATAGTCGTTCAAGGGTACTTACCTCACAATGATGCGCTGCATTGGTGGTGGATGCCTCCCACGTGCAGTCCTTTCCCTTCCATTGGAAGTGCATGGCCATGGATTCGTAGTCGAACATTATCTTGCCTATGGTTTTAAGCCAAGCATTGCCTAAAACCACATCAAGGCCTGCCAAGGCTAACACATGCAGTTCCGCCTCTATTTTGACTCCTTGAATCTGCATTGCTACTGCCTGGATAACTTGTGCACACTTGAGCTTCTGTCCGCTTGCCACTCTTACCTCAAAGGGTGCAATCCTTTTCGACATAGCTGAAGTGTTTTGACCAATTTTGTGTTGATGAAGTTATGGGTAGCTCCACTATCTATCAACACCAAAACATTCTTCCCATTAATGGTTGCGAACAACCTCATGGCAGTAGGCTTGGTGGTTGCCCCTACTGCATGCAAGTTGATTTTGCCTTCTTCGCATGATCAGGGAAGTGTTCTGCCTCTGCTTCCTCCTCGCTGTCCATGTGGCTTTCTTGTTCTTCCTTGCTGCTTTCCTCATGTTCTTCATCACTTACCACTTCAATGATGTTGAACAGCCCTTTTTTGCACTTGTGGCCAACTTGCCACTTATCATTGCACCTAAAACATAGGCCTCTTTCTATTCTCCTGTTGATTTCTTCGGTGGATAGTTTGAGAGGGTCCTTTGTTTTTTAGGGTGCTGTCTTACTTGATGAGGATGCTTTACCTAATTTGTCTGAGGGTTTGATGACCTTGGTTGTGCTGCGGGTGATGCTTCTCCCATCGTTGATGAGTCTTGCCAACCGAATGCACTGAGTGAGAGAGTTTGGATCCCTCATCTTTACTTCTTGGCTTAGCCAAGGTACAAGGCCATCTAGAAAATTGCCAATTAGTGCACTATCTGGCCAATGTCCTACCAATTTGGCCAACCTCTCGAATTCTTCAAGGTAACTTTCTAGAGATCCCTCTAACCTAATCTTGGCAAGCTGTCCCTCATAGTTTGTCATGCTAGATGGGCCAAATCTGTTCACTAACTCTTGTGTGAACCTTGTCCAGCCTATCCTTCTACCTTCTCAGCCATAGGTGGCCTTAAGCCAACGCCACCATTGGTTGGCTCTCCCACATAGGTGATAGGATGCAAAATCAACCCTTTCACCTCTCTCAACACCTTGTTTCTCAAAGTAAAATTCAGCCTTGGAGATCCATTCAGTTGGATCTCCCTTCTCAAAGGTAGGGAATTTGATTTTTACCTTTGGCCGTGTGTAATGGCTTGGGCTGTCGTAGTGCCAATCCTCCCTCCTTGTGGTGCGCCATGGTTCTGCCTTAGGGTGATTCCACACCCTTCTTGGTTGCCATGATGCAGGCCTTCTGTCTAGCACCTCCTCATCATTGCTATAATCATTGTAGTGATCATGGGGCAGGTGTTCGTTTGGTGATGTCTCCCTCCTGCTTCCCAAACTCATGTGCCTTTTCCCCCTTTCTTGAGAGGGAAGTTGCTCCTGGTCAGATTCATCGTCATGCACTTAGTGCCATGTAATTTCTGATTGAAGCCTCCTAAACGTTTGTGGTAGGTGGCTGTTTCTGTTCTGCTCGGTTTGGACTTGTTTTCCGGCCACTCGGGGTGTATCTCCTTTTAATTGTTCAAGAGAATGAATAATAGATGATAGTTAGTATTTGATATCACCTACCTGGTCATTGATCACGTTCTGGTTCCTCTTCAAGGCAAGAATTCTTCCGCGTTAGTGACTGAGAAGTCTTCCCCGGTTTGTTCTTGTGGTGCTGGTGAATGTGCCTAGATGACATGGTAACCATGATGCTTTCAATTGACTGGTGTCTGTACTGATCTCTCAACGACAGCACCAATTTGTTGGGGTCCCGATTTCTTGTCCCAACTTTTCTACACCTTAGGGGTCAGCACACCTACTAAAACCTCTCATAACTTGCTGTCCTGTTTGATTCTTGAGTTCTTTTCTTAGATTTCTGTCCCCTAAGCTTTCCTTCATGATTAGCTAAGAAATAAAAGATATCTTAGATAGGCAAGATAACTATTAAGCCTATCACAACTTGCCTTGGTTGAAGAAGACAACTCTTGACTTCAACCTTAGCTCTTAAGCAAGGAAGACAACTCTTCACCTTCACTTAAGCCCAAGTTATCTCAAGACAACTCTTAAAAGATAATCGAAATTATAAACAAGAATAGAAGCAAGAATGCTAACCTTGATTCTTGATTAATGAATGAAAAGAATACAAATTCGGAGCATATGTTTCTGCTCACAAATAATGGGCTGTATTTATAGTATTAGACAGCCTTATCCTAATTCAACTAGTACATAAGTTCCTTATCCACTTAGGATATGTTTTCCTAAGTCAACAAGGTTTTCTAAGACAACTAAAACTTTATCAAAGACTATCCCAATGTTTCCTAATCCTACTAGGATTCTTGGTCTTTCTTGAATTTCTACTTAGACTAGAATTCCTACTTTGACTAAACCTTTCTTTCCTTATCTTATCTCCTCTCCTACAGCTGCTGACCTTCATCTTGCTGTTTCCTTCTAGGATTAGGACTTCCATATGGCATGTCCTTCCATTCCTAGACTTTTCCTAGACGTGATCATCTTGTTGAAGCTAAACCTGTCATGATGTCCTGCTGCTGCTGGAGTTCTTCATGCCATTCATTTCCTTCTTCTGCTCGGATTGCACCATATGTATCCTGACAATGCTGGAGTCCTTCTTTGCTTGGATGTCCACGGTCAATTGAGGACAAAGTCAGAACCTGGTCGTGCTTCACTGCCTGCTGTGTGCAAGCTTGTTGCGTGCACTTTCTTGCCTATTGCTGCCTCTCTTGCTGCTTGGCGCCTCTCTCGCATCCGCTCATGCTCCCTTTGCCTCCTAAGTCCTCAACAATTTGGCAGTGCATGGGACGAACTTCGGGGAGCAACAAAAATCCGCACAGGTCGGCAGAGGCGTCGGACACATATGGCAGTGTGCAGGACTAATTTCTGGGAGCTACCAGAACATCCCCGTGAGTGCTGCAGTGGTGTCAAGCGCATTCGGCAGTACATGGGACGAACTTCTAGGAGCGACCCAAACATCCCCGCAGGTGAGGCAGCGGCATCGACACCTTTGGCAGTGCACGGAACAAACTTCCGAGAGCGACTGGAGCAACCCCACTGACACAGCAACAGTGTCGGGTGTGTTGGGCAGTACATGGGATGAACTTCTGGGGCCAACCAGCACATAGCTGCAGGCACGGCAGAGTCTTCAGGTGCATTGGGCAGCATGCTGGACGAACTTGAAGGAGCGACTCGAATATCCCCACAGGCATGGCAGAGGCATTGGGCGCGTTCGGTAGCATGCGTGACAAACTTTTAGGAGTGGCCCGAGCATCTCTGCAAGCACTGCAGAGGCTTCGGACACGTTTGGCAGTGCGTAGGATGAACTTCTGGGAGCGACCGGAACATCCCCGTGAGCATGACAGTGGCGTCAAGTGCATTCGACAGTGCATGGGACAAACTTTAGGGGCAATAGAAGCATCCCTGTAGGCGCGGCAGAGGCTTCAGGCACATTGGGCATTGAACTGGATGAACTTTAGGAGCGAGCAGAACATCACTGCAGGCACGGCAGAGGCTTCGGTTGCATTTGACAGTGCACAGAACAAACTTCTGGGAGTGACCAGAACATCCCCACGGTCACAGCAGTGACATCGGTCATGTTCTGCAGTGTGTGGGATGAACTTCTGGGAGTGACTAAAACATCACCCTGGGTGCAGAAGCAGCGTTGGACACGCTTGGCAGTGTGTGGGATGAACTTCTTGTAGCGACCGGAACATTTCTGCTGGCATGGTAGAGCCTTCGGGGGTGTTGGGCTGTGTGCGAGAAGAACTTACAGGAGCAACAGGAACATCCCCACAGGCGTGGCAGAGCATCAGACACATTTGGCAGCGCACGGGACGAACTTCTGGGAGCAAACGAAACATCCTGGCTGGTGCGGCAGAGGGTTCAGGTGCATTGGGAGTGGACAAGAACTTCCAGGAGCGACTGGAACAATCCCGCGGGTGTGGCAGAGGTGTCAGGTGCGATCGGCAGTGTGCAGGACAAACTTCCAGCAGTGACTGGAACATCACCGCGGGTGCAGCAGTAGCATCGGGTGCATTGGACAGTGCACAGGATGAACTTCACTGATCTATCGAAACATCCCCTTGGGCACATCAGAGGCATCCAGGGCATTTGACAGTGCACGGGACAAACTTCTGGGAGCTGACCGAAACATCCCTGTAGGCGCGGCAAAGGCTTCAGGCTGGTTGGACAGTGCGCAGGATGAACTTCTGGGAGCTTTTGGAACATCCTTGCGGGCGCAGCAGAGGCATCAGGCACATTTGGCAGTGCACGGGGTGAACTTCGAGGAGCGTCTGGAACATACTCGAGGGCATGGCAGCAGTGTCAGGCGCGTTTTGTAGTGCACGGAATGAACTTTTGGGAGTGACCAGAACATCCTTGCAGGCATGGGAAAGGCATCGAGCACATTCGTGTTAAGAACCTAAGTATGCAGGAAAGGCAATGGGCAGAAAATGGGGCAGCGAAAGGAGAGCATGGGCA
Organism: Xylocarpus granatum; assembly: GCA_019650275.1. Lineage (NCBI taxonomy): Eukaryota > Viridiplantae > Streptophyta > Magnoliopsida > Sapindales > Meliaceae > Xylocarpus > Xylocarpus granatum. Next base: position 18,061 of record BNST01000437.1, on the reverse strand, counting down.
GAAAATGTGCACAACAAACATGGCAACAGCAAGTAAAGCAGGCCCAGCAGTAAGGCCTGGCCAGTATTTGACTTAATCCTAATCAATGAAGGACATTCACGCCAACAGGAGTTCCATCAGAAGATGGATATTTGAATCAAGAAGAGCTCCAGCAGCAGTAAGATGTTTATGTCAAGGAGAGTTCCAGCAATAGCAAGACATCCAAGCCAAGAAGGACTCCAACATCAGCAGGATACGTAAGGTGCAATTCGAGCAGGATAAGGATGTGTACAGCATGAAGAACTCCAGCGGCAGCAGAACATCAAGAAGGGTTTAGCTTCAACAAGTTCTTCACGTCAAAGAGAAGTCTGGTGGCAGAAGGACACACCATAAGAAAGTCCTAATCTTAGAAGGAAACAGAAATATAAAGACCAGCACCTGTAGGTCATAAGATAAGATAAGGATAAAGAAGTTTAGTCAAAATAGGATTAGTCAATCAAGAAGACCAAGAATCCTAGTAGAATTAGGAAACATTTGGATAAGGTCTATCTTGATAAGATTCTAGTTGTCTTATCAAGATAGAAATAGAAACTTGTTGACTTAGGAAAACTTGTCCTAAGCAGATAAGGAACTTAAGTACTAGTTAAATTAGGAAAAGGCTATCCAATACTATTAATACAACCCATAATTTGTTAACATGGATATATGCTCCAAATTTGTAACTTTTCATTCATAATCAAGAATTAAGCTTTAGCATTCTTGCTTATATTCTTGTTTATATTTCGGTTATCTTTTAAGAGTTGTCTTGAGATGACTTGGGCTTAAGACAAGGTGAAGAGTTGTCTTCCTTGCTTAAGAGCTTAGGTTGAAGTCAAGAGTTGTCTTCTTCAACTAAGGCAAGTTGTGATAAGTTTTCCTATGTTAATAGGATTTCCTAAGACAACTAAAACCTTATCAAGATTGACCTTATCCAAAGTTATCCTAATCCTACTAGGATTCTTGGTCTTTCTTGATTTTCTACCTAGACTAGAATTCCTACCTTATCTTGTATTCTACAGCTGCTGGACTTCCTCTTGCTATCCTTCTAGGACTAGGACTCTCAATGCAAATCCTTCTGCCCTTAGAATTCTACTTGGCCGTGAGTATCCCATTGCTACTAGAATTCATCATGCATGTCCTGCTGCTGATAGAACTCTTCTTTGGTGTAGATGTCCTGCTGCTGTTGGAATTCTCCTTGGCATGGATGTCCTGCTGCTGCTGGAACTCTGCTTGGCGTAGATGTCCTCCTACTGCTGGAACTCTTCTTGATGCAATTATCCATCTTCTGCTGGAACTCCTGTTTGCGTGCATGTCCTTCATTGATTAGGATTAAGTCAAATACTGGTCGGGCCTCACTGCTGGGCTGCACACTTGCTGTTGCCATGCTTGTTGTGCACATTTTCTGGCCCATACTCTCCTTTGCTTTGCCACGGGGATGTTCCGGTCACTCCCAAAAGTTCATACTGTGCACTGCCCAACGTGCCCGAAGCCTCTGCTGAGCCCATGGGGATGTTCCAGTCACTCCTGGAAGTTTGTCCTGTGCACTGCTGCACATGCCCAACCCACAACCGTGCCTGCAGGGATGTTCCGGTTGCTCCCAGAAGTTTGTACTGCACACCGCTGAATGCAAATGATGCCTCTACTGTATCTGCGGGATTGCTCCGATCGCTCTGGGAAGTTCATCCTGAACACTGCAGAATGCGCCCAACGCCTCTGCCTCGCCCGCGGGGATATTCTGGTTGCTCTCAGAAGTTCATCCCCCACATTGCTCAATGCGCCCAATGCCTTTCCTGCCTCCACGGGGATGTTCCAGTTGCTCCAAAAAGTTCATCCCGCACATTGCCAAATGCATCCAACACCATTGCTACATCCACGTGGATGTTCCGGTCGCTGCCAGAAGTTTTTCCCGTGCTCTGCCCAACGTGCCCAAAGGCTCTGCCGCACACACAGGGATATTCCAGTCGCTCCCGGATGTTCATCTCGAGCACTGATAAACACGTCCAACACCTCAGCCAAGCCTGTGTGGATTTTCTAATTGCTCCGGAAAGTTTGTCACATGCACTGCCAAACATGCCTCATGCTGCTGCCGCACCCACGGGGATGTTCCTGGAAGATCATCCTCTGCACTGCTGAATGCGCCTGACACCCCTCCCACCTCTGGGGAAATGTTTCGATCGCTCCCAAAAGTTTGTCCCGTGCACTGTCGAACATGTCTGACGCCATTGCCACATCCGCATGTATGTTACAGTCGCTGCCGGAAGTTTTTCGCGCACACTGCCCGATGGGCCTGAAGCCTCAGCTGCGCCCACAGGGATGTTCCAGTCGCTCCCAAGAAGTTCATCCCGAGCACTGCAGAACACATCCGATGCATCTGCCGAGCCTGTGGGAATGTTTCGGTCGCTCCCAGAAGTTCATCCTATGCACTGCCAAATGTGCTCGATGCCACTGCCGCGCCTGCAGGGAGCTTCCGGTCCCTCCCTGGAAGTTCATCCCGCACACTGCCCAATCGCACCCGATGCCTCTACCATGCCCACAGGGATGTTTTCGGTCTCACCCAGATGTTCATCCCGCGCACTGCCCAATGCATCCAAAGATTCTTCCGCGCCCACGGGGATGTCCAGTCGCTCCTGCAAGTTTGTCCTGGACACTACCCAATGCGTCCAAAGTCTCTGCCATGCCCACGAGGATGTTTCGGTCGCTCCTGCAAGTTCATCCCGCACACTGCCAAACTGTTGAGGACCTTATGAGGCAAAGGGAGCGTGAGAGAATGTGCGCAAGGCGCCAGGCAGCAAGAGAGGCAGCAACCACAGCAAGTGCGCACAACCAGCATGCACGCAGCAAGCAGTGAAGCACGGCCAGGTTCTGACTCAGTCCTAATCAATTGCGGAAATGAAAGCCAAGAAGAAGACCAGCATTGGCAGGACACGCATGAAGCAATCCGAGCAGGAAAAGGAGAGTGACAGCTTGAAGAATTCCAGCAGCAGCAGGACGTCTTGGCAGGATTACCTTGGCAAGATGACCACGCCAAAGAGAAGTCTTGGAGAGGAAGGACACCACAGCAAAAAGTCTAATTCAAGAAGGAAAATGGCAAAGAAGAAGTCAGCAGCTGTAGGAAAGAAGATAAGATAAGGACAGAAGGACTTAGTCAAAGTAGGAATTCTAGTCTTAGTAGGAATTCAAGAAAGACCAAGAATCCTAGTAGGATTAGGAAACAATGGGATAAGGTCTATCTTGATAATGTTTTAGTTGACTTAGAAAAGCTTGTTGACTTAGGAAAACATATCCTAAGTGGATAAGGAACCTAAGTACTAGTTAAATTAGGATAAGGCTGTCTTAGGACTATAAATACAGCCCATTATTTGTGAGGAGCTCATATGCTCCGAATTTTGTTATTTTCTCATTCAATAATCAAGAATCAAGGTTAGCATTCTTGCTTACTTTCTTGTTTATATTTTCGGTTATCTTTTAAGAGTTGTCTTGAGATAACTTGGGCTTAAGACAAGGTTAAGAGTTGTCTTCCTTGCTTAAGAGCTAAGGTTGAAGTTAAGAGTTGTCTTCTTCAACCAAGGCAAGTTGTGATAGGTTTAAGAGTTGTTTTGCCTATCCAACATATCCTTATATATATTAGCTAACCCGAAGGACAGCTCAGAGGACGTAAATATAAGAAAAGAACTCAAGAATCAAACGGGACAGCAAGTTAGGAAGGATTCCAGTAGGCGTGCTGACCCCTAAGGTGTATAAAAGTTGGGACCCCAACACAAACGTGTCTGATGCCATTACCGTGCCTGCAAGAATGTTTGGGTCGCTCCCAGAAGTTCATCCCGTGCACTGCCAAATGCACCCTGACTCCTCTGCCGCACCCGCGGGGATGTTCTGGTCACTCCCGGAAGATCGTCCCCTGCACTGCCTAGCGTGCCCGATGCCCCTCCTGCCTCCGCGGGAATGTTTCCAGTCGCTCCCAAAAGTTTGACCCGTGCACTGTCGAATGTGTCTGATGCCATTGCTGCATCTGCATGGATGTTACAGTCGCTGCCAGAAGTTTTTCGCGCACACTGCCTAACGGGCCCAAAGCCTCTGCCGCGCCCGTAAGGATGTTCCAGTTGCTCCCAGAAGTTCATCCCGAGCACTGCAGAACACGTCCGATGCCTCTGCCGAGCCCGTGGTGATTTTCTGGTCACTCCAAAAAGTTCGTCGCATGCACTACTGAACACACCCCATGCCGCTGCTGCGCCCGCGCAGATGTTCCGTCGATCCCTGAAGTTCATCCCACGCACTGCCGTGTGCGCCCGGTGCCACTGCCTTATCTGCAGGGATTTTCTGGTCACACCCAGAAGTTCAACCCATGAACTACTAAATGCGCCCGAAGCCTCTGCTGATCCCGTGGTGATTTTCTGGTCACTCCAAAAGTTTGTCGCATGCACTGCCAAACACACCCCATGCCACTGCTATGCCCGTGGGGATGTTCCAGTCAATCCCTGAAGTTCGTCCCACGCACTGACGTACGCGCCCGGTGCCACTGCTGCACCTGCAGGGATTTTTCGGTCGCACCCAGAAGTTCATCCCACGCACTGCTGAACATGGCCGAAGCCTCTGCTGATCCCGCGGGGATTTTCTGATCACTCTTGGAAGTTCATCCCGTGCACTGCTGAATGCCACCAACACCTCTGCCGTGCCTGCAGGGATGTTCCAGTCGCTCCCAGAAGTTCATCCCGCGCACTGTCCAACAAGCCCAAAGCCTCTACCGCACCCATGGGGATGTTCTGGTAGCTCCTGGAAGTTTGTCCCATGCGCTGCCGAATGCACCTCATGCCACTGCTGCACCCATGGAGATTCAGGTCACTCTAGAAGTTCGTCCCATGCACTCTGAATGGCCTGACACTGCTGCAGTGCCTGTGGCGATGTTCCAGTCGCTCCCTGAAGTTCGTCGCACCCACGGGGATGTTCTGGTAGCTCCTGGAAGTTTGTCCCGAGCACTGCTGAAGGCGACCAATGCCTCTGCTGTGCCTATGGTGATGTTCCAGTCGCTCCCAGAAAGTTCCTCCTGTGCACTAACCGAACGCACCTGATGCCTCTATCGCACCCGTGAGGATATTCCGGTCGCTGCTGGAAATTCATCCCGCACACAGCCTAACACGCCCCTCGCCTCTGTTGCACCTGCAGGGATGTTCCTGGCTCTACAGGTAGTTCATCCTGCGCACTAATGAATGCAACCGACCATCTGCCATGCCCGTGGGGATGTTGTGGTTGCTACCGGAAGTTCATCCTTAGCACTGACGAATGTGTCCGACACCTCTATGGAGACCGTGGGGATTACCCCTCACACCCGATGCCTCTACCATGCCCGCGGGGATGTTCTGGTCACTCCTAGAAGATCATCCGCAACTGCTAAACATGTCCAATGCCAATGCCGCACCCGAAGGGATGTTCCGGTTGTCCTGGAAGTTCACCCTAGGCACCACCGAACGCATCCAATGCCGCTTCAGTGCCCACGGGGATGTTTCAGTTGCTCCTAGAAGTTTATCCCGACGTGCTCGATGCCTCTGCCTCGCACACGGGGATGTTCCGGTCGCTCTTCGAAAGTTTGTCCCGCACACTGATGAACGTGCCTAACACCTCTGCTGCACCCACGGGGATGTTCCCAGTCGCTCCAGAAGTTTATCTCACACACTGTCCAATGCGCCCGTAGCCTCTACCGTGCCCGTGGTGTTGTTCCAGTCACTCCCAGATGTTTGTCCCGAGCAGCGCCAAATGCGTCTGATGCCTCTGCCGTGCCAGCAGCGATGTTCCGGTCACTCTTAGAAGTTTATCCTGCACACTGCCGAACATGCCTGATGCCACTGCCGTGCCTGCGGTGATGTTCTGGTCGCTCCCAGAAGTTCATCCTGCACACTGTCAAATGCGCCCAATGCCGCTGGAATGCTGTGAGGATGTTCCGGTCACTCCCAGAAGTTTTTACCTCACACTGCCGAAATGACCAATGCTGCTGCTGTGCCCATAGGGATGTTCTAGTCACCCCCGAAAGTTCGTCCCGAGCACGGGTGAATATGCCCAATGCCTCTGTCACACCTGCGCTGATGTTCTCGCGCACTGCTGAGCGTGCCCAATGTCGCTGCCACACCGTGGGGATGTTCCAGTCTCTCCTAGCAGTTCATCGAGCTCAGGGCCGAACACGAGCGACACCTCTGCCATGCCCACAGGGATGTTTTGGCACACTGCCTAGGGCACCTGATGCCGCTGCCCCACCCGCATCCCGCCCATGGCCAAATGCACCCGATGCCTCTGGCACGCCAGCGGGAATATTATGGCCGCTCCCTAGAAGTTTGACCCGAGCAGTGCCAAACGCGTCCGATTCCTCTGCCTTGCCGGCGGCAATGTTCTGGTCGTTCCAGGAAGTTTATCCTCCACACTGCCGAACGTGCCCGATGCTGCTGCCGCACCTGTAGTGATGTTCCAGTTGCTTACTCACTGTTGAACATACCCAACACTGCTGCCACGGCCACTGGGATGTTCTGATCGCTCCCGGCAGTTTGTCCTATGCACGGCCCAATGTGCCTGAAGCGTCTGCCGCACCTGTGGGGAGGGATGTTCCTGTCAGTCCCGGAAGTTTCTTCCGCACATGGGGCAATGCACTTGAAGCCTCTGCCGGGCCTGCAGGGATGTTCTTGTCGCTCTGGAAGTTTGTTTCATGCACTGCCTGATGTGCCCATAGCCTCTGTCGGACCCGCAGGGATGTTCCAGTGATCCCTCAAGTTTGTCCCAAGCACTGCCAAATGCATGCAATGCATCTGCCGCACCCGTGGAAATGTTCCAGTCTCTCCTAGAAGTTCGTCCCGCATGCTGCCCAATGTGCTGAAGCCTCTGCCGTGCCTGCAGTGATTTTCTGGTCGCTCTCTGATATTCGTCCTGAGCAGTGGCGAACGTGCCCGACACCTCTGCAACACCCGTGGCGATCTTCCGATCGCTCCGGGAAGTTTATCCCATGCACTGCCCAATGTGCCTGACGCCGCTGCTACACCAGCGGGCATGTCCCGGTCACTCCTAGAGGTTCGTCCTGTGCACTACAAAACATGCCCAAAGCAGCTGCCTTCCAGTCGCTCCTGGAAGTTTTATCCCTCGCACTGCCAAGTGCGCCCAACCCCTGATGCCAGCCTGCAAGGATGTTCTGGTCACCCCCAGCAGTTCGTCCCATGCACGGTCAAATGTGACCAATGCCTCTGCCAAGCCTGCACTGATGTTCCAGCGAATTGACAAGCACACCTGATGCCGCTGACGCATCTGTAGGGATGGTCTGGTCACTCCCAGAAGTTCGTCCAGCTCACAGCTGAATGCGACCAACGCCTCTGCCACACCCATGGGGATGTTCCTGCACACTGCCTAGCATGCCCGACGCCACTGCCTTGCCCGTGGGGATGTTCTGGTTGCTCCCGGAAGTTCGTCCTGTGCACTGCCAAACTCACCCGATGCCCCTGCCACGCCCGTGCAGATATTCTGCTCACTCCCAAAAGTTCATCCCGAGCACTGCCGAAAGCATTCGATGCCTCTGCCTAGCCAGCAGGGATTTTCCGGTTACTCTCAAAAGTTCGTCCCGCACACTGGCAAATGCACCTGATGAATCTGCTGTGTCTGTGGGGATGTTCCAGTAACTCCCTGAAGATTGTCCCGTGCACAGCCTATCGCACCCAATGCCTCTGCTGCACCCACAGGGGTGTTCTGGTTGCACCAGCTAGTTTGTCCCGTGCACTGCTGAATGCGCCCAACCATCTGCTGTGCCCGCTGGGATTTATGGTTGCTCCTGGAAGTTCGTCTCGAACACTGTTAAATGTGCCCGATACCTCTAGCCACACCACGCGGACATTCAGGTTGCTCTCAGAAGTTCGTGCCGCGCACTATTGAATGTGTCTGACACTGCAGCCGTGCCTATGGGGATGTTTCGGTCGTTCCCAGCAGTTTGTCTGCAGCACTGCCAAACGCGTCAACACCTCTGCTGAGCCCATGGCAATTTTTTGGTCGCTCCCGGATCCTCATCCCGTGCACTGCCAGCCGCGCCAACTGCCACTGCCAAGCCTGCAGTGATGTTCAGGTCGGTCACTCCTGGAAGTTCATCCCGTGCACTGCCGAACTGTTAGGGTCCTGATTTTTTTCCCCAACTTTTCTACACCTTAGGGGTCAGCACGCCTGCTAAAACCTTGCTAACTTGCTGTCCCTGTTTGATTCTTGAGTTCTTTTCTTATATTTACATCCCCTAAGCTATCCTTCGTGTTAACTAATATATAAAAGGATATGTTGGTAGGCAAGACAACTCTTAAACCTATCACAACTTGCCTTGGTTGAAGAAGACAACTCTTAACTTCAACCCAAGCTCTTAAGCAAGGAAGACAACTCTTAACCTTGTCTTAAACCCAAGTTATCTCAAGACAACTCTTAAAAGATAACCAAAAGGTAAACAATAATAGAAGCAAGAATGCTAGCCTCACAATGATGCGCTGCATTGATGGTGGGTGCCTCCCACGTGCAGTTCCTTCCCTTCCATTGGAAGTGCATGGCCATGGATTCATAGTCGAACATTATCTTGCCTATGGTTTTAAGCCAAGCATTGCCTAAAACCACATCAAGACCTGCCAGAGCTAACACATGCAGTTCACCTCTATTTTGACTCCTTGAATCTGCATAGCTACTGCCTAGATTACTTGTGCGCACTTGAGCTTCTGTCACTTGCCACTCTTACCTCAAAGGGTGCAATCTTATTTCGGACGTAGCTGAAGTGTTTTGACCAATTTTGAGTTGATAAAGTTATGAGTACCTCCACTATCTATCAACACTAAAACATTTTTTCCATTAATGGTTGTGAAAACCTCATGGCAGTAAGCTTGGTGGTTGCCCCTACTGCATGCAAGTTGATTTTGCCTTCTTTCACATGATTTGGGGAGTGTTCTGACTCTGCTTCCTCCTTGCTGTCCATACGGCTATCTTGTTCTTCCTCACTGCTTTCCTCATGCTCTTCATCACTTACTACCTCAATGATGTTGAACAGCCCTTTCTTGCACTTGTGGCCAACTTGCCACTTATCATTGCACCTAAAACATAGGCCTCTTTCGATCCTCCTGTTGATTTCTTTGGTGGATAGTTTGAGAGGGTCCTTTGTTTTTGAGGGGTGCTGTCTTACTTGATGAAGGTGCCTTACCTAGTTTGTCTGAGGGTTTGATGACCTTGGTTGTGCTGCGGGTGATGCTTCTCCCATCATTGATGAGTCTTGCCAACCGAATGCACTAAGTGAGAGAGTTTGGATCCCTCATCTTCACTTCTTGACTTAGCCAAGGTACAAGGCCATCTAGAAAAGTGCCAATTAGTGCACTATCTGGCCAATGTCCTACCAATTCGGCCAACCTCTCGAATTCTTCAAGGTAGCTTTCTAGAGATCCCTCTTGCCTAATCTTGGCAAGCTGTCCCTCATAGTTTGTCATGCTAGATGGGCCAAATCTGTTCACTAGCTCTTGTGTGAACCTTGTCCAGCCTATCCTTCTTCCTTCTCGGCCATAGGTGGCCTTAAGCCAACGCCACCATTGGTTGGCTCTCCCACATAGGTGATAGGATGCAAAATCAACCCTTTCACCTCTTTCAATACCTTGTTTCTCAAAGTAAAATTCAGCCTTGGAGATCCATTCGGTTGGATCTCCCTTCTCAAAGGTAGGGAACTCGATTTTTACCTTAGGCCGTGTGTAATGGCTTGGGCTGTCGTAGTGCCAATCCTCCCTCCTTGTGGTGCACCATGGTTCTGCCTCAGGGTGATTTTCGTACCCTTCTTGGTTGCCATGATGTGGGCCTTCTGTCCAGCACCTCCTCATCATTGCTATAATCATTGTAGCGATCATGGGGTAGGTGTTCGTTTGGTGAAGTCTCCCTCCTGCTTCCCAAACTTGTGCGCCTTTTCCCCCTTTCTTGAGAGGGAAGCTGCTCCTGGTCAGAATCTTCCTCATGCACTTGGTGCCGTGTGATTTCTGATTGAAGCCTCCTAGACATTTGTGGTAGGTGGTTGTTTCTGCCTTGCTCGGTTTGGACTTGTTTTCTGGCCACTCGGGGTGTGTCTCTCTTCAATTGTTCAAGAGAATGAATGATAGATGATAGTTGGTGTTTGATATCACCTACCTGGTCATTGATAGCATTCTGGTTCCTCTCCAAGGCAAGGATTCTTCTGCAGTTGGTGACTGAGAAATCTTCCCCAGTCTGTTCCTGTGGTGCGGGTGAATGCTGCCTAGATGACATGGTAACCTTGATGCCTTGCAATTGACTGGTGTCTGTGCTGCTGTCTCAACTAGAGCACTAATTTGTTGGGATGATTGTGCTACCTCTCAACTGGTGATTGTGCTGATCTCTCAACGAAAGCACCAATTTGTTGGGGTCCCGATTTTTTCCCCAACTTTTCTACACCTTAGGGGTCAGCACGCCTACTGAAAACCTTCCTAACTTGCTGTCCCATTTGATTCTTGAGTTCTTTTCTTATATTTACGTCCCCTAAGCTGTCCTTCGGGTTAACTAATATATAAAGGATATGTTGGATAGGCAAGACAACTCTTAAACCTATCACAACTTGCCTTGGTTGAAGAAGACAACTCTTAACTTCAACCTTAGCTCTTAAGCAAGGAAGACAACTCTTAACCTTGTCTTAAGCCCAAGTTATCTCAAGACAACTCTTAAAAGATAACGAAAATATAAACAAGAATGTGAAGCAAGAATGCTAACCTTGATTCTTGATTAATGAATGAGAAATATACAAAATTCGGAGCATATGTCCTCCTCACAAATAATGGGCTGTATTTATAGTACTAAGACAGCCTTATCCTAATTCAACTAGTACTTAGGTTCCTTATCCACTTAGGATATGTTTTCCTAAGTCAACAAGCTTTTCTAAGTCAACTAAAACATTATCAAGATAGACCTTATCCCACTGTTTCCTAATCCTACTAGGATTCTTGGTCTTTCTTGAATTCCTACTTAGACTAGAATTCCTATTTTGACTAAGTCTTTCTGTCCTCATCTTATCTTTTCTTCTACAGCTGCTGAACTTCTTCTTGCCATTTCCTTCTTGGATTAGAACTTCTACTGTGGTGTGTCCTTCCTTTCCAAGACTTCTCTTTGGCGTGGTCATCTTGCTGAAGTAAACCTGCCAAGATGTCCTGCTGCTGCTGGAGTTCTTCACTGCCGTCACTCTCCTTCTCCTGCTTGGATTGCTTCTTGCGTATCCTGCCAATGCTGGTCTTCTTGTTGGCTTGGATTTTCACAATCACTTAGGACCGAGTCAAAACCTGGCCGTGCTTCACTGCTTGCTGCGTGCAGGCTTGTTGTGCGCACTTGGTGGCCTGTTGCTGCCGCTCTTGTTGCCTGGCACCCTGCGTGCATTCTCTCATGCTCTCTTTGCCTCATAAGGTCCTCAACACACAATGCACCCAATGCTCCTGCCATGCCCATGGGGCTGTTCTGCTCACTCCATGAAGTTCATCCCGCACACTAGCAAATGTGTCCGAAGTTCTGGTCAATCCCAAAAGATCGTCATGTGCACTATTGAATGCGCCTAACATACCTGTGTTGGGGTCCCAATTTTTTCCCCAACTTTTCTACACCTTAGGGGTCAGCACACCTACTGAAATCCTTCCTAACTTGCTGTCCCGTTTGATTCTTGAGTTCTTTTCTTATATTTATATCCCCTAAGCTGTCCTTCGGGTTAACTAATATATATAAAGATATGTTGGATAGGCAAGACAACTCTTAAACCTATCACAACTTGCCTTGGTTGAAGAAGACAACTCTTAACTTCAACCTTAGCTCTTAAGCAAGGAAGACAACTCTTAACCTTAACTTAAGCCCAAGTTATCTCAAGACAACTCTTAAAAGATAACCGAAAATATAAACAAGAATGTGAGCAAGAATGCTTACCTTTGATTCTTGATTAATGAATGAGAAAATAACAAAATTCGTAGCTTATTAGCTCCTCACAAATAATGGGCTGTATTTATAGTCCTAAGACAGCCTTATCCTAATTTAACTAGTACTTAGGTTCCTTATCCACTTAGGATATGTTTTCCTAAGTCAACAAGCTTTTCTAAGTCAAATAAAACATTATCAAGATAGACCTTATCCAAATGTTTCCTAATTCTACTAGGATTCTTGGTCTTTCTTGAATTTCTACCTAGACTAGAATTCCTACCTTATCTTGTATTTTACAGCAGCTGCACTTCCTCTTGCCTAATCCTTGTAGGACTAGGACTCTGAATGCATATCCTTCTGCCCTTAGAATTCTTCTTGTCGCGACTATCCTATTGCTACTGGAACTCATCATGAGTGTCCTACTGCTGATAGAACTCTTCTTGGCATGGATGTCCTGCTGCTGCTAGAACTCTGCTTGGCATAAACGTCTTACTGCTGCTGGAGTTCTTCTTGATGCAAATATCCTTCTTCTGCTGGAACTCTTGTTGGCATGAATGTCCTTCATTGATTAGGAATGCCCAGGCCTCACTGCCGGGCTGCACACTTGCTGTTGCCATGCTTGTTGTGCACATTTTCTGGCCCATGCTCTCCTTTGCTGCCCCATTTTCTGCCCATTGCCTTTCCTACATACTTAGGTTCTCAATAAGCTGCCACACTATGGGGATGTTCCGGTCGCTCCCGGAAGTTTGTCCTGTGCACAGTCCAATGCTCTAGAAGCCACTGCCACGCCTGGGGAGATATTTTGGTAGCTCCCAGAAGTTCATCCCGAGTGCTGCCAAACTTGTTTGCTGCCTCTACTGAGCCCGTGGGGATGATCCGGTCGGTCTCAGAAGTTTTGTCCCATGCACGGCGGAGCTCATCAGCTGTGTCTTCCGTGCCTGCAGGGATGTTTTGGTTGCTCCTGGAAGTTCATCCTGAGCACTGCCGAACACGTCTGATGTCTCTGCCGAGCCCGCTGTGATTTTGTGGTCACTCTCGAAGTTCATCCTGCACACTACACATTGCACACAAAGCCTCTGCAGCACTCATGGGGAAGTTCTGATCGCTCCCAGAAGTTCGTCCTGCGACTGTGCTGCTGCTGCACCCCGCGGGGATCATCTGGTCGCTCCTGGAACTTCGTCACGTGCACTGCCGAACACATCCAACACCACTGCCTGGCCTGTGGGGATGTTTCGGTCACTCTCAGAAGTTCATCCCATGCATGGCCTGAATGCGCCTGACACCTCTGCCATGCCTGACGGGAGTTCCAATCTCTCCCAAAAGTTCATCTCACACACTGCCAAGCGCAGCTGCGCTGCTTTTGGACCCGTGGCAATGTGCTACTCACTAACCAAAGTTCATCCTGCGCACTGCCGAACACACCTCAACACCTCTGCCACACTTCGCGTGGATGTTCCAAATGTTTCCAGAATTTCATCCTGTGCACTGCCCAACACACCTCACGAGATGTTTCTGTTGCTCTCAGAAGTTTATCCCGCATATTGCAAAATGTGTCTGACTCTGCTGCCATGCTCAAACTTCCAGGAGCAACCAGGGACATCTCCATGGGTGCGGCAGAGGCATTAGGCATGTTTGGCCGTGCACTGGATGAACTTCCCAGAGAGACCCAAACATCCATGCGGGCATGGCAGATGCTTCGGGCAGTCTCAGCAGTGCAAGGGATGATCTTCCGGAGTGATTGGAACATCCCTGCGGGCGTGGCAGTGGCATTGGGTGCTTTCAAAAGTGCACGGGGCGAACTTCTGGGAGTGACCATAAAATCCCCTCCAGCTTGGCAGTGGCATCGGACCCATCTGGCAGTGCTCGGGATGAACTTCCTGGAGTGACCGGAACATACCCACAGGTGCAGTAAAGGCATCAGATGCATTCAGCAGTGCTCGAGATGAACTTCTAGTAATGATCGGAACATTCCTGCAGATGCGGCAGCAGTGTTGGACGCATTTGGTAGTGCATGGGACAAACTTTCAGTATGGACTGGAACATCCCCGTGGGTGTGGCATAGGCATCGGACAGGTTCAAAAGTGTGCAGGACGAAACTCTGGGAGAGACCGAAACATCCCAAAGGGTGCAGCAGAGGCTTCGGGGGTGTTAGGCAGTGCATGGGACGAACTTCTGGCAGTGACCAGAACATCCCTTGCTGGCCCAGCTGAGGCTTCGGGCACTTTGGGCAGTGCACGGGGTGAACTTCTGGGAGTGACCGGAACATCCCCACAGACCTGGCAGAGGCTTAGGGTGCATTGGGCAGTGCACGGGATAAACTATCTGGAGTGACCGAACATCCCCGCGGACATGACAGAGGCATCGGGCGCATTCCAGTGCACGACAAACTACCATGAATGACTGGAGCATCCTACAGGGACGGAACATCACTGCAGGCACGGCAGAGGTGTTGGGTGCGCTCAATAGTGCCCAAGATGAACTTCCGGGAGTGACTGGAACATCCCAACGGGTGTAGCAGCAAAGTTGGGCGCATTGGGCGCATTCAGCAGTGCCCAAGATGAACTTCTGGGAGCAACTGGAAAATCCCTGCAGGTGTGGCAGCGATATTTGGTGCCTTTGATAGTGTGCGGGATGAATTTTCTGGAGCGATCAAAAAATCTACATGGGCTTGGAAGATGTGTCCAACGCATTCAGCATCATTCAGGATGGTCTTCTGGGGGTGACTATAACATCCCGTGGATGAAGCAGAGGCTTTATGCATGTTTTGCAGTGCGCGGACAAACTTCCGGGAGTGACCGTAACATCCCCGAGGGCACGGCAGTGGCGTTGGACATGTTCGAGCAGTGCAGGAGGCAAGCTTCCTAGAGCAACCAGAATATCTCTGCAGGCACAACAGAGGTGTTAAGAGCATTCAGTCAGTGCCCAGATGAACTTCTGGGAGTGACAGAACATCCCTGCTGGTGTGGCACTGGGTGGGGCATGTTGCACAGTGCATGAGATGAGCTTCTGGGAGCAACGTGGGCAGCTGCAAGAAGGGTGCATTGAGCAGTGTGCAGGAAGAACTTCTAGGAATGACCAGAACATCCCTATGGGCGCGGCAGAGGCATCTGGTGTGTTTGGCAGTGCATGGGACGAACTTCCAGGAGCGACCAGAACATACCTGTGGGTACGACAGAGGGTTCAGGCACGTTCGGTCATGTGCAGGACGAATTTCTGGGAGCAACTGAAAAATCCCTGCTAACTTGGCAGAGGCGTCCATACAGTTTGGCAGTGCTCAAGGTGAACTTCTAGGAGCGACCGGAACAACCCGGTAGGCGCAGCAGCGTTGTCAGGCACATTTTGCAGTGTCTCAGGACAAACTTCAAGAGAGTGACCGAAACATCACCGCGAGCGCAACAGCAGCATTGAATGCATTCAGCAGTGAGCGGGATGAACTTTTTTGGGATGGACCAGAACATCCCCGCAAGCATCGTAGTGGCTTCAGGCACATTGGCAGTGCGTGAGTCGAACTTTCAGCAGCGAACAAAACAACCCGTGGGTGTGGCACGAGTCGTCGTCGTGTGCTCGACAGTGCATGGAGACAAAACACTTTGGGTGCGACTAGAACATACCTGCGGGCACGGCAGCGTGTCGGGCGCGTTGGGCATTGTGCGAGACGAACTTATGGGAGTGTCCCGAACATCCACGCGGACTGCGTTAAGGTCTTCGAGGTGCGTTCAGCAGTCTGCAGGAAAAAACTCCTGGAGTGACCAGAACATGCCAGTGGGCACAGCAGAGGGGTTGGGTGCACTAGGCGGTGCACGGGATGAACTTCCGGGAGCAAACGGAACATCCCCTCAGGTGCGGCAGCGTGCCTTGCGCGTTCGGCTGTGTGCAGGATGAACTTCAAGGAGTGGCCGAATATCCACACAGCTGCTCTGAGTCTTCGGTGTGTTGGGTAGAGTGCGGGACAAGTGACCAGAAAATCCACGCAGGCTCAGCAGAGGCATTGGACGAGTTTGGCAGTGCTTGCAACGAACTTCTAGGAGTGACCGCAACATCCCCGCGGGCGTGGCAGAGGCTTTGGGCGCATTGGGCAGTGCTCAGGACTGAATTTACAGGAGCAACCGGAACATGTCGTGGCTGTGGTAGAGGCGTCAGGTACATTCGGCAATGCACAGGACGAACTTAGGGGTGTGACAAGAACATCCCCACAGACGTAGCAGTGGCGTTAGGCGCATTCGGCAGTGCATGGGGCGGACTTTCTGGGAGCGACCAGGACATCCTCACGGGCACGGCAGCAGTGTAGGGTACGTTCTGCAGTGCGCGGGGGGAACTTCTGGGAGAAACAGAAACATCCCCACAGGCACGGCGAGGCTTCGGCTGCATTTGCAGTGTGCAGAACAAACTTCCGGGAGCAGCCAGAACAGTCCTCTGGGCGCGGCTGCAGCACTGGACAAGTTTGCCAGTCTGCCAGATGAACTTCTGGGAATAACCAGAATATCCCTGTGGGCTCGGTGGAGTCGTCGGACGCGTTTGCCAGTCTACAGAACGAACTTTCGGAGGACCGGAACATCTCTGTGGGCACGGTAGAGGAGTCAGGTGCATTCAATTGTGAACTGGATGAACTCTAGAAGCAGCCAGAGCATCCCAGTGGATGCGGCAGTGGTGTCGAGCGCATTTGGTAGTGCATGGGACGAACCTTCAGGAATGACCAGAAAATCCCTGCAGGCGTGGCAGTCTTCGGGCACATTTGGCAGTGCATGGGACAAACTTCCAGCAGTGCGTGGAACATCCCCACGGGCACGGCAGTCTTCGGGCGCATTTGGCAATGCGCGGGTTGAACTTCCGGAATGACTTGAACATCCGTGCTGGCACGACAGCGGCTTTGTACACGTTCGGCAGTGCAGTACGAACTTCGAGGAGCGACTGGAACAACCTTAAGGGCACGGCAGTCACTTCGAGCACTTTGTGTAGTGCACTGAACAAACTTTGGGGGCGATCGGAGCACCACTGCAGGCGCAACAGCCTCCTCAGGCACGTTTGGAAGTGTGCAAGACCTTGGAGTGACTGGAACATCCCTGCAGGCACAGTAGAGCCTTCGGGTGTGTTTGGCAGTGTGTGGGGTGAACTGCCTAGAGTGATAGGAACATCACTGCAGGCGCGGCAGAGGCATTGAGCGCGATCTGCACTGTGCAAGATGAACTTTCGGGAGCTACCGGAGCACCCTCCAGCTGCGGCAGAAGCTTTCCAGTGCATAGAACGGTGTGCAGGACGAGCTTATGGGAGCAACCAGAACATCCCTGCGGGTGCGGCAGCAGCATTGGCCACATTTGGCAGCAGGTGGGACACTTCCAGGAGCAACTAGAAAATCCCTGCAGGCTCAGCAGAGGTGTCGGGCACATTTGCCAGTGTGAAGGATATACTTCCGGCAGTGATCTGAACATCCCCCTATGGGCATGGCCGCTATGTCGGACATGCTAGGCAGTGCACGGGACGGACTTCTGGCTGCGACCAGAACATCCCTGCAGGTGCAGCAGAGGCTTCAGGTGTGTTTCGGCAGTGTATGGAACAAGATTCCAGGAGCCACTGGAAAATCCCTGCTGGCACGGCAGAGGCCTTGAACGTGTTCGGCAGTGCTCAGGACAAGCATCCGAGAGCAATCTCGAAACATGCCCGCAGGCAATGGCAGAGGTGTCAGGCCGTTCAGACAGCGTGCGAAAACTATCTGGGAGTGACTGAAACATCCCTGTAGGTGCAGCAACAGCATCAGGCACACTCGTCAATGTGCAGGATAAAACTTTTTAGGAGTCAGCTAGAAATACCATCGGGCTCAGCAGAGGGCATCGGACGTGCTTAGCAGTGCACGCGACGAACTTCAGGGAGCAACTAGGAACATCCCCACAGGCGCAACATTGGTATAGGGCACATTCGGTAGTTTGTAGGATGAACTTCTAGCGGCATCTGGAACATTTCCACGGGCATGTAGAGTCTTGGGCTCGTTCGGCAGTGTGTGGGACAAACTTTCAACAGTGTCCAGAAACTCCCTGGGGGCAGAACAGCGGCGTCAGACACATTCGCAGTGCATGGGACAAACTTTTGAGGGCGACTGAAACATCCTCGCAGTGGCAGCACAAGCTTTGGG
>BNST01000436.1:0-233619 GCA_019650275.1 Xylocarpus granatum | reverse complement strand
GCAGCAGTTTAAATTCTGTGATCCGAAGTTGTGATAACCGAATGTATTTTGCACGTCAAGCATCAGATTCTCAAGCTTGTTTCATGAGACAAATTTCAAGTGAACAGGTGCTTGCCTTTTTATTTTACAGCTCTTGTTGTTCAATCAATTTTCCAGGAATTAATACTGCATTGGGGATCTGTTGTTTTCTAAAATATTTGCCAGAGTTCTTGCAATGCTTCTGAAGCACCATTGTTTGCTAGATCTTGTATGCCTCTCAAGTGCTCCGGTTTCACTGATGTGGGCTCTTGCAATGCTTCTCCTGGAACGCCTTTATTTTTGAGACCTGCGAGTATGGAACAAAACTTTCCAAATTATGTACTTGCGTAACCTCTGATGTAAGAATGCAAACTGTCAACACCTGACCTTCCCGTGTTTGCCAAACCAGATAGAAGAATTGGTGAACAAGAGCAGTTTGATTTGAAGAAAAACTTACATTCTTTCAAGTCTAATGGTAAGTGGTTTGATGCTTGAACATGTTAGACTGTGATGAACTTTTCAAAATATTTCGCTTTAATCCTTCTCAAGGTTTTCTTCATAGAAGTCTATAGTTTAGAGATGGGGAAGACTTGAATTTGGCTTCTCAGGCAAGCAGGTAAGCTGTAGTAATGGTGAAGGTTAAAATTCAGTCCAAGCTTTTGATAGTTAAATCATACAGCTCTTGTAGTAGCCGAAAATGCTGTCTGGCAATTAAGTATAGTTTGTGAGATTTGAAAATTGATAGGAAGCAAGGTCATATGTTTTATAGAAAAGCTCATATACTCTTCTAATACTTGAAACACAGTCCACACAATTTCAACATGAATTAGAATATGCTTTTGATTATCATTAATTTCAGTTATAAGGTTAGTAGATAATTAATATTTTCTCTTTTTTTCTTGCAGGATTTGGGTGGTCTTCACAGATGAATGTCTTGGAACTTGGAAGCAATTATGTTATGACAAAAGAAATTCCAGGTGTTGGCATCAATGATATCAGGTTGGAGGTCCATGGCCAAAAGTAAATATCTTTTTCCAAGATTTGTGTCCCTAAATTTATAACAGATTTTTTACACTGAACTTTCTATAACGAATATACAGATATTATATATATTTATATGTATAGATATATAGATATATTAAGGTTGTAATTTGAAATTTGATTTGATAAGAGTGCTATTTTTTGACAGCCTGACTGTGATGGCAAAACATTCCTCGGACTGTAGGAAAATAGCCAGTTGTTCAAATGGTTCTACCTCTGCACCTAGCCGGAGAGAATATGGTAAGGAGCCATACCAGGTCGTGTTGCCCCTTCCTACAGATGTGAACAAAGACACCATATCAGCTAAGTTTCTGTAAGTCATATCACTTCCTTCCACTTCTTAATTTTGCACTTCTATCTTGGTACGACTGCACCAAAATATTTATTAATGGATGCAATTATATGCCCTCATATATGGAAACACATCTTTTTCCCATGTGTTGCCCTTTGGAAAGCCAAATCTGTCTCAAATACTGACAATGTGGGGGCTTCTCAGTTTCATCTGATATGAAATTGAGTGATTATCTATACTTGCAATCTTTTTTTTTATTCTGTTTTCTTGTTATTGTTATCCATTCTGAGGATGAATCAGGGATAATTTGCAAATATTGCCTCTGTAGTTGTTCTAGAAAGTTCTTGGCTAATGTAAAAATAAAAATAAAGCCAACAGAATGGAAGTAGAGGTCTTGAAATTTGCTTGACGTATGACCTAATTGTATTCTGCTGACTAGCCTGAATCATGTAAGTTTGCTGGTGGAGCTCCCTAAAGATTGGAATCATAAATTTGAAAAAAAAAGGCAAAAATCACATAATGATACATGCAGATCTCTCATTTAATGCTACGACACTGATCCTTTGTTACTTGTGTTGATAATCCATAGCTTAAAAAATTTAGCAAATGATTTTCATTTCATATTGTGGTGAGCTAATGCTTATGCATTGGTATGATAAATTAGTTTTTTATTAAAATTAGAAGCTGTCCTGAAGCTTTTTGGTTCTGCACAAAACATGAATCATATTGATCTAAATTGATTGTGACAATGTTGTGAGTTTGGAATTGCAAGATTTAAATTTTTTGTGCAAGTCTGATTTCAATGGACATTTCTGGATGCAGAAATGGACTGCTGCAAATTATTATTCCCAAACTCTGAGATTCATTTCACTGTGGTGGCGGCATATCTATGTAAGGACTAGTCTTCTACTTGTAATCTGTATTATCCTGTCTTAAGATACTGTTGCAGGCATATGAACTGTAATATTGTACAAGGTACTTGCTCATGTACTTGCTTATGATACTTGAAATAATTAGTAGCTCATTTGTTCACGAACTACTCACAGAAAAGTTAGAAATATCAGTGTGATGATAAAGTTTGTCAAATTGGTTTTTCTTTTCAATATTGAGACCAATTTATAAGATCCTGCATTATAGTATGCTGTTAGACTTTACGGTTGCAATGTCAGTATGTTTCTTAGAACGTCTTAAATAGATTCTTATTTTTTTTCTAAAATATATACATATTGCCCAAGATACAGAGTTCGGTTGCACTATCTGTTCTGTTGTTTTGATCATTTCTCATTGATTCAATGCCATATAAAACAAAGGGTTATCCAATGATTTAATAAACATCCCCATGCCCCGATGGAGACACTAGATTCAGAAAGCAATATCGCCATTGATTTTCTCTTACTAGTTACTTGATTCAGTTTAGAATATGCTTTTAACTTATTCAAGTTTGTTTACAGTTTCTGGTGACAGTGACTTTACTTACGACGGATCTCTATGAATTAATTTGAAAAATAAAATGAAGTGATTCTACTCTGAAACTTTAGTAGACTTGCTATAATAAGAAAATTTCTTTCCATGCGTGCCTGACTTGAGATGAAGGAGATACAGAGAAAAATTTGGACGAGGCAGCAACTTGGACCTGCCCAAAGCGAGACGATCCAACAGATTTTCCAATTAAGAGCGAGCAAAAACACTCCCATGCATTTTAACTCCGTAATAAATATAATGAGATGAAATTGAATCCAAATTCACGTACATTTGGATCTTTCCTTAAGTGTCAGCGTAATTACCATTTATTCTCTACATACACGCCGAAAGTCTCTTCTCCTCCTCTTCATATACTGAAGGCTCAGTCATGTTCCTCCATATATTGCCATCCCATCGATCGTAAGAACTCATTTGACGAACTAATCCATTTCCCTCCTTCCATCTCTAGATAGCACTATGGGTTCCTTCGCCATTGCTGCAATATAACTCCCGGCGTTTTATCGTGTTAAAACAATTACATGGAAAAGCACGAGGACGACTTAATAAACAACATATAACTCATTAAAGAGAAAGTAAACGTGGGAGTCGGATAGAAAGGGTGGCCGCGATATCTTTCAAGGGAGTTCGGTGCATTATAAATCTTGTCCTCTTTACAAAGCCTCCGTAGATTGTCCCTGATTGAGAAAAAATTGATTGCCAAAAAAATGGTAGACCAGACAAAGATTATCTCAAATATAGATGCCGACCCACTGGCTGCAATCTACCTAGGTACATTCACTTACTGTTCATTTTCTTTATGCACATTAATTTTTCTATTAGTTGGTCCACAGTACTGTTGTCGATTGATTTGCTCTTGTGGTCCAAAATGATGGTAGAGTTAGTTTAAAAATCATCGTCAATGTATTATTTATTTATTTACAAATTTAATTAGTCATGCATGTGCTTTTGTTGTGTGCCATACATGGGGTGCGTGCGATGGCTATGACTGGTCTGTTCTCCTATTGGTCATTGGAACTTTCCTTGTCCTTTCAACTCACCATTGAAAGACAAAAATAGCTCTATATGAAGAAAGAAACAAAAAGACGAACTAGCTAGGAAAAAGTGCATGTATAGAGAGTAATCCTCTTGCATTACTCGTGAGTAAAGTGTTACACATGTATGCTGGAGCAGCATTCTCTTTCCTATTTCAAATCTCGAGGCCTGCCTATTTAATTCACCCGCCAAATCGATTACTGTTGAAATCTCTGTTTTTTATTCTATCCTTGGAGAAAAATTCAGATAATTTTCTTGAAATCTTCTTTTTTCATTTATCTATTAATTCATTAATCTATGTTGTTATGTAATATAGTTCTAGCTGTTAATGACCACTAATTGTTTTCTTGCCCTTACCTCACTACATGATGCATATAATGGTTCGGTAACGTTCTCCCACAATTCATTTCCTTGTTGATATTGTTGGTGAGAAAATTGGCCCGACTTTAAAAACAAACTCAATCCAGAGTGGATACATTTGGAAGAAACATGATCTACTTATCTTCGCATTGGTGGCTTCACACTGGAAGGAAACAACCGCAATATCGCTAACCTCTATTCACAATTACGTTTATCTAGATATGATAAGACATTATTTAATATAATTTGCTAAGATTGACATCCCTTAGTTCTTGTACATAATAAATAATTAATTCTGACGGTTTCGCAGATGAAGATGACAATTCTCACATCAGCACATGCATTGCTGGCACTGTGTGAGTTCTTGCACAAAAATATCAAAGCATTTTGTCTTTCTTCCAGCTGAATATATTTTCCAATTTGGTAAACCTGAATATAATTGCATTCTTTTACTTGATTTGCATAGTCTATTAAATTTAGCAAATAAAATCCTACATCAAATTCATGATAAAAGCAAGAATTTTACAATCTTTTCTAAACATGTATACATTTTTATATTCGGCAGCGGTTATATGGCACCCGAGTATGTAATGTGTGGCTACTTAACGAACAAAGCAGATATTTATAGCTTTGGAGTCGTTGCACTAGAAATTGTCAGTGGGAAGAGCAACACCAACTACAGACCAAATGAGAATTTTGTTTACCTTCTTGACTGGGTATTTGCTGTTGGGACTCCTCTTAAACTGCTTCTTTGCTTCTCATTCTGCATATTTGTCACATCTTTTTTTATTGGTTTCTGTCAGGCCTATGTTCTTCAAGAAAGAGGAAACTTGTTGGAGCTGGTAGATCCTTGCTTGGGCTCAGAATATTCGTCAGAGGAGGCAATGGTGATGCTTAATGTGGCTCTGTTGTGTACAAATGCATCCCCCACACTTAGGCCAACAATGTCTGGAGTGGTTAGCATGCTTGAAGGTCGAACTTTGGTTCAAAACCTCCTATCAGATCCTGGGATTTTAGCCATTAATTCTGAAGTTAAGACCGTAAGAAAACATTTCTGGCAAAATCCAAGCCCAACCCAGAGCTTCTCCACCTACGGTCCTTGCAATGATTACTCAAATTCAAGTATTAAAACAGAAGAAAGTGGCCTTCTTTTGAGAGGTAGTTCAGTTCAATGTGATGAGTAAATGATGTTCTATCCATATCTTTTGAGAGGTTGTCATGAAAAATGTCGCTCTTGTGACTGTATATTATCTTTGGGTAAACAATTGAAGATAGAGAAAATTATTAATAAAACAGTTTTAAATGTATACATTACAGCTTAATTTTAAGGGGACGAATAGAATAGATGCCATGTGACAGTATGAAACTGGTGTTTAATTGTGTTGCAGATGGTTATGTAACCATCATTTTTGTGATCGAGTGTGTCGACATGAATATCGCTTTTAGGTCGTGATGATTCATGTTAATTATCTACAGAATATGGAATTTAATGAAGATTGGATTACCATTCATTTTCGGGGATTAAACTTATGTCTCAAAATATATTTACTTGTATGTTTGTATATACAATTCGCTGAAGAACAACCTGTTATATCTATCTGATCATGTATTGTTGTTTTCTGCATCAATGAATTATTTAGATGGATGCTTTAAGAATGCTTTGCTTTTAAGATAGTCATTACCTAATAAATAATTATTTGAGTTTGTGAAACTATTTAATCAAAAATTGTGGAATTAAAGTATTTTTAAGTATTTTATCTAACTAAATTACATTATTAACACTTCAATAGACAATTTAAATTTTTAGTTTTACAAAAAAAAATTTAAATACATCTTCTCAAATTTGATAAAATAATATTCAAATATAAAATTTTTTAAAAATAAAAAAATATCTATTAATAGTAATTAAAATATTTTTATATATAATTTTAAATATTAATAACATTTTTCATATATTTCTCTTAAAATTTTAAAAAACTAACACTATATTTTGATATTTAATTTAATTTAATAAATATTTATAAATTATGTACTAATTTTAATAAAATAATACTATAAAATATTTGTTCATATAAAATTATAAATATTTAATTTAATAAATATATATAATTAAATAATATGCATTTATATGTATGTATTATAAATTATTTACTTGTATATAATTATTTTAACTTTATCATTTTTAAAATAAAATTTTTTTATTTAACTAATTTCAATAATAATAAAAATATTTACAATAATTAAAATATTTCTATAAAAATAAATAATTTATAATATTTATTTGTATATATTTATATTATTTAATTATATATATTTATTAAATTAGATATTTATAATTTTAGGTGAGCAAATAATTTATAATATTATTATATTAAAATTAGTATATAATTTTTTATATATTTATTAAATTAAATTAAATATTAAAATATAAAAATAACTTTTAAAGATAATTTTGTTAGTTTTTAAAATTTTAGAAAAAAGTACGTATTAGTTTTTAATACTTCATTTAAAATAATGAATAAAAATATTTATATTATTTTATTATTTTAGTTATTATTAAAAAATATTTTTTTATTAATTTTATAAAATTTTATATTTAAATATTATTTTATTAAATTTTAAAAAAATATTTAAAAATATCAGTTGTAATAATAATAATAATAATATTGAATTATTAATTTTTTGAGGGAAATTTTTACCAAGCCAGGCTTATTTGCTAGATAATTAATTACGGTAATTTCTTAAAATTATTTTTAATCTTTGTATATAAACTCCCCAATTACCTGAAGCAGACGTTGTCTTAACGCTAAGGGCTCCTCTCTTCTGCGCTTCCTTTGGATCTAACTCATTTTAGGTTCAGATCTCTCCGCTCAGTAAAATCAACCTGAAGAATTAAAAACAGAAGATTTTAATTCAAAAAATTCTCATTCTCTGCCGATAATATTGCTAAGAAATGGCGGCAATCGCAGTTCACCAGTTCGCTGCGTGCATCGCTTGCCATGCCTGGAGTCCTGATCACTCGAGTAACTCTTTCCTGCTATTAATTTTGTAATTTTTCAAATGAATTGCAATTAGTTTTACATAATATTGGAATATTATTAATATTAGTTTGTGTATGTATGTAACATCGGCGTTATATTCCCTGTAGTGGTTGCATTTTGTCCCAATAATAATGAAGTTCACATATATAAACTAATTCAAGAAAAATGGGAGAAGCTGCATGTTCTTCAGAAGGTACTATTCTTTGTTATTGTTTTAAATTTTCTCTTTGTTCTAAACGGAATCTTGCTCTACGTTTTAGCTGTAAATTTCTCTTGATGCGTAGCTATGATGAAATTACTGCATAAAACTTCAACAAAAAACTGTATGTCTGAGCCTTGCTTACAGTGGACTCATTACATGTATTCATTATTATAGTTTCATTTAGATAGAATATGTATGTTGATTAACAAAGGATCTTGACGTGAGTATCAGAGAATTTTATTTAAATTCGTATCATGGTTAATAATTCTTCTTTCTGATCAATTCTAAATCAGAATATACCTACTTTTTGATGAACATCTTAGTTTTTACATATATATTTCTTAGCCTTTATCAATTCATTTCTGTGACAGCATGACCAAATCGTTTCTGGAATAGATTGGAGTGCTAGGTCAAACAGAATTGTTACTGTGTCTCATGATCGGAATTCGTAAGTACCTATATCATTTGATAAACTTGTAAAACTCTTCTTCGGTTTTGATTTTTCAATGAGATAAGACATCTTAGCATTAGTTTTGCATCTATGTCTCTCTCTTTCCCCCTCCCTCTTGATTCTTAGAAAAACAGATTCATACCATCTGTAATTATTTTCCTAGAGTTCTGGCTCCTTATTCATTTTGCTAGTTCTGTTTTCATTGTCCTTTATTTGCGTTGATTTTTATTTTGTGTACTTAATCCCTAGTTTCTCTTAAGGTATGTGTGGAACCAAGAAGGATCAGAGTGGGTGCCAACTCTCGTTATTCTTAGACTAAATCGTGCAGCGCTTTGTGTTCAGTGGAGTCCTCAAGGTACCGAAACCCTACTCCCTATATAAGTACTGTTTCAATTCCTTTGTCTTGTGACATGCTGGATAGGTCAATATTGGATGACGATTACAGGTTTTTGGCTGAGAAAATTGAAGAAAATAATTACTGGAAAAGGAATATATACATTTTTGCCTGTGATTGTGGATGTTGGTTTAGGTTCATGATGAGAAAATTTTGGACAATCTAGCCATGTCCTTCTGTCTTAACTGTCAGATGTTAAATGAAATACTGATGGAAAAATGAGACTTGTTTGTGCCGACCAATCTAATTGTCATGTTGGTTGCTGGCTTGTTTCCACCTGCAGTGTTATCAAATTAACGTGTTTCATTTACTTTTTCTCTGAATTCCACCGGTGAAATTTGACTGTCAATTTAGATTTTTTCTTAACTGTACAAGGACAATTAATTTTAATACGTTATAGCTATTCTTATCTCTCAGAAAACAAGTTTGCTGTTGGAAGTGGTGCTAAAACTGTTTGTATATGCTACTATGAGCAAGAAAATAACTGGTAATCAAACTTCAATTTGCAGCTTCTCTCAATTTTTTATACATATGCTGGCACTCAATTTAGCATGTCAATATTTGATATACTGCTTAATCCTGCTGTACATGAAGGAAATGGCTTGTCTTTGAAATGACTGATCTCGTTTTAGATGTACTCATTCACGGTTTCTAACATCATGAATTTGCTTTGATGTTGAGTAATTTTGCTTGAACTTTAGGTATTAATCCCTTTAGAAATTGACTTCATGTTTTTTTTGCAAACCATTTTGGTGAGACCTGTTTTAGTAACTGGAATTCTTTTAGGCTGATGATATGTTCATACTTGTACCATTCTTCAGGTGGGTCAGCAAACTTATCAGGAAAAAACATGAATCATCTGTGACATGTGTTGCCTGGCATCCTAATAATGTATGTAAGTCATACTTTATTGTTTTTGGTGATAATTTTTGTAGCAGTTCGAAAGAAGTTGTTGCATGTAGGGATATATTTTTCAAATTCATGGTCTGAATGTAGTCTTACGTGAAATGGAAATGGATGTTATAGAAGACTACGTAATGTTGCTTATACTTTAAGTTATGAATGGATGGATGTTGTTGTAGATTAAATGATGCCTGTGAAATAAGGACATTCAGTTATGATAATTCACCCATTATGTAAATTCAGAATAAAAATATAATTTTTGTGGAAGCTACTGAACCCTCCTTTATTGATTATCTCAAAAATTCAACAATCTGAAGTGCTGCTGGCGATGAGTGGTTTGGTTGCTTATGCAGTTATTGGGTGTAGTTCTTAAACTACAAATTTGACTAAAGCAATTGGAAGAACCAAGGTGGTTCATAAATAAACTGAAACAATAATCATGATTTGAGCATTTTGAACACAAGTGTGATTAACAAGATCCCCCCCTCTTCTTTTTATCTTCTTTTTTTGGCTATTTTCTCCTGTGTACCTGCTTATTACTAGTGTTTTGCAAATTGTTCAATGGCATGTCACTTGCTAGTTGTTGGATGTTTACAGTTTTATGTGTACAGAAGACCTAAATTCTTTCTCGGGTAATTTTTATTATTGCAGATTCTTCTTGCTACCACTTCCACAGACGGAAAATGCAGAGTGTTTTCCACCTTTATAAAAGGTGTTGATAAAAGGTATGTTCAATAAAATCACAAGGCATTATCAGTCTATTCTTTGCTTCTTCTCCTTTCTTTCCTTTTTATATCATCATAATAATCATAAGGATTCTTCTATTCATTTATCCAGGGATTCGAAACCAGGCACTTCCTTGGATTCAAAATTTGGAGAGGTTTAATATGTGTTCCTTTTCCTCTTGTAGAAGTACATTTTTAATTTGCATTTAATTGTGTTGGAAGAATGTATCAGGCTAAACTTTGTTTGCAGATGATTGTTTTTTTTAGTGAAAAAAAGAACGAAAGAAAAAAAAAGAATAAGTCGGTCATAGACTACTTTGGATATTAACGGTAAGTTTGTTATCTGTAAATTGTCATAGAAAAACTTTCCATTTTTTTCATCTTTAAAATTTACTGTAGCTAGATGCCTTTCTACGAAAAGAAAGATGCAGGAAAATCACATATTGAGTAACAAAAAGGATCTAATTTTATATTTGTTGCTTGATGTGCAATTGGCTTGAGTTGCTATTCTACTATTTTTGTATATCATAATGTTAAATTGTTTCTGATATAAGCATCAGTGTATGATTTTCGCTCTAATTGACTAGACCAGCTATTTGTCGGTCTGTGAAACTAATTTGGTGGCAACTTTATTAGTTGGGAAGTAAATTTCTGGTATCTCTGAAGGAAGTTGGCAAGTGACTCCTCCAATGCAGGAAACATGCATTTTTTCCAGTATTTTCATGTATTGTGCATCATTCATGTATTTGCTTGCTGAATTTTTATTCACTCAGTTTGCATATAAGTCTTTTATTCTCTTAGATTATTGCGGTTCTAATGATTTCCTTTTCTGTTGTAATAGCAAATCCTTCAGCTTGATCTCTCCTTTTCTTGGGCGTTTGGTGTCAAGTGGTCACCCAGTGGCAATACCTTAGCTTATGTAGGTCAGAAATATCTCTTTGCTGCTGCTTATAGATATGGAACTTCCAATTATGGCACAGCATATGTTCATTAGAAATGTTTATTCTTAACTGCAAGCTGTTGACATTTTGGTTGTTTTATTTTATTTTATTTTTGACATATTTTAGCTTTTGTATGTTACTTTTGATGTGGGAACTGGATGGATATTAACATGCTTGACATCATTGCTTGAAAGTGCTAGTAGAACTAAATTGCAACTAATGGTTTACTGTAATTAATGAAGAGGTTTTATATTTATTTTTAATATAAGAGGCTTAGAGCTCACCAAGGTGGCTTTTTCCTGATGTATCTGCATTGTATGATATTGTGCAGGTCACAATTCTATGATTTACTTTGTTGATGATGTCGGTCCTTCTCCTTTAGCCCAAAATGTTGCATTCCGTGATTTGCCTCTTCGTGATGTGGGTCAGCGTCCCCTCTGCTAGCCTTTTGAGATATTTTGTTCTTTTAACATATTAGCTAATTTGATGTTACACATGGACACTGGATTATCATGTGGTGTTTTGTCAGGTTTTATTTGTATCTGAGAAAATGGTGATAGGTGTGGGATTTGATTGCAGCCCGATGGTTTTCGCAGCTGATGAAACAGGAATATGGTATGTGGGAATCTTAATATTATTTGTTTGTGCTCAAAAATTCATGTCCTAGGATCCCTCCAACTCTCATCAAGCAGGATTTGATCATTAAAATGGTGATAGACATATGTACTTTCTAGGATGAGATTGAAGTAACTTCTGTGTTCATGGTTTTACTTTCCTTCTTTTTTTCTGCAGGACTTTCATTAAATTCCTTGATGAAAGGAAGACATCAACTTCAGGTCCAAAGTATGGATCTCAGGTATGTACATCATTAAGTTTGTGTCTTTCTACTTGCAAGTACAAAAAATTTCAGTTTGACTAGTAAGAAAAAATCTATGGCTTTCTTCTTTCAGTTTCACTATCACTGTGAAAGCAGATAGCTCATATATTTTAGATTATGAGTGTATATGTATATAAGCATAGTATTCTATCCTTCCATCTCATGAGAGCCCTTATTTCAATTTTGGTAGAACCCAAAATGAATTCACTTTATTGAAAAGTTTAAAACCTTAGTTATTGAACTTCTCATGATTTCTTATGTTTCTTTGTGACAGTAAATTAAAAAAAAGGCAGCCTTTCAGGGTTTGGTTTTGCTGTTGATAAACTAATGTCTACAAGTTTATCCTGACATGATGGTTAAAAATTGGAGATAGAAAATAATCTTGTTGGTGCTCCAGACTGGAGGCCAGTGGTGTTTTTTATTCATATGGAAATGTTTATTTAAGGGCATAAATTTTCTCCTCCTGCATCATAATGCAAGGTTTGGTGTCTGTCACAATCAGTTTTCATTTTGCTTCTGTAGTGTTGGTATCTTTGATCCTGTCTGTCTTTGTATTGAGTTTTGGCTTATTTATATGGGCTACCTGATTCCTAAATAATTAAAGGCCAAGTCACTGGTTTGCTGGCGTAAACTGAGATTGTTTTATTGAATAAACTGTCTGAATGTTTGAACTTCCTACCAAGCCAAATATCAATTCAATGTTCATATAGATTATGCCTTAATATTTCTCTATTATATTCCCTGGACATTTCAAGATTGAGTAGGAGCAACTTTGTTAATGTTTGATTGATTTTCTTTGATGGCCCAAGAACATGCTCATTCTTCAGCCGTTTTACTCCCCATTTTTCCAGTTCTCTGAAGCATTTGGAAAACTTTATGGCCAGTCAAAGTATGGACTTAGCAATGATGCTGTAGAGACTTCAAGAACACGGGGAGGCATTCATGAGAACTGCATAAAGTAATTACATCACCACCTTTTTCTTGTCCATTATCGCTAGTATTTTGCATTAACGCTCTGTTTGTTTTTCTTTAGAATTCACCTGGGGTACAACTTCTCTTTGTATATTGCCTATTCATCCCAATGTGTTAGCTTACCCTGTCAGTAGTTCTGTTACATTACGTGTTCACTTACAAGCAAAATGTAAAAGTGGAATTGAGCTCCTCCCCTGTTAAATATCTTTTGAAATTGAATGTTTTACAAAGTGTTTTGTGAAATGTAGTTGCATTGTACCTCTTGGGGAGGGAGGAGTTTCAAGAACAACTCGATTCAGCACTTCAGGTCAGTGAAAATTAACTTCCAAATTTTTCTTGGCCTATTTTAAGGGCATTTTCTTGTTGATAATTTCATCATTACATGTCAGGATTGGATGGGAAAATAGTTACATGGGATCTGGAGAGCCAAGAAGATCTGTTGAGCTATCTGTAGAGGTTCATTAAACTAAAAATATTCAAGAGCACTATGTGCAACTGTAATGGACTTGTATTAATTTGGTTGTGAACACTTGATAAATTTCAAGATGGAAACCTACGGGAAGTCAAACACTGTGTACTTGTAAGATATGTTCTCTCCGTAGTTTTTGCCTATTGGTTGGAAAAAAATTCTCTTAATTGTTGACTAAAAACATTACCATCTAAAGTTGGTTAGGCTAGTTGCCTAGCGCATTATGGATTAATTCAGCAGTAACGGCAGGAGACTCGTAGAAAGTTCTTGTGTATCACCGCACTTGTTACTGCTTCCAAACTCCGACAAATGACTTGTGTAAGAATGTGCTTAGTTGCAAAAATATGGCTATTGTTTCAGCAATGGCGACGTGTTAAAAGAACTAATCTTGTAAAACAAAGCAAGCCTACCAGTTCAAACAAAAGACAATCATAAAGTGGCTGCATGGTACTCTGTACTCTGACGATTGTACCCCAATTTCTTCATGCCAATCAATCAATGCCCGGTCTGTAAATGGTTACTCTTATTTCACCTTCTTTTAACCTTTTAATTTCAACGCTTAAACCCTCTTCTGTTATGTTTGTCTGTCGTTAAAAAAACTACGTACTCTCTGTCATCCTTCTCTCTTTCTCTCTCTCTCTCTCCAACACTAAATCCCGCCATTTCCACAGAAAACCTATCTCTCCCACTCGCAGCCCGTCACAGACCAACCACCTCCAGAATCCCAAATCCTCTCCATG
Source organism: Xylocarpus granatum (assembly GCA_019650275.1). Taxonomy (NCBI): domain Eukaryota; kingdom Viridiplantae; phylum Streptophyta; class Magnoliopsida; order Sapindales; family Meliaceae; genus Xylocarpus; species Xylocarpus granatum. The sequence goes on along the minus strand of BNST01000436.1, from coordinate 219,679 downwards.
CGCCACTCACTTCTCTCCTTCGAGGTTGCCGCTACCCTGCTCGTTGAAACCTACCTATCCCGTCTTAAACTCACTGAGCCGCAAATCAATGCCTTCATTCACGTCTTCAACAATGTTCTAAAAGAAGCGCAATACATCGATTATAAGGTTAAGGTAAATGAAAATGTGGGGCCCCACGCTAGGGTTTTGGTTGGGGTCAAAGATAATACGTACTGTGGATATGCTTTCCCGGCTGGCCCTAAAGTTTTGGATAATAATAGTCCGCCGTTGGATTCCACTACTGTTGAGACAGTGAAGGAACTAGGTGGCATTGTGGTGGGTAAGATCAATTTACACGAGTTTGGCAAGTGCAGCACCACTGAAGCTTCGGCTTACCAGGTTTTGAGGGTTTTTTTTTATTATAATATGTGAACTGTAGCTCCTATTGTTGCTCCATTTTCCTATTACTATTTTAACACTAGTTGAAAATCTGGTTTGATTAATGCTTTCCGGTCAAATTAGTGAAAATGTTTTGGGTTCAAGCGTTTTTCTGTTTCTCCAAGTAATGAGCTTTTGTTGAAGTTCCTTTTTTTTTGTTTTTTTGAACTTTATCTGTTGTCTCAATTAACATACGGCGTCTGTAGCCTTACACATTGAATTTTGTGTTCTTAGTTGCATCCTGTGTTGGTGGATTTCAACACAGTTGGACAGAGAAGGAAATACAATAATGTATGTTCGGATTCACAAATTTGATGATGTTGATTTGGGCTTGACTTCTGCAATTAGTTCGATTGGAGAGGAATAGGAGGGCTAGTAGGGAGGGAGGGCAAAGGGATAGAATATGCTCTGATAAAGTGTTTTTGTGTAGTATGATTAGACTTTGATTGTATATGCAGTGATATTTATAACTGGTTACTATGATTGGTTTACTCAGGTGATGCATTTGTTCATTCATTAGGTGACTGCAAATCCTTGGGATATTTCTCAGGTGCTAGGAGAGTCATCAGGAGGCTCAGCTGCAGCTGTTTCTGCTGGTCGGTGCTTAGTGTCACTGGGAAGTGATACTGGTGGAAGTGTTAGGCAGTCAGCATCACTTTGCAGTGTTGTCAGGCTGAAACCAACATATGGGTGTCTCAAGATATGGACTTATGGCATATGCATCGTCACTCAATGTCACAGGCTGCTTTGGTTCACCAGTTGCTGATACAGGAATTCTTCTTAGTGCAATTTCAGGAGTAGCAAGCAAGTACGCATTCTTCTATCCTCCTTTTCTTTTTGGATACAGATGAGGGACATAATACTCTAGTCAGATGCTAGTCCCTAGAGCAGATTATGCTCTGTAGCATTCTGGTATTTTCCTGTCAAAACATATTTGGTAATTCTTATGATTACATAAATGAAATTAGCAAAACCATGTATGCTCAGGGAAACAACATACATGTATTGTCATTAGTTTAGAGCATACCTCTCAACTGTTATGTTTTAAGTTGGTGAAAAGATCACATTCCAGGAGGTGCCTGATTTCACATCTATATTTATTTCCACCACACTTGTAGAATCCAAGCCAATAAAGGGACTCAGCATTGGTGTGATCCATGATACTCTTGATAATGGCATTGATAGTGGAGTAAAATCTGCAATCCTTGGTGCTGTTTTGCATTTGGAAGAATTAGAATTTACTTTGTCAAAGGTGCCTCTTATATTCTGGATATTTGTATTTTGAAGTTCGTGTATATTGCTTATATTATATTTTTTTTCTTTTCCTGTACGTAATTTTGCAGGTATCATTGCCATCCTTCTCCCTCAGTGCACCTGCCTACTATATTTTATCTTCATTGGAATCTTCTTCCAGCTTATCTCGTTATGATGGTGTCAGGTGATTCTCATTTATTGATCAGGCAATAAGAAAAATACCCGCTGACAGTGTATGCAGGCGATAGTATGACAGTAAGTATCTCTATGTTGCTTGATCTGCTATATTTAGATTCGCTTTTCCACTATCATTTATTGCCACCCTGGAAATATTTCTTTTCAAAATTGTAATTATTCTGCAAATAACATTCGTGGCAAAGCTCTGTGATTTTTACACTTGATGCAGGTTAACATGAAATTGGTAGGACTACTTGCGTGGGTTTTGCCATGTGGATTAACTTGTTTTTAATAGTTTCACTTTCCGATGAATGAGTGAATGTTTCATTGTCTGCTGTACCTAGTCAAATTGTTCATACGTAGAAGTTTTTGTTGAAAATAATTGGGCTAATATGTGTGCTGGGAACTTTGAGCAGACTCTTCAAAGCTTTTTGTTAAAATTAATTGAGCCTTCAAATGACTTATGTGATATTATATTTTGGCTGTGCTTCTGCTGCGCCAAGATTACCCTAGACCGTGTAAATCTTGTAGGGAAGAGATCTTAGACCAGTGAGTGATAAGCTTTAGGAGCAATTCTACAGGGAAGATTTTGGTGAAAAGAGCTTTAATCTTGTAATTGAGAGGATGAAGTAGATGAAAGTGACTTCTAGATAGAAACAATTGTACGATGTAATTTTCTTTCATTAAAATTATTTCTAAAATAATTTATTATAAGATCTGTTCTGCTGTTTTCTTTTTGTATAGATTACTTCATGGTGTCGAGGGTAATAATGGTGTCACCTGTGCGAAGCAATATCCATGCCCCTACGACCTAGTAAGGTGATCTATTTGTTGAAATACGCCATGTTCGCCTCCAAAGTGAAATCTTTTGATCATTTCCGCGCACGTGGGTGGAAAAATTGGCTTTATTTTGCAAGTAAACGGCAAGCCACAAAACAAACGCACATAGGACCATACGAAAAAGGCAATTACTCGATCAAGTAAACGCAGTCCGGAAATTCCAAAGTGCAAACATTAAGAATAGAATCGCACAACAGTAGTACCTAACGCCGCAAACTCTGTGTCACCACTTCAAGCAACAAAACAACATACAAATTTGGTTGCTAAACCACGGACGATGACATAATTATTTTTTGTAATATAAATGTATTTAGCTTCTCGGTGAAGGTAATTTGTTAAGCCAAAACGATTAATTCCCAGATCCAGCCAACCGTCTTCTTGTGGCATTTGAAACGGCCATTTGACCAAGCCTGTCACCGTCTTTTGATGTCATCCGCTCTTTGAGTGGCATATAATGTCGCATCCATGCCCCGGTATAAACCTGAAAAACGGAGACATGAGAATGAACAAACAGCGGTGGAACCACCACCAAAGCACTTTTTCTTTTGCAATCAACATTTTCTTTTTGATTTCTTGGCAACTGCAGTGCACATGTTCACAACAACTTCTTACATAAGTGTGCACTGCAGATTCATCATAACAGAAATAGATTCAAAAACAGCTATTACAACTCACAAAAAAATCTTTCTCCTCTTGGCATGAGTCAGCAACGACCTACCTTAACTGTATTGCGCAGAGATTCTTATGTTTTTGATTGCACATGGGGACCAGTTAAGATCAAAAGTTATGAATGATTTAACACTATTGGTCCTACTGAATAGATTACTAACCTGCTGGGGTCGCATTATCTTTGTGTCAGGATCATCCAGGGACTCCCGCCAGTGTGCTAAATACCCAGCCATGCGTGGGATGGCAAACAAGACAGGAAAGAACTCGGTTGGAAATCCCATTGCCCTAATCACAAAGTAATACTTTTTAACCCATTTTAGAGTCAGATGAAGTAAGGAAGTGTAGAATCACATACACCTCATTTGTACCTATATATCAACCCCGAGTAGAAATCAACATTTGGGTATAACCTTCTCTTAATAAAATACTCGTCAGAAAGTGCAGCCTTCTCCAAAGCAACGGCTACCTACAAAATCAATAAGATATACAAATAATTGCTCAGTAATTGCATAAACATCATCAGAGTGAACCTATTCAAGAAAATGCACAGTAACTGAGTACTAAGACAAACTCGGATCATATGTCCAGAATATATCAGCCTTAAATGGGAAACACTCTCTCAGCAAGATTTTGTAATCTATTTCCATTAAAACAAGAGACAGCGGAGAATATTGTATTTAATAGACAACTTAATCTGTTGCAGATATCACTCTTGATACTATAACAGCAGGTTACTGACTGACTGACTGATTGACCAGAATCACTAACAGACAAATTTTTTTTGCCACATATAAATGATTTAAAGAGGGTTTTTTTTCTTTTGTTTTCTACATGAGGATTAAACTTCTTTTTCGCTGTGTGAAAAGCAAAAGGTAAGCATAATTTGAAAGCAGAAAATACCTCAATAAGAGGATCCCTGCCAACAATGGAAAATACTTCCTCTGCTAGTTTCCTAATGACCTTTGCTCTGGGATCGTAGTTTTTGTATACACGGTGCCCAAAACCAGACATCTTTCGCTTTCTGGACATATAACATTATGAAAATATCATAACAGCAACACAAAGAAACTTTCGATACATAATTGCATTTTCCTAAACTGTCAAAGATTAGATTAATAGCTCTCATTAATCACCAAGAATTACCTGTTCTTCACACCTTCAATGAAATCAGGTATATTCTCAACAGTACCAATCTCATTCAGCATCTTAAGTACAGCCTAAACAATACAATGGCAAAGAACATTAAAGAAGAAGAAGAGAGAAACCAAGCAACTTATTGCATGAAATAGCATCTCTTGCTCATTGCAGAGGTTAACAAACCACAGTAGCACTGCTTTCAAGCACTAAATATATTATGAAGATAAAACAAGCAATTATGCTTACCTCATTGGCTCCGCCGTGAAGAGGACCATATAGGGCTCCAACAGCTCCAGCAAGAGCAGTATATACATCAACACCACTGCAGGTATTGGCAGAAGTATGTTATAAAACAATTTAAGCTCTTTTCATTTCATTTGAGGTTAAGCGCTTAAATGCCTACCTTGATGCGAGATGACGGGCAGCAGCTGTAGAACAATTCATTTCATGTTCAGCATGCAGTATGAAGAGAACATCTAGCACACGAGCTAGTCGAGGGTTGGGTTTATATGCCCTATTGCCGCTGCAAGTTTTTTAGACAAAACTTATTTAGTTCTAAAGTGGCCCAAATTCCATGATTGAAAATTATTGGAAAAAAATGCGTAAAAAGAAAATTCATGACTTGCAGGTCATACTAAGGTATTAAAACTGAATTCACCAATCTTTCAAGGACAATTTAATAAAACCAAAAGGCCTGAATCATAATCCTCTTGGAAGAAGGGATAAAGAGCAAGAAAAATTTGAGCAGAGAACATACAATGAATCAAGCATGTACAGGAAGTTTTCCGAATAAGAAAGGTTGCTTGAAGGTAGAACTGGAGGCCTCCCAGCCATCCTCAGATAAGCTGCCACTGCAATGGTTGGTGCCTGAAAAGTACAGATTGATTTAAACTTTTTTCAGAAAATAAAGATTGACAGCAGCAATATGATGTTAGTTTGGTGAAGGAGACAGAAAGCAAAGAAAAATATTTGTCTGAAACCTTGCCGAGAATGCGTGCTATTTGTTTGTCTCTCACTTGTTTTGACTTGTAAAGATCTTGGCCCTGTGTCAACAAAACAATTAATTATATATAAAGAAAAAGGCACAAAAACAGAACTCATAGCATCATGAAATTAATTCAAAAATCACAAATGATACAAAGAAATATTTAGCAAAAATATTGGAGCATTAAATGTTCATGCCCCAATGAGGTCACCCAGCAGAAATTATCATACCAAAATTTATCTCAAAGGTCAAAGCCTCTAGAAATTATGGCTATTGATTAAATTCCCTGATAATGTCATGGGAGCATGGGATGGATATCAGGAAGATATTATTGCCAGATATAATGAAAATGCTTCAATAACTTCTTCCCCCAACTAGAGACACTTTATCTTTAGTACTGCATGAAACAAATAAAAAATCCAAGCATTTTATTTTTCTTAAGTTATAGAACTCATTAAACTTGAACCAATGAAAACATTCCCAGAGTTGGAACGAAAACTTATTGCCACGGCCACGGCCACAGCCATAACCAGTACATAAATTCCAAAAAAAAACAAAATTCAGGGGGGAAAAAGGAATGATGCAGAAGAATGTATACAAACTAGAACTTGAAAAGATTTGCAATGCAATGTGTTATGTGGAATAGCTATGGCATCTCATAAAAAGCATCAAATACTTTAGGATGTTAAATTTAAAATGTGAACTTACTCTGAGAGCAGGATTGGCATCAGGATGAAAGATTGAAAGAGCACTCATAGCACTGACAAGTACTCCCATTGGATGTGCATCATGAGGCATTGCCTGAATAATATCCTACAAAACAGATACATGTGCATAACAAATTTTCAGATGTATTATTTAAATTGGAAAGAAAACAGATCCATCTGCAGATTTCATATCCGCTGTCAAGAAAAAGTAAATACAGTTATGCTTCTGTAGATGAAAGATATTTCAAACTTAGTTAGAATCTGAGTTCTTTTTCACTACTAAACAATGGATTCTTTGCCACACAGAGAATTAGCACAATTCATGATAATTCTCATCATATGCCAAGCATATCTTAAGTATCTAGTCAAGCACGAAATGAAAGCAACAAACATAAATTCAAACTAAGCTAGCAAAAATCTAGACACACCGCATACCACAAGGTTAACAAAGTTTCTCAAACAACTGCAGATATCTTAATTATATAACAATGCTGACTAATATAATAAATTCAGGATGCATAAAGAGTACTGAGCCAATGGCAATGTTTCTTATATTTAGGATGCACCGTATTATTCATGTATCATTTAAACCACAACACATATATTCAACTTGCAAGACCACTCACGAGATCATAGAACAAAAAACACACCTACCAAACCAAAAAAGAAAAACTAACCAAAATTCCCTGTGGGACTGCTGAATGCTGAGACACGGCAAATTCCCAGTCTGCCAGCTGACTTTCAGAAGGTAAATTCCCATACACTTTGGAAAAAAAAACGAAGAAAGAACAAAATTTAACCAACACATATCACAACATAATCCAAACTACTCAACAAACGATATCGAGATAGTTTTGTAAGATCCGGTAGGAATATAGTTAATACTTACTCAAAAGATAAGAAACTTCCAAAAAAGAACTGGACTGAGCCAGCTCCTCAATAGGGTAGCCTCTATATCTAAGAATACCCTCATCTCCATCTATATAACAAATTGATGATCTTACAGGCGCAGTGTTCAAGTACCCCGGATCATAAAGTTTCAAACCTTTGTCATACTTTCCTGTTGTTAACTGGAAACCGACGATATTAAAAATAAAAATTACTAATTGGAAATTTAAAATTATAAAAATGACTAACTGTTAATATTACCTTTTTCAAATCGGTGGCTTTAACGGTTCCTTCCTCAGACACACGAATCTGATATTTTTTGCCAGTCCTATCGTCGACGATGGTCAAGCTGCCCTTGAGATTACCAGGTGGTGGCACCAAGGACCGAGCGGAAACGCACTGTGGCTCGATGAGCACGTCTTGGTCAGAGCTGATCGATGCAGCTGCCGCCAAATGAGCCGAAAGTACTGCCAACCGGGCTTGAGCAGTGATGGCCGGCAACGACGACGAATCAACGGTTGGCGCCATTTTTATGGACCAGGAATATAGATCAAAATGATCGACAGATGAGAGTCAACAATTCTATTTCTTGGGGTCTGAGAGAGCTTTAAGCGATAGTCGATGTTCATCTATACCCAAAAGAAAAAAAAATAGTCATATATAGCCACGCGTGCAATGTGTTTTTTCCGTTATGATTTAAATTAATTAATGCTATTTTAAATACGATAAGCAATTGTACTTGCATGCAATCGCACATTACGATTACGGATGACGGGGCAAGATTAAGCACAGGGAAACGGAGTTGCGGTAATATCTTAATCAACTGTCTCAATGCGTATGATGAAGGTAGTCTAGTTGGTCACGTAAGCGCACCATACCGTCTCTGGAAATGCTAATTACACACGTTACTACTTGGAAGAAAAAGGTAAGGCTGGCTGGATACATTGCCTTCCTTTCAAACCTATATCATTTGTTGTTAATTATGGTAGCCCACAATGACGCAGCAGAAAAGAGATTATACTGTTTACAGATTGACAACTCCTCGGGAAGCTCAACCTTTTGAAGAATGCACACGACGCGACCAAAAAGCAGAACTCATTATTAGTCGCAAATCAAGTTGGACACTCCTCTCCTCTCATGCAACAAAAATAAACTCTAGGAAATCAAGCATTACAATCTTGTATTGATCAAACAGACAATGAGATGAAGAAGATGAATGCCGGAGAAGAAACACACACTTGAGACCGAAATTTCATTCATCATACCAATAGTGAACGGACAAATACTAGGGCACAATAGCCATCTATTATAGGCGATTTTTTGTACCAAATGCTATGAAGTTTACCCTAATATCATCCGACAGAGACCATCTTCCCGTTAAGGGGTCGTACACAAATCCAGCCATCTCTATCACCTGCATTATAAACTCAATCATCAATGCCAGGGAACGCAGGAGCACATAGCAGGTAAGGAAAGAAATCATCGATAATTTGCTTACATCGATGGAAGCTCGTTGTAGTATCAAAACCAGCTCTTCAGGAGTTAGGAAACTTGTCCACTGATGCGTGCCTTTAGGAAGCTGTACAAACATACATTATAAAAATCAGATGATCTTTATAACATGATCAAGTGTGAAGATGAAAACAGGTTCACTAATAAAGGCTGCACCTTGATTGGCAGCGAATTATAGGAGAACAATGACCAAGATGATTAGAGATTATGAATCTTTTAGAAACAACAATAAAAACAAACACCACACCAAAATGGCACGGCATGCTCAACATGCAAATCAAGAACAGATACAACTGACAGAACAAGTGAAAGAATAATACCCAGTGGAGGATGTACTCTGCTGCAACAATGGCAGCTGCATACGCTCTCATAGAACGGTTTATTGTTGAAACCACAGTAGCTCCACCAGGAACAGTTAATACTGCCAGAGACTTGCAGAACTCAGCAGGATCTGCTACATGCTCAATTACCTTGAGTAAAAAATCATTAACATACAAACAAATTGGCTGTAAGGTGGTAAATATTTGTTATAGACTTGAAAGCATGAAGAAAAAGCGATCTGAAAATTGCTAAAACTTTCTAGAATGTTAGTTATCTCAGTGAACTTTGATTGTCATTGATCAGAAAAACTTCTTATTAATGTTGCAGTAGGTTTCTTGTATTGTTTTTTGAGGGAAAAATTTAGAAATTGTAGATATGTATCACCAATGGGCTCTTGAAAACAAGGAAGCAAATAAACATGTGCATGGTGCACATATAGGCACAACACAATCAAGCTAGTAGCTCCAATTGGTGCTCCAATGATAATAGTGCATTCCCCCAGGGTATCATATCGATAGAATGTGAAGGTGGAGTGCAATCAACAAAAATAAACTCTAGGAAATCAAGCATTACAATCTTGTATTGATCAAACAGACAATGAGATGAAGAAGATGAATGCCGGAGAAGAAACACACACTTGAGACCGAAATTTCATTCATCATACCAATAGTGAAAGAAGTATTGGTTGTGTGTGTGCATGCAAAGACACATGCATTCCCAGACAAAAGAAAATATTGCCTATACAGATATATGGATGGAGAGATAGAGAGCACCTCTAAAGCAATAACGGCATCAAACTTTCTCTGTTCCTCTGCAAGCTTCTCTGTTCATTCAATTTTATTTACACAATGGCAAGTAGAAGAAATAGGACAAACATCATTAATGATTCTAGGGTCAAAAATCAGAACCAATTCATGAAAAATTCCAAGTAACATTCGAATATAAAGATGTATAATATAATAGTATCAGAATTCTTGATGTAAGAATTATATCAAAATCATCAATACTCTCAACACATCAATATCATTAAAAGTTCTATGTTTTATCCACCATCATTAACAATTATACTCAAAAGTTCAATTGCCTGTAAGTTTCTCTCCACATAATTTATGGAAGGAGCACACCAAGTAGCACATGTACTTTGACAAACTAGTAATGTCTGCACTGGACATTTTGAGGATACTCCGCAAGACTAACTGAATTTTCAATAATGTAAATTCAAGCTTCTACGCTTCTACAAATTTATATTAGTAATGCATTGTCTGAGGCTCATTGAAGAACCAGCTTTAGTAAAAAACTTGCACAAATAAACCAGAAATTATTATCAATGTATGATTTTCAAAACTTAGTGTGTTTTACATTTTGTGATGATAACAAACTTCAAGGGAACCAATGACACAATTGAAGTGATGTGTAAAACATGACATAGCTTGGCAATATCTGAATAGTCTCCCAAAAGGTACTGCACTCATACAGAAATGTTCTGATAAGTAGGCTACCATCAACTGGTCTCCAGTTGAGTCAGAGTATCAAATCTCATTAAAGCTTTTACCAGATTGTGGTCTCAAGTTCACACACACACACAAAAAAAAAGGATGTCACCATCCACTCAGAAAGATAAAAAAAAAGATTTGCGAACAGAATGCATCTACAATTGAGTTCACAAGAAGGCTTGATCCACACAGTAGATGAATGATATTAGCATTTACCTGCAGTGGTGCAGCAGTATTCAATAGTTGAAGTCTCTGGATCCAAATCCTGTGCAGCAGATATCAAGTTAAAATCTTAAAACAATCCGTATGAACCAAATGAATCTACTCATGTAAAGACTAACTTATAATTTAGTATGATAATAATTAAAAAAATGTAATTCAGTTTAATAAATGAAGTAGCAGGACTCCAATATTGATGTTGAATTAATTTGTAATTACTGCCTCCAATAATTACAAGTTAATTTAACATCTTTAATACACCAATTACTGCCTCTGGGAACTTGTATTTTGTACCTTCATCAGCAAAAATTAAATGTTAAATTACAAGAGTGTGAATAGAGGAAATATTAAATATGATGATATCGTTTGAGATGATCTAAGAAGGCCAATGATCATACAGCATGAAGGCGTGCGATCTTAATATTTTTCTCCACAGCATCAACACCAGTTATGGTAGCTCCCATTCGAGCCAAGGGCTGAAGATACAAAAGAAAATAATAAATACTAGCCAGAAAGCTCCTCTTATTGGAAACCATTTTAACATAACATCAATTACTTAAGTAAACTTACTAAACTTAAAGAGGCACTATGAAACTCATATAACCAAAATATACCTATCCACGTGTTCCATGACAATGTATTACTGTCATTCAAATTGTCCTTCAGAATAACATAGCCAGTAAGATCCATGTAATATGAAAATGGCCCATCTAAACATACTTGCTATTGAATGTGCAGAAAATCTCTTAACAGAACATTATGACCAATTTCATAATGAGACACATCTACTGATTAATGTTATTGGGTCCATCACCTAATTTCCTTCTTCCCTGCTGAGAGCTGGATCCAATGCGTATTTACTTATGCAATTACAAATTACCGGTTAGCAACATACCCAAATAGTTCTCATAAAAGAACGTTGAAGTCTCACAATATCCAAGCTGGTTCAAGGTTGAAGTTAAAGTGCAAGAAATTTCTTCTCTGGCATACACACTGCACACCATAATGCTGTAGTATAACATTGCACAAAGAAATGCATAAAACCATTTGACAAGATACTTCTATTTCCTTTTAGAGAACTCTTTATCTCCTTTGAACATCACCTTTTTTTTTCAGGATGCATTTCTGTACTTTATGTCTAAGCATTTCTTTCTTTTTAATAAGTTGCAAAAGTTAATACGAAATGTTTTATCACTAATTTCTACTTCCATTTCCTGTAATTTTCATATTCTATCTTAATCATAATTTCCCACTTAAAACTTCAATATTGCATTTGAAGTCAGTGAGACAAAAACAATGCATACCTCTGAAAGAATTCCACCACCACACCCAACATCAACAATATTTAGTCCTTCAAAAGGCCTAGCACTGTAAGGATCTTTCCTGAAACAAGGAAAACTAATCAGAATCCAAAAAATATGCACGATAAAGAAATTTCACTTCTTATCAAACATTTCTAACTAGTCGTTGCCTTTCATCTGCTGTTTCAACAACTTAAATGCTAAAATTGTGGCATGGTGTGGAATTTAGAGGATATTGTACAATAGCATACACCGTGGTTCTTTATACAAGTTGGGCATAACAGAAACCCAATGCAACTCCTAGAAAATAGATACATTTTAAGAGAAAGTTAGAACCATGAATATGAAGAAGGTAATGAATAAAATTCTCATTTATAAAATTAGAATTGAAAGAGTTCTAAATTCTAAAGATGTGATGATACAATGTTAGATACATTTTAACTATCAAATTCGATAAACGGTCAATCGCAGGATTTCCACATCTTCTCCCCTAACAATCAGGAACAACTTCCAGAGACTTGGCGATTCGCGTGACTGGGTCTTCAATACATAGAAAGCTACTTCTATTGCTTTACCATCGGAATCACTTTCTCATACTACCACAATTAACTCCTCGAACAAGAAGCTACAGATGACATGGTGTAAACCAAATTACACTCCAGCTTCATTTTGAAGACAAGTATCAACTAAAGCTAATAGAATCCCATCATAAATTTTGATTTCAAAACCTGGAGAGCTAAACAACCTGAAATGTCGACAAAGAGTAGAGCGAATGAAAGCCAATCTTGTAGGGTTCATGATATGCAATGGTTTAAAGGGTCCTTCAGAATCCCACCTAACAGTAAAATGAGAACAGAAAAGACATTAAAAAGAAGAACGAGGAGAAGTAAACAAGAGAATAAAAAAGTAACGAACCAGGTATCAGCAATGGCAGAGAATTTGGCGAGTTCGAGATGTTTTAAAGAGGAAGGAGCTGAATGCTTCTTGAGTTGATCTTGACGTTCAGCGGTAATGGGAGATGAATCGATGGCAGCTGAAGAAATCGGTTTCTGAGGAAGAGTTGAATCTGACAAGAACCTGAGATTGAGAAGGGGAGTGTTAAGTCTGTTATTAATTCCCAGTTGCCTCGCTGCCTTTGAAATTGAAGCCATTCTCGATTCCTCTCTTCGTCGTCCCAATCGGTTAGCTGTCGATCGAAATTTTCTGAATCAGACTCACAACTTCTGATGCGTTCACCGCCTCGCAGAGAAGGTGTACTTGGGAACTCCAAATGTCACTATGGTCAAATTTCAGGCTGGGCTTCGGTATGAAATGGGCCTACGAGGATCAGCGGCAAAAGAAATATCTAGTGTCTCATCACAGATTATAACTGTAAATATAATTATAACAAATAAATATTTTATTATAATTTTTAATGTAAATGGAGTTGAAACCTCCTCCACTAATCGAATCAAACTAATATCTACACAAAATTTGTAAAAAGAAATTAATAATAATTCTATTATGTAGTGGCTAGAAATAGAGTCCAGTCCAATAATAATAATAATAATAATAATAATAATGATGATGAGGATGAAGCCTTCTCAGTCCCGTTTTCCTTTTTTTAATGATATAATTTCTCTGTATCCTAAATCACTGTGCATTGCATTCTTCTGCAGCAGCCCCAGTCTCGGCTTCATCTTCACCTGTCTACCCCATACTAATTTGAGTGAGGATAACCCTATTTTTGTAAAAAGATGCTCATGTTTTTCCCTCGTTTCTTCACTTTCAAAAGAATAGTTTTTGTTCCTAAGATCAACTTACAAGAAGGATGACATTTGCAGAGTCACAAAATGGTGGTTGTTTTGTTTGTGACTACGGACTGACCATTGACATTTAATTTCTGCCATTTGCTGTAGGAGAGAGAGGGAAATGAACTTCTCTTCTGACCTTTGTTTCAATCTTACTTGCTGCTTCTCCTCCTTCAAAAAGGAAACTTCCCTTAGATTCTTCTCAGAAAATTGTTCTCAACGTCATTGGGGGATAATCCATCGGATCAGATGGTCGTAGAAATCTTTACTTCTGTTGACTGACAATTCTAAAATGCAGATTCTATTCAAAAACTTTTGAAAAGCTGAACAGACAGGATCGAGTTTATTATATTTCTTAATAGTACGCGGACACTGTTTAGGTGTTGCGAAGTAACATCAAAATTCAGATGTAAGTGGAGTTTCAAAATTATAATGGTAGAGTACAACGGAAAGATTTTGAGAAATTGCACGCTGCTGAGCCTAGCACCTACCCAGTGTAAGAAGGGAAGAGGGAAAATGTGGGATCAGCTGTTTCTCCAGTATCTCTCAAATTCAGCACATGTAATTTCTTTTCTTTTCTTCTCAAGTGCCCATGTTATGTATTATTAATACGAGTCAGAATTTCTCTCTCTCTTTCTCTGACGCTGCAATGGTCTTGTTTCATCCAAGTCTGTAGACTCTAGCAGTCATCGTACTAAAACCCACCCTACTCCGCTTCCTTTTCCGTTTCTCTGTCTAACTATTTACCGTCAAAATTTTACAGGTTTTATTTCAGAGTTTTGTCTTCAAGCCATCATCAATAGTTAAACTGGTAGATTTGCTTCTCCTGCCAAACTTTTCAAGTTGATAAAATTATTACTCTCTGCGCAGGTCCCTCAGGCTTTGACAATGTCAGATTATGTTTTGCATCGCGCTCTCATCAAAATCAATAAGGTCAAAAATTAATAGGCCCAAAGCCACGCATTTTCTTCATGCGTTAATGTTTTGAGAACCATAAAAGCTACATGCTGCTACTTACCCAATAACAGCATTATTGTTGGCGTTTTTCCCGGAATTCTACGGGATTCTTGGGAGGTATAAGAAAGGTTAACGGAGCCTTCTTTGGATCCTTTCCCTAAGAAAATTTCAGTTCCGGCCCACAGGATCAGTAAGTTTATCCCGGGATAATTAATATTTTAACTTCATCCCAACTCTGCTTATTTTTCAGCCTTCACGGGCTGTTTGTAAATAAGGAATCACAATCAGACCATTCATGAGCTCAGCCCAAGCAGAAGTTGACACAACCACGTAAGTACGATTGCCAGAAAATTCTGTGAAAAAAAAATTGCTTGAATGAATGAATGATTTCTTGCAAAATTTCTTCTCACCTGTCTTTAAATCCAATATGATATCATATCAATTGTTAAGCTTTGTGGTCGGATAATGGCAAGTTCATCCCAAAACTTGGCGAGCTAGATGATTAATTAGATTAGACAGACAAAAATTGGTCTTGCAGGAGTTTGCAGTATGCGCATGTTCATGTTGCGTGTCTAATTATGTTTTATTTTCTTCCGACCAAACTCAACTTACCATAACTTGAATGAACGAATGAAATACTCGGTGCAGCCGATCGTCTGAACATAGAGATTTCTGGTAGATCTGAGTGATACAGATTTCTGGCATACCATAACTTAGCAGCAATTACATATTTCATCTACTTGGACTTAACTGCAAACCAGAACTTTGAAAAGTTTTATCCGACTCCCATAAATCCTATTGAACAAGCACAAATACAGAATACACAAATATGACATACGTAGATCCTGTACTTAATCACAGAAGAAACATCATATAACGCAAACCAAAAACACTTAAAGCAGGAAACACGGTTTTGAGATCCCACGTGGAGCTTGAGATTCTTCAATGGCTTGATTAAAGAACCATTTTGGTTGCTTAGACAAACGCTTACTCCAATTCCAATCCTAACACTATATGCGTCAGATGGATTCAAGCAAAGACCTGCGTTTCCACTAAGGTCCAAATTCCTGCCTGGCCTCTTGAAGAAACTTGAATTGAAAGTTACAACACCATCTAAAAGGTTCCTGCTAAGATTCAAGTGATAAATGTGAGAGAGATTGGTGAAAGCTACTGGAATTTCACCTGTTAATCTGTTGTTTTGAAGAGACTAGGTGCTTAAGTTGTTAAGCTGTCTGTGAAAAGCTTGCTGGTCGAGGGCCTGAACATCCAGAATTGCCTAGCTTGAGCTCTTGTAACTACACCAGTATACCAAACTCTACAGGCAGAGGATTGTCATCCATAAGTACTGCAATCTCTGTAACTTTGCCAGTCCTTTTGGAAAGTTTCCAGTTAATCTGCTGACACTCAAAGCCACGAAAACCAAAGAACTGAGCTTCTCAATGCTATCAGGAATGCTGCCAGTGAGCGAATTTGAGCTCAAATCCAGCTTTTGCAGCATACCCAGTTGGCCAACAGTGTTTGGGATGGACCCAGCGAGTGAGTTATAGCTCAAATCAAGACCAACAAGATTTTTGAGGTTGCCCACTTGGACTAGTATGCTACCCGTAAACAAATTTAGCTCAAGTCAAGGCGCACTAAAGAGTTGAACCAAAAATTTTAATTGGGATTTGTCCAGTCAGGCGGTCACAAGGGAGTGTGGGCGGAGTGACAATGTAAGAATCCGTAGAGACTTGAAGGAAGAAATTTTAGGTGGGATTGGACCAACAAGAGCGGAGTTTGATCTGAGGCTAAGCTGTTGAAGTGAAGAATTGGAGAGTCTATCTGGTGAAACAGAGAGGGTGGTTTCTGTGTGAGTGAAACAATGGAAGAAGAACACAGATTTTAGATACGGAAGAGCAAATATTTGATATGGAAATGTGGCGGTGTTCTTGCAAGTTGGGTTTGGTTTGATGCCAAAATCAAGCCTAGTGACATGGAGGTAACCATCGTTGCCATGGTTGCACTCTATGCCAAGCGAAGAAGAGCCTGGTTTACAAGGGTTAGGATATGAAACTCTTCAGGTGTGCTCGCTGGACATAGATTCCATGATCTTGAAAAGAATTTCGGCCTCAGATGGAACCATGTTGATGTTTGGTGGCGGTTTCTTTTCATGGAGGGGATTGGTAGAGACAGAATGAACGGAAGAAAGGAAGCGACTGAAGTGATACGAGGGGTAGTGATAGTTAGTGGGTCATGAAAATTGAGTGAGAATTTGAAGCCAAGATAAGGTCAAAAAAATTGAAAACATCCTTGATCCTTGACACACAGGAGTGAGAGAATGCTGGGTTGGACTGTACGAGGAATGCTTGTTTTAACAGACGATGTAAAATTGATTAAAATCATAGACAGAAATGGAAGGTATAAACTAGAGACTTCATCCCATTTAGTTTGGGGTAACATGCTATATTTTTTCCATTCTTCTCAAGTGACATTGAAGATAAATGGAAGTTGGAGCATTCAGAGAACATACATACACATATGTATAAATGAAAACTTTTTCAAACAAAAATGAAACCGCGTGAAATTCAGAAGTATCTTGTTGGAATGAAGTGAAGAGTTCGGTCAAAAAATTATTCTCTTTTCATTTTTTGAGTGCCTTTAATTGTTGTGGCTGATGAGATAGAAAGAGTACAGTCAAAAAATTATTCTCTTTACATTTTCAATTAGTAATTGTCATTAAATTAGTCATTGTAGGACATTTTCCAAGGCCGTGGTGGGATAGGCTGCAAGTCACAAGTGTAGACACTTAACAGGGTCCATAGCAATCCCGAAAACTTGGGTGAAATTTATGTGTCTATCAGCAGCATCATTGAAGCCGTAACCTTCAGAAGAAGTAATTGTAAGCTCTTCTTATTATTAGCAATAAGAAAAGCCTGAATCTTTCCAGTAACTAATCACAGAAACCCATAAAAATAAAAATAAAATACTGCGGCCTCAATTAATGAGAATGTTAAATTGTGAATGTTCTCTTTTATGCTTTGGGCGAAGAAAAGGCTCAAACCTCCACTTACAAATGTTTTGTAAATGAGGTAGAGATGTTTATGTTTACCCATTGTTTCTGTTACTAGGCAGGTGAAAAATATGGAGTTTGTATCTATTTCATGGGAATAAAAAAAAAGAGGAGATGTTTGCATTTGAAAATGACTTACCCGCCGGCAATACGATGGGGTCCGGTCCTGCAATAGTTTCAAGAATTCAGACACATGGGTCCTTGTGTCCTAACATTTTTTTTTCCCAAGTGATGGTTATTCTAAGTTAGTTTGCGACTCTGAATGAAATGGGAAACGAGGTATCGAAGTGACAGTCTCTCCAAAGCAATTCGTCTCTGTGCTCCGAAGGAACCACGAGGTTGTTATTTAGTATTTCAATTAATGCGTTGGAGACAACAAAATATTGTTTGCTCACTGTCACGTGCCTAAATATAAACATCAGGAATTAGAGATCCATCAGACTAATTTTATCTGACTGTCTCAGGTATATCTAGAGCATTTGCAACCCTCAGCTTAGGCAATTGAGGCATCCAATAATCTTCGTCACTTGTTGCAATGCACCAGCGGCACTTCTGTACAAACATAATTGTGCATCCTTCAATTATATTACAATGCTTATTCTGCAATACGATCATTGACCTGCTTTGCACTGTCCTAGCTTGTTTCAAGTGATTTCTGTGCAATGGATTCAGCTGCAGCTTTGCCTGTTTGAGGAATAATCTCACCGGTGACATGACAAAGTTGCTTGAAGAGCTTCTAGACATCAACTTCGTCTGCAGCAAGTAAAAGGTGTTCACTGTCAACTTCCTCAGATGCTCTACATAGTTATGACCAAACATCCCTGCCATCACCATGGAATTGTTGCGGATCTGCAACTTCACTGACTGGTGGACAAGGTTCAGATACATCATCCATTGTACCAGCATAAAATTGCTTCACATTCACGTCCCCACTGACCCTGTTTGCTGCGAGCTGAGCATCATCAACTTCAGAAGCTGCTTGACACCCATGTGATTGGTCAACCTTGCTATCACAAGGGCATTTCTCTGCAAAGGTATCTTCACCGTCTGTAAGATATAACTGTGATGAATTGACTGGGCTATCTAAAGGCTGTAGCTGTGATTGATCAACCTCGTCCTGACATAACTGTAACTGTACTTGATCATTCTTGTCAAGTGCACTGGAAAACTGAGATTGGTCTTCCTTGCCAGTTGCAAGACATGGCATGGAATTATCCTTTTTACTTTTCCCATTAGGTTTCCTTCTAACTCTCTCCTTTTTCCTAACGCTTTTACCAGGTTCAATCTGTAAATGATCAAGATCACTATCAGCCCGATATAACTGCAATCTGTCATTGTCAATAGTTGCACCGCAAAACTGAGACTGGTCATCCTTGCCAGCTGCATAAAAACAAGTCATGTCATCCTTCCACTTTCTTTTCCCACTAGTCTTCCTCGTTATGCTCCCCATTCTGTCTAATATCTTCTCATGTTCAATCTGAAAAGTAGCAGATGCCCCGACCGCACCTCCAACTAGGTCGCCCAAACAGTAATGGGCAGTATCCCTGATCCTTGAAATTGACTCGATTTGTTGGGGATCTAACCCTTTTATCGAGAATGTGTCAGCTATACAAGCAATATCCCTCAAACCAGCACTCTGTTGAAAACAAAGACAAAATTAGATATTCAATTCACTTTTAATAATTTCATCAACTAACTGTGCAGAGCATTACCATCCTCTTTTTCTTGGTTCTAAACCTTACAGTTCTTGGGTACTCAGAAGAGGGTGGTGTTTGCGTACCAACAAATTTACGAGTAATTTTCAAGTACCAATTCATATATCCACTTTCATCTGCACTCTCATTGCCTTTCACAATATTGAGTCGTCGGTGCAACCATTCATTGATCTCTGCTTCCATTTTCCCAGATAAATCTACCCCACTATCAACTCCACGGCTCTTTCTCTCCCAATGCAGCACATTTTTTGGGATTGATTGAAGCATGCCATGCTGTCTCAAGCAACGATCTGGAAGGTGTCTTTCTGCCTTGTCAAAGCAAATTAACATTGTATTTGATCTGCCAAGAATCAAATTACTTTTAATACTTTCAGGTATTACTGTGCTATCAACATTCTTGTAAGGAAGCCAATCCACCTACATGTCAAACACCATAGCAACATTTAAGTAAAACTATAGGACACATAGAAGAGTAAAACAAAGATAAAAATAACAATAATAGAATTACTTCCCATATAATTTGTGAAAAACAAAAGTACAGATACTGCAAACTTACATCACAAGCCTTCAGGGAATCCAATGCATTACGATAAAAAATTAAGTCATTTTTCACAATGACAGCATTTTGTTTTCCCTTCCACCTAAGAACATATGGAAAGTAATCACGTGCTGGATCTTGTTTGAGCTTTGGTCGGCCAATATTCAAGTGATAATAACTCCAGCACTAAAATATTTGCAACCAATGTCAGTCTTTTAGCAACATAGCAGTAGTTCTGCAAATCAACCCATTCAATATCCATATTCCCTTTTCTTTCAAATATAGAAATTAAGAACACACTTCTGAAAGGGAGAAAAAAGAAATCAAGTAAAATTTGATTAACCTGTAACAGCGTTAAACAACCACTGATGGTACTTTGAGATTTAAGTGAAGCCTTCCCAAGTGCTCTGTACAAAAATGCCAATGCTGCTGCACCCCACGCATACTTCCCAGCTTTGTCAAAATCCTCAAACAATGGGAGATACATAACAGGCACTTTGTTCCCAGTGGTTGTTGAGAAAATAGTGCTGCCTACCAAGTATAGAAGGTAAGCACGTGTGTGGCACTCAACCTCTTCCACTGAAGCATCTTCAGGACATGGAGAAAAGTACTCTTTCAACCAGCTCAGTTTCACCATTCCACCACTCATATAACTGGATTCTGGCTCTATACCCAGAAACCTCTCACACACCTTGTTGCATGAGGTATAGGTAACACCTAGAACTGGTTCGCCATCAATTGGCAGTCCAAGCAGCAATGCGACATCTTTAAGAGTTATTGTCATCTCTCCAACAGTCAAGTGAAAGGTATTTGTTTCTGTTCTCCACCTTTCTACTAGAGCAGAGATGAGCGGATTGTCAAGACTAATTGAAGGTATCTGTCTCAAGTAACTGAATCCAGCCTTGTCCAACAGCTCTATTTGCTTTTTCGTGAGTTTCCATTCACTCAACTTTGAAGTATGTTCATGACATCTAAGAGCTCCACGTTCCTATGAATAAGAAAACACTTAAATGATGCTGAGATTATAAATGACAACGATATGAAAAGAAAAGTGCAGGGCAATTAACTATACCTGCCCCTCCCAAACTGCTGAAGAGACATGCTTCTCTTGCTCATAAAGCACAGATTTGTCAATTGGCCCAGGATCAGCCACATCAGGGTCAGTAACACGTACAGAAGCCCCAATTGGTCCAAAGTTGTTTGCCGAGGAATCCATAAATGCTCCTAAAAGCAACTGTTAGCATAAAGACAATCTTATCTCCATTAACTCAGAGCACAATCTTTACATAAATATGCATAATCAAGGCCAATGTTGCAGTAGAATTCAATTTCTCCTTCTCAATACAGACAGGA
Source organism: Xylocarpus granatum (assembly GCA_019650275.1). Classification (NCBI taxonomy): domain Eukaryota; kingdom Viridiplantae; phylum Streptophyta; class Magnoliopsida; order Sapindales; family Meliaceae; genus Xylocarpus; species Xylocarpus granatum. The sequence continues at coordinate 198,357 of BNST01000436.1, read as the reverse complement.
AAAGGAAAAAAAATAAAAAATCAAAATTATTACCCTTGAATCCAATTGCTTAAAACTATAAACTGTTATCTAAAATGAATTTTAATGCTTGTTGATGTTGTACAGAAAAGCTAGAGATAAATTAATGCATTATATGTAGACAGTAGGAGTTTACCTTCTGTTTCAATGAATTTCAAGCCGTATAAATACATGAAATTATAATCCAAGCTTGAAACACATTAATCCAAAGAATATTAACCAAGATAACGAAAATCTTCAGACAAAGGAATTGGCAAACACATACTTTCTGATTTTTAAGAAGAATTTGTTATGTCTAACAGTAAGAATTGCACCAACAACCTTTTCCTCAGTTTTCTGTCAATTTATTCAGATATTTCAGCTAGAATTTCCATGAACGTAAATATTATTACATTTACACAAAGCAATTTAGAACTGGTTAACAACAGGCAAAGAAATATCTTTTCATTCTCAAACAGAAGACATATATCAAACCCAGAAGCTGAAAGCGAAAGTAGTATCTTTTTCCCCGGAGATTTTTGTTTTTTTATATCCGGGAAACAAACTGAGCCCTGAAACCAGAACATAAAGAAAGAAACCCCACAAATAAATAAATAAAAAGTAAGACAGTAGTTGAAGGAAGATCAAATAAAAATATGTATTTATACATACTGACCTTGAACTGAACTTGGAAAGAAGAGAAATATCAAAACCACGAACAGCCATAACTAGAAGCTGAAAAGAGAAACCCTTAAAACGACGGTGTCGCACGCACATGCTCAGCTACAGTGAACTGCCTTGCCACAATAACGAGATGTTAAAAACAAATTTAACAATAACGAATTGACTGTTCAGCCCCCAACAACAGAAATCAAAATTTAATTTTTATCGTTTCGTGAACTATCACTGTCAATTTTATGTTTGACAAAGCGTGTCATTTTAATAATTTACTTCAAAAATAGAAAATCAGGAACTTTTAAAATTTATTATATAAAAAAGTAGTGTACGTACCAAGTATTAAACTCTTAATTTATTGTTTTTTTGTTTTTAAAAAAAAATCCCAATTACCATATAAATTCCGGATCAATAAGGCGAACGTAAAACACTGAATAAAAACGTAATCATTTAATAAGTTCATGTCCAAATACATTAATAGTTAAATAACATGCAGAAAGCAAATAAAACAAAAGAAAGTGCTAATATTTTGGTGAAACTGAGAGACAAACGTAATTCACATCACTCACAAACAAAAGAATTTCTCTGACTATTCATACAATTTGATATCCTAATCTGACGTTCCTTGTCTCCATGTTCTAGATCCATAAATTAAAAAAAAATCGAGTCATTTACACAGAAAAATTCAAATATAAATACAGAAGCCATTGCTTGATTTTCTTAGGAACGGAGTTATGGAGAGGAAATTACACCCACTTTTGAAAGAGTAACAGAAGAAGGAAGAAGGTATATGTTATTCTCCAGCTGCTGGAAACAAATAAACTGCACTCCCCCAAGTGGATCCATGCCGAAATTCATACAACATTGACCATTCCATATATTAGGAGAACATTCGGAGGAAATTGTTTGCATATGCCATTGGCTTGACGTCAGGGTGAGGCTGCAAAGCAATTTCAGCAAAGATGAGAAAAACAAAACAAAAAAAAATACAACACAATACAAAATATGGTTTAAACATTCCAAAAATCAGAAGATACTTACCACAGCTGCGAATGTAACAATATTTGACTTCAAATTGGGGGATTCAAAACGAATAAAAGCACCCTTGTTACCCATCTGCAATTTTCAACTTCGAAGCCCATGTTAGAAGAAAATTGCTACTACCAATATCCAAACAAGTTCTACATTTTATTAGGATTTCCAGTTTCATGTCGGTAATCAAGATTTCTTTCAGCCCAAAACAGATGTCTTGCCAGAATAAAAAGTTAAGCATTTTATAATAGGTGACACTTTCCCCTATGCAAACTGTTGTTGAAAAACAATTAAATTTGAATATAGCAACAACCTATCAGCAACTTACAAACAGTACTTTATTCCATTGCACAAACAAAGCTGTTCAGAATCATCTCAAACAATCTAGTCTAGTCCTTATTAAGAAGCAAAAATTGTGATCTGCCAAAAGTTAACAGTGTATAAATCATATGCAACTCAAACTGTCTACATGTAACTCACTTTGACAATTATGGGACATAAAAAGTGCCAGCTCAGTAAAATATATCATTGCACTAATATATTGAGGATAAATATACAAAGAACATATCATTACTCAATCAAATTGAACATTTATATATCTCAGATTCCTGAATACATATAATGCTTCTAAATTAAATCAAAATGACTTCAATGAACTCCATCCAAACTACTTTAAATGTAGAAAGAAAAATCCTTGTGGTCCTAATTTTGTTACCTGATCACAGTAATTCGGTGCAGAAAACACAGTAATAAGTTTGCCATTATGCTCAATCTCATAACCTTCATCCTTTACTTCATGTGATCGCACAATTAAATCTGTCCATTAAATTATGCATGTGAAGCCACTGACAGGGAAACAATACAATCATTGACAACAGTAGAAACTACACAGGTTCTCTTTTTTTTTATATATATATTTTTTGATGTGAGAAATACCTAGATTGTTATCCTGCAGAAATCTTTTTGTTACGTCAGCACCGAAAGAAAGACCCACTCCTCTCTTGCTAGGACCTCTTCCCGGAAGAGGCTGTGGATCACTCCATAGCAGTTCACACATCAATCCTAGTGAAAATTGGAGAAGAAAATGTGAAGCTTATAAAGTAAATTATGATTAATTAATAATAATAATCAAATAAAATACACAGCACACCTTCCTCGGGAGGCTCACAAAATCGATTAATTGCCTTAATGTCGGAGAGTTTCACCCCATCAACACTAAAAAGACCTCCATGTACTACAAAAACCTTCTTATTCAGTACATGAGCCAAAGGTAAACAACAGAACACTTCTGCAAAGAGTTCCACAAATGTTTCGCTCAACTTGGAACGAACCTCGCCCTCAAAACCATAAATTTTGTTCATGCTCTTGCTCTCATGATTTCCTCTGGAAAGATATATAGCTGAAATTTTTCCAAAGAGATAAAAATCCAACATGAAAATGAAATTAATAGTTCATAAAAATCCAACATGAAAATGAAATTAATAGTTCAAAACGCATTAAAAACCAGCAACAAAATCATGGAGGGGGTAAATTTCATTCACCCATAAATCACAATGAAGAAAGATGTGGCAGAATTTTATTTCAAGAAATCAAATGGGTAGAGAAAAAGGCAATAAGCTTAAAGCCACAAAAATGAAAATGTGAAAGAAATCCTATCAGGTCCAGTTTACACATTGGTGTTATAGTGATATTTGAATAAGCAGTAGCAAATGACATGGGTAAGAACAGACTCTATAAGTAAAATATGAGCGGCCAACATCTCTAACCTATAATAACAATATGGAGAAACTATAATTTTATCTGAAGAAATCCTCAATTAATATCTCATACTCACTGGATTGCCATTGTAATTACAAAATTCTTACAAAGAAGGCCAAGACAAAATATTGTAAGCAAAGGAAACAAAGATGGTTCACCTGATGGACACATGCACTTAAAAGCAAATAAGGTGAGGATGACCTCCAGGGAAAATGATCCCCTATCCACAAAGTCACCATTGAAAAGGTATGGATTCTCTTCAGATGGAAGCCCATTAAGCTCAAAAATATTCAACAAATCATAGAACTGCAAGCATCACAAGCATATATATAGAAAGTATGAATGCTTTGAAATAGGAAACAGGATAATGACAACCAATGCACGACTCGAAGCAAGAAGACAGTTATCACGGAATGTTAGCAATGTGGCCAAACCTATATAGTTAGAATGAGAAAACAAGAACCCAATACACTTTCTAGTAAGGTGCAATGGGAGCAATCACTTCAAAGTTTAAGGCAGCAGAAGCTGATAATGACTATATTTCAGAACTATCACATGAGAGCAGAGATGCAAATGGCAGGGAATTCTACAGAGGACAGGTATCACCTTACATTCACTTTTATATTTTAACTCATTTTAGATAGGGCTAAATGCAACACTTGGACCAAGCAAGTTAATCAATACATCGATAAATTGTTCCATAACCAAATAGGCAACAGGTAGATGCAGAATACCATTCTTCACAAATGACCTAGCTGGATTGTCATTTTTGTCAGTATTATTCATCATTTTCAAAGTTTAAGTAAAATCAAGTGATTATTTTAGTATTTGAGAATTAACAAGCAGGCAAATTACCTGACCATGTACATCACCACAGACAGTAAAATGATTGCCATCAGGAATCGCTATATCAACAAGAGAAGGCAGAACTCGTAACATTTTCCTCGTTTGTAAGACAATCTGGAAAGCATATCTACAACCATGGCAGCATTATTCAAAGGGAAAATATCAGATAGGTATCATTTCATGACATAAATTCACAACTACCCGTGCTTGTTAACATACCGCTTGTGTAAGCACTTCTGATTCTTGAAATCATCCATCATTTTCTTAACAAAATCCAAAGTAACAACATCACCCTCTATCCTTGCACCAGAATATTGTGCCTCCACCTCTAGAATGATACAAAATTGCAATAACATTAATAAATAAGTATCAAACTTCTAATGAAATGCTTCTGACATGCATGAAATGAAATACAATAGGAGCTAAAGAAAAGAAAACGAGGACAATCAACTAATCCCCGCATGAATGAGTCTCAAGCATGGAAACATAACACCAAGGCCATTCTCTGAGTAAGAAAATCATCAGCTGAAAGAAAAGAGTTTCCAGATCTTACTTCATCAAATTCAATTGAAGAATAATCTAAGTCTACAAATGTATGTCACTAAGTCATCTAAGAACAAAAGAATGTGCAAAGTGAAAAATTCTATCAACTAAGTTCCAAATTTTATGGGAGAAAATTCCTTCAGGTGGAAAATGTGCCCAATTTCTGCATTCTAAAATAAATAAACTGGTTTTAAAAGCGTTTTCAGGCTTTTGAGATTATAAAAGTGAGTTGAGACCCCAGTTCCATAATTTATTTACTCTGGCTCAAACCTAGCTCAAGTATTTGACTATTTGTAAAGACGCCACTACCACTGCAGCCACCCCACCAATAAGCCCCTAGAACCATCAGCACTGCCACCACAATCCCTGCCACTGTTGTGGCTACTGCCAGTCCCACCATTACCACCACTGCTGCCACAACTGTTACTGTTGCTGCCACTATGGCCACTTGGGGGGACACAGATGATGAACTGGGACTCATCCCTATTATGTACAATATTTTAGAATTAATATAATTAATACTTATCAATATTAAGTAATGCATTACAAATGGAAATGAAGACCTTTAAATGTTTCATTATAATTGACCTCCCAAAGCAATTTCACTCACTTACCCGTAGAACATCCACCAGATGCTTATATATGTTATGGGATTTCCAGTTCATACAATTATTTATGCATGTACACCATGCATAATTCTTTTACTAAAAAAATCATTCATATGATAATCCAGAAATTGAAATAGAAAAGAAAAAAGGACGCTTGTGATGTACCTAGATACTAGGTAATCTAGTATCTCTATGCATGAGGATAATCAATGCGATCATTGTGGTTGGACTATACTATGGATTTCTAACCACATTGGGCCCTAGGGCCCTCTTATCTATTCCTTCTTTGCACTCAAATTGTGGAAAAAAAGGTCGACTGTTGGGAATACTATATTTAAAATCTTTAAAACCCTCAAAAAGGCTACTCCATTATGACACAAGACTCGTGCCCAAGTGCCATAGCTTTGGGTCCACTATCCCCATCATGATTTTCATACCTCCTGAGAGAAGAGTCCTTCCAAAAAGGGAAGTTTGTGGGCGAGGAGGGATTCGAACCCCCAACACCATGGTTTGTAGCCACATTCTCTAATCCTCAGCACTAAAAGGACCCTGTAGTCTCCACTAGATTTGTTCCCAGAAGAACCGCAAAGAAAAAGGAACCTTTTCTCTCCTCGACCATTTCAGGGTTCAGAAGATGGGAAAGCACCTTTCTCTCTTAAGAACACAGTGCATTTCAAGGTGTGGAGTGGGAGAGAAGGGATTTCATAATTGGGGTTTTGAATAAGATAACTTTTCATTTCTCATTTTTACACGTAATTTACGTTCTATCAATTCAAGGGCTAGGAGATGAATTATTTTGATTCTTTTCCAAAACTATCTCAGTGCATTTCTCTCAAATTGCACAAATATTTCTCATTTTTCTATCACATTTTCGAATAAGGCTGGTTTAGTCTTATCGTCTTTTCTAGACCTTTGGACTTTGTAACATCTTTTGGCTGTGCCAATAAAAAAGAGAATGATGATCACTTCGAGTTTATCCAACTAGGAAACCAAGTGAATTTATCTTTTGCTTCTGCACCATTATATGAATCATGACACAAGACATGCTACACTTCAAAGTAAACTACACTTGAGATGCATCAGTATTTACTAACTTCAATGACATGCTATAAACTATCTATCAGACAAAATTCACAACTGTACCACATCTTTACATATCAATTGCAATGTAAAAGAACTTGGCTAAGTATAAAAACTTAAAGGTAGAGGTCATTTACTGAGTTCATAGCCATGGAAAAGTTCAACATTTATAAATTAACAAGTGATTAGGAAAAAGATCACGGGAAAAAAAAATTTAGAATCATTCCACATTGCACCAATTATCACACCAAGTATAGAGAATAACGCTAATCCCTACCAAAGAGTATAAGATGTCCATAGATTCTAATTATCATATTTTCTTTGCTTGAACCTCCCATTGCATGCAGCATATGTTACCACCTTCACATAAAATTCATTTTTCATATTCTTTTTTTTTCTTTTACATCCAAACAACCACAAGAAAAAATTAACAAAATCACATAGCAATGATGAACTACACAGCAATATTGAGATGCCAGTTCTGCAAGCTAAGACATATTGACATTTCATAACTCAAAGGTACAGCAAATTGATTAGAAGATCTCATAAAGGTAACAGAAAAAAAGTCACTGGAAAGAAAAAAAAATACCTATAGAATGATGATCAATGGAATCAGCTATTAAACGCCTTTCGGACTCGGGGACAGCGATTGCTTCTTCAAATTTTAGTTTCTTTACTGCTTTTTCACATTCCTTAACTTTCTTGGCAGCATCAGGATCATTTGGGCAAAGTTTCTTGACCTAAGTTTGGATATATGGGGAAAAAATGAGCAATATTTGCTCCAAACACAGGAACAATGAGTTTGCTGTTAATCACCAGATGGGATAATTCACGGTCATTGAAATCAAAACAAACAAAAAATATTTTGTGAAAGTTTCAGTTCTTAGAAAACATAGATTGCACTTATCAGAACTTTATGTCCTTCTTTCTACATGACTATCCTATAACCTGCAGAGTTATGATATCATGGGGAACACAATATTATGCAATGACTTTACCAGATGTCTATCTTTAAACAGGAGACAGAATTATCTTTAAACAAGAAAAAGAAAGGTCATTACTTCATCATCATGACAGAGATATAATGAGAAAACAATGGTGCCACATTAGTCTATGATGAATATTCTTTATAACCAAACCTAGTTGCTCCAAAATTGATTTTTATGGTTGAAACTACCACAAAAATCAAGTTCTCAGACTGGACTTCAGGTTTTTTTTTCTCCCAAACTATTGCAACTGGGGGAACAATAGCTAGCTTATTCACTTACTCTTCACTATTTCCCAATTATTTTCTTTGGATGCTCTTTATGCGAACTAGCTACAATTAAGTGTTCTGCTACAGCAGAAACTGGAACAAATTATTTCCTTTCTAACCATTTAGTTGCTGTTCGATCAACCTATCTCCTCACAAATGTTAGCAAACTCAAGTTGACAAGAGTTCCATAAAACCTAGGATTACTATTGTTTTCTTCTCACTTCTAACATTGAAACATACGTATTAAGTACAACAAGAGCCTTCATTTGTAACTTCTTAAGTGTGCAAGCATCCTAGCTAAAGAAAAACACATTCCTAGAGACTTTTTGGCTAACAACCACCTTATCTTTGCTTCCATGATTTATTTTACAGTTGCTTTACACAAAAGTGGCACAAAGACATCTGTGCATCACAGAAAAGTGGTGTCTGCACCTTTTCACAACAGGCCCAAATATTAATAAGGAGTTAGTAAGAAGTTAACACGCAATAAGAGAACTGATAATTCTCTTGCTACAAAACTGCATACAGAAAGAGTTGTCTTTCTTGATGGTCCAGGCAAAGTCTGAAGAATTTAACTCAAAGGTATATAGCCAAACTTACATGAGCAAATCAATCATGCATGCATCGTATAGTTCAGAAGCTCAATCACTCAAAAAAAGAAAAAAAAAGTAGAAATAAATGCCCATAATTCACATAGTGATTGTCTTGATGAAATTAGTACCAGTTGGAAATCCTTTAATGCGTCCTTAAACTTCCCCATGGCAAGATAAGCAGCACCTCGCCTGTAATAACCCTGTATTCAAAAAACTCTAAGAAAATCTAAAAGAATTATAAACACAGGAGTTATAAAGATTTAACATGCGAACCATGCCTTCGAGTATTTTGGATCAATTTCAATAGCCTTTGAAGCATCCTGTATAGCGCTACCATACTCCTCCAGCTTAGTGTGGGCAAACGCACGGTTGGCCCAGTATACAGCATTCTGACTGTTTATTTCAATTGCTTGTGAATACAAATCAATAGCTTGGGCATATTTGTGGGCTGAAAAGTAAGCTGATAGGATTAGCACAACTGAACATGCAGAGAACGGGAACATAGCGATAGCAAATGGTTATTAACCAAAGGACATTACTCAAATTACCTCAAGTGATTAGAGCAGGGAAAAAATGAAAAATAGACAACTAAAAAAACAGCTAAAAATGACATTGACGAAACATCTGATCAACAAAATGATTTTAAATCATAAGCCATTTCCTTCAACAAATCCTATATCACTCTACTTTAATTGAATATAAAAGATAAACCAGTACCTTTAAATGCTTCATTGGCAAGGACTTTGAGTTCTTCAGCTCTGGAAACACTAGAATTTTCAGCTTCCATATAGGGCATAACCGTTATTACCTTACACAAGCTGAAGTCAGGTTCAAAGTTAGCAAATATATATATATATATATATATATCATAATTAAAATCTTGTCTCACTATACACTGTACCCCCTGGTCCAAAAGAGAATAAATCAACCAATTACGTTGCTTTTCTCCATAGAACATGCAGCACACCAGTGAAAATTTACAATCGGAAGCAAAATACATCAGACCTGCCAATGTGACAGCAGGAATTCCTCCCGATAGCAAACCAATAAAGTTTCTCAACAAGAAACCCACGACTGAATGTCAAGTTCCTATCCAGCATAAAACTTTACTTATCTGTACAAGTGCATATATCACTCCCAAACTAATAGACAAATCGTTGAACAACCATAAGTAGTCCAGAAGGAATTGCAGCTGTTGCATTCAGCTTAGAAACTAACAATTGAACCAAATAAACAAAACAATTAATAGTTCAAGGTTGGATAAAGCATAAATCGTTTCGAAATTCTAAAAAACAGAACCAGATTCTAATCGACTACCAAGAACACAAACACCCTCCAACACACCCCCCACCCGCCGAGCCACAAAAAAATAATAATAATAAGATAGTGTTTAAAACCATTGCCTGCAGAAATTGTAAAATGAACAGAAAGAAACAAAAGTTAACGGAAACCAAATTCTGGGGCAAAAGAATTATCAATGCTAAAGAGTTTAGTTCAGGTGGGTTGTGTAAGAGAGTAGAAAGTACCTGAAGGTGTTCAATCTTTTGAGTACGAGAGAAACAGAGAGCAGAAGTAATTAACCGCGAAACAGAGAGAGAAACCCTAGATTAGTGTAATCAAACGGAGTTGTTGTTGTTATTATTATTGCATGTGAAGTAACTTGGAGTCATTAGATCATTAATATAACCAATCGGTCGGTTGTGGCTGCGTGAAGGAGAAGGACAAGGAGAGCCTCTTACTTCTCGACTTTTTCTTACTATTAATATAAATAATAAATTTTATTTCTTGCTTTGATAAAATATATATATATATATATATATATATGTGTGCGTGCGTAAATTTGTTCTATTTATTTGTCTGTTATCATCATCGTTTCCAATTTCTAATTTTCGGATGCATGCAACCCAAGATTATTTCTTGAAATAGGGCGTAAATGTCCAAGTTAATTAAAACTGGAATGCATAATTTTAAAATCACCAAATTCAATTAACTTTTTTAAAATTTAAATATTAAAATAATTTAAAAACAAAAAAAATGATTGAGAACTCGAAAGCAGCAAACAACAAAAAAATAAAAAGTAACTAATGATTAGTGCATAATTTACAACTTTAAATTTGGTGAAAACGAAACAAGCACGAGTAAATGGTTATGGTACTGTCACGTTGGGCGTACCTAGAGAAACGGATATAGCAGCAGCAGGAGTAGAAACCCGGGATGGCCCGAAGGTGAAGACTCTCCCTAGCTAATAATAGCATTATGATTATGGTATTCTTCTTGCACATGCTTGTGTAATGGAGCACCGTTAGTCTCCGCATTGGTTCGTTGAAAGTGACATCTAAACGAGCCGGTGTTGGCTAGTTGATGCGCAAATGCAACCTTTTTTTTGGGGGGGGTTTTTTCTATTTATTGTTGTTGCATTTGCTTTGCTTTTCGTGGATGTCATACACTCGTTATTTTTACTTTTACTTGCAGTATTCTTCTTTTGCATTGCCTTGCATATTTCCTCTCATTCCTTCCTTGCCCCGACTCTCGTTCATTGTAAAACAAATAAATGAAATAGATAGCAGATATGTGAAGGATGATTCAAAATTTACAATTGAACTCCAAAGAGTTAAATGGATTTCTTTGTTGCTATAAAGTTGACGCAAAGCTGTAAGTGATTGCCGAACTGGCAATAAAGGAATATAGCCAAGTTGGAAGAGTGAGTGAGTTAGTTTTCTTTAAGCACTTGATTGGTCAACTGTGATGACTATTGTAACTGATTGTAAGCTAGCCGATATAAAATAAAGGAATGAGCTGAGAAAGAAGGGAAGAGGGGCGGTCAAGGAGAGGAAGAGTGAGCAACTGTAGAAGAAAAGAAAGAGTGCAGAGAGAGGACCTGCCTCTTGTTTTTCCTATAACATTCACTTCTGAAATTGAAACAAAATTCGATCTGAGTTCTTGAATTTTATGTTGTTCTTTCATTCTGTTTTTGGTTATCTGGTGCATGATAATCTTGACTTTTTGGATTGCTTGTGATAGATTGAGTTACCCTTTGATAATTTTAGGTGATATTTGATTGTTGTGATTGGCTTCTCTACAAGTGGTATTAGAGCTTAGAAGACCGGAATTATAGTGTCCATAAAATTCTCAATCGAAAAGTTTACTAGGAACAATGCCTTTTATCTCTAGAATATCAAGATGAAGGCATTCCCAGTTCATGAAGGCCTGGAAGAGGCACTTGTTGGAGAAGATAAAATGTTTGAACAATTGAAAAAGTCTAAGAAAAAAGAAATCATAAAGAAGGCTCATAGTGCTCTTGTGCTTTCTTTTAAGGGATGGAGTTCTAAGGGAGGTTTCAAAGGAAACAATAGCTCTTGAAATCTAAAATAAATTAAAATCCAGATATATGACAAAATCTTTAGTACACAGACTTATTTAAAAAGGGAGGATCAATTACAGAGCATCTAGATGAGTTCAACCAGATTGTGCTTGATCTTAAAACCATTGACATCGAGATTGATGATGATGAATAAAGAATTAATAGTTCTTACTTCCTTGCCAAAGTCTTACATGCATTTTGTTGATACACTGCTCTACTCTATGGAAGAGATTCAATTTCCATGGACAATGTCAAATCTACTCTTAACTCTAAGGAGTTAAATAACATACCTGACGGAAGGGACTCAAGGTTTAGTAAAAGTTTGCATGCTCGAGCAAGATTCGACAAAAGATATTCAAAGGGGAAGAAGAATGCAAGTATATCTGTGCCAAAGAACAAGAAATTAAATGTTTCTACTATCACAAGAAGGGGAATGGTACAAGAGATTGCCTTAAAAGAAAGGCTTGGAAAATGGATAAACAATCATTCAATCAATGAGATGCTGCTATATTTTCAGATAAAGGCTTTAAATCTGTATTAATGCTTACAGTATTAACAAATCATCATGAAAGAGAATGGATTCTGGATTTAGGTTGTCCTTTTCATATGACCCTAAATAAATCTTTATTTTCTTCTTTAAAACTGAAAGAATGAGAGAAGGTTTTGTTAGGAAATGATTTTGCCAGTAGTGTTAAGGAGTTAGTAACGTAAGAATGAAGATGCACTATGGGAATTCATAGAATTGCAGAATGTTAGGCCTGTTCTAAAATTTACTTAATTTCTTTAGATGTGCTCAATATGAGTGGCTATTCCTTTAAAGCTGGATATGGGTTCCTGAAGGTGACAAAGGGGTCCTTGGTAGTGTTAAAAGATGTGAGGAAAGGCACTGAAACAACAGTAGATGTTAACCTGACAGCAGAGAAAAATAAAATAAAATAATGCTGTGGCATCTTAGGCTGGGACGCTTAGGTGAAAAAAGATCGAATGAACTTGAAAAGTATGGCTTATTTGGAGAAGTAATTGATAACACAATTGAAGCTTATGAACATTGTATTTTGGGAAAACATTATAGAGTCAAGTTTGGGGTAGGAATGCATACTACTTAGGATGTTCTTGAGCATATTCATTCATATTTATGAGGGCCATTTCTTGGAAGGTCGATGTATTTCCTTACTATCTTGGATGATTATTCAAGAAAAACTTGGGTGTATGTTCTAGAAAGCAAAGATCAAGCATTTGATTGCTTTAACAATTGGAAAGTCGTAGTTAAGAATTATAATGATAGAAAGGTTTAAACGCTTAGAACAAACAAAGGGATCGAATATTGTAGTGAAAACTTGGTAAGTTTTGCAAAATTTGTGAAACCAATAGACATAGAACTGTGAGATTTATCCTATAACAAAATAAATTAGCTAAAAGGCTTAACAGAACACTACTTGAAAAGGCCAGATATACACTCTTAAATTCTGGACTCTCATTTTTGGGTAAAAGCTATATCAACAACTGCTTATGTATTAGACAGGAATCCATCATCTGCATTGAACTTTAAAACACCTGAGGAAGTTTAGACTGGTAAGCCTCTTAACTTGGATCATCTAAAGGTATCCAATTGCATTGCTTTTTCTCACATCAAATAGGGAAAATTGGATCCTAGGGCAATTAAGGGGATTTTTGTAGGATACCCTGAAGGAATAAAGGGATGGAGAATATGGTTTCATAGTGAAGAGGCTGAAAAATGTGTACTAAGCAAAGATGATGTTTTTCATGATAATGAAATGCTTGGAAAAGAAGAAAAAAGTAAAGAAACTCAAACTTCAGACTCAGAGGCTTTAGATAAAGTTTAGTTGAAGGTGGAACTTGATAAGGATGAAAAACAAGGATTTGAAACAATGCACTCAAACACTATCAGTTTCTAGTTCCAGTAGCCAATAAAAGTACAGTTTGGTAAGAGAGAGAGAAAAAAGGGAGATAAAACCATCAACTGGGTTTGGTTATGTAGACTTAATAGCCTATACTTTGTATATTGTTGGTGATGTTAACAGTGATAAACCAGCTTCTGTTAAGGAGGCATTGGAAAGGCCTGATTCTTAAAGATGACTGGAAGCCATGAATGAAGAAATGACTTCTTTAAAGAAGAATAATACCTGAAAACTTGTCCTGAGACAAGAAAATAAGAAGGTTATAGACTGCAAATGGATGGTCAAGAAGAAAGAAGATGTCTCTGAGGCAAGATCTGTCAAGTACAAAGCAAGGATAATTGTAAAAGGATTTATACAAAAGGGAGTTGTGGATTTTAATGAGATTTTCTCTCCAATTGTCAGGCATACATCCATCAGAATGATGCTTGCTTTGGTATTTGTTTTTAGTATGGAATTGGAGCAAATAGATGTAAAAGCAGCCTTTTTGCATGGAGATTAATCACGGGTTCTCGTTCTGAATTCTCTTAAGTTTTGCAATTGAACAAGCATTAGAATACACTCTCCGTCCAAAGATATTAGACAGATAGTAAAAGTAAGAGAGTGGCGCAGGAAACGTTCAATTATATATCAAGTATGATGGAAGAAGAAGAAGAAGATAAGCGTTGATTAGAATAAGAACTGAGAAGTGTGTTGCAATTTTCCTCGCTCACAAGAGAAGATAGATAGATAGATAGATAAGAGATCATTTTGGATTCGTTCTCTCTCACTTTCCAATTACTACGCCAAATTGGATTTATTGCAAATTTTTATGTGGATTATATTTCTACTTTTACATGTAAATAATTTAATAAAAAAATTAAATTTTTGATAAATAGAATCAACATAGAATATGGAAAATAAATTTTGAATCGCGGTTATTTTTTATCTTACTTTAAAAAGAAAGAGGAAAGGAATGGAAAAATTTTGGTTGAAAAAGGAAGAAAAGTAAAGGTAAAAGGAAGAAAGAAACGATGACAATGTTTCCCGTGAGAATGGGAGACCAAAGAGAAAAATGGATCCCACGTCATGTAATGTAATTCATTTTACTTTTTTAACACCTTACTGATTAAACTCAAAACTTATCTCCCCCTCTCTTGACCAATTAATTATAGTAGATCACACGATTTGCTGCATCTACATTGTGTCTCAATTAATCGGGGTCATCTGATCAGAAACAATATTAATGCCGTTGCTCTTGTAATCCATTTTCAATTGCTGAAACCTCATTGTAAAATGGTATGGAAGGTTGCCATCACCACGGCATGGTCTTATATTACAACAAGAAGAAGAAGAAGAAGTATATTCGGCTGCTCATATTCATAATTTCCAACATCAAATATTAATATTATATATGTACACAATAGTCCTGTTTAAAGTTGAATACGCTTAGCCCTTCAGATTCAGATTCTTGCTTGGCACTTGACTGCATGCGCAGGGCGGCAGCTTCGTTCACAGAAGACAAGGCGGCAGCAAGCAGCTCGAGAAGAAACCAACAACTCCCTTCTGCACGCCACGCTCCCAAGACAAAACCCAAAAACAACTCAATTTTCTGGGACATAATTAACAGCATGCTTTTCCGCTTAATTAATTATCCATAATTTATATATTATTACATACCTTCTTGCTCTTTGAGTAAAGGAGATGCGGCGAAATCATGTACAGGTCTTTATCTATAGGTTTAGGTGTTGGCCTACTGCTGACCATACGAGTACTTGGGCTTGCACTAGCAGCTGCTTCCATCTCCTCACTCACCTTCCAACTTTGCTCTTTTGCATCGTCTTTTCCGTGATTCTGACGGGCTTTGCTCTAGTCATGCATTGCATCCAATTAAAAAGATTAATTCAACTTCATCGTCACCATATGTACATACGTACACAGCTATATCTACCAGTCTACCTCTTTTCATACATAGACCTTTATTGCATTTCCTCCTTTATAAATTGGTTGAGAAAGCAAATTTCAGCTGACAAAAGCTGAAGGTGCATTTGCTGTTGGTCAATGTTAGCATGCATGGCTTGTTGGTTTATCCATTGCTTAATTTAATGGAAATGGACCTTCCTTTTATGCATCTTTAATCATTGCTCTCTCTTTCAAGGAATTTATGAAAGCTAGCTAATTAGCTAAAATCTAATTAAGATGGAAAAGACATTAACGCAAATAAGAGAGTAAATTTTGCTTTAAAAATAAGCGGGAAGTTCACAGCAAAATCATGGTTTGGGTTAAGGGATCAAGCTTACCCTTCTGCGAGGAACAGCAATCATGGCTGGAGTGACAACATCGTTCTCATACAAATCACCAGCAACATACAAATCACGATCTTCAGAATAACTGTTACGAAGCAACCCAGCTTGTCTTGCTGATTCAAAACACTGAGTGAATGGCAAATCACTGTTCCAGTCCCAGCTACCAAAAGCTGGTACATGATTACTATTGTAATAACAACCCTACACAACAAGAAGAACAAATTAAACTATATCAATTAAAATGTTCCTGCATGTCTAAGCCTAACATTTAATAACAACTCAAACAAGAAGAACAAGAAGATACTTACTTCCATTGGCGTGGATCAGGCTGACTTGGGAGATTGACTAGAGCTTCTGAAAATGTCTCTCTTTCTCTAGCTCTTAACGGTGTTCTGCTGCCAAGCGTGGGCTACTCTAGCGATTTAAAAAGAGTTGAGAAGCAAGAGCGGTGAACAGAATCGAGTAAAGCAAGCGCATGGGGATCCAACGCAGAAACCCAAATAACGAAGTAGGAGACAGAAAGACAACAATGTAAGGCATGGTAAGGAAGAAAGAGATAAGAGGTAAGATTGCTTTTGTTTTTAGAGTTTTTTTGACATTCGCCACTTTCTTTTGTTTCTTTCAGGAGGATTCGGGAAAGAATTAAATAGATCTTCTGCTTTGCTCGGTTGTCTCCCTGATCAAATGCATATTCCAATGCAGTCATGATAATAAATTAAAAAACGAGAGAGAGAGAGAGAGAGAAGTAGGGTTTTCATTTTCTTCTTTATCGGTTATCCAATCTGCTAGCAAGCAAAAGCAGGAGTGTGATGAACCTTTTTAACCCCACACGCGTAGCACTGTCGTAACTTTGTGCTCCGTGCAATTTGCCACAGAAAATAGGACTTCCTCCCACTACTCCCATTCCATGATAAATTTCAAAAGTAGATTTAAATTTAATTGCTTGACCTTTAAATTTAATTTTAACTTTGCGCAGTACAATTAGTCATCAGTTTCTATATTTTAGTTCAGTAGGCTTTCAGTCTTAAAAGTTCAATCTTGCAAACGATGCATTAAACAAAACAGGAGAAAAGAGAGAGAAACTAATCAAAGCATTACTTGTTTTTATTAAAATATATTTGCAGTTGTGTTCTTGTAAAGGACAAAGACGCGCAGAAAAGGGGTGTGAGCTTAATTTGCTTCTTTAATTCAGCTCGCAACTGTTTCTCATTTCTGAATGTGATTTGATTTTTCAATGAGTCTGCTGATGGTAATACATACGTACATATGGATTTGTGGATGTAGAACCGTAAAATCTTCTTAATTTAATTTGCTTAGGAATACATAATTAATCAATAACAAACAAGAAAGAAAACTACGGACAGACCCATAATCACATCGTAAGTCATTAATTAATTAGGGTGGTGTACTTCTTTTCTTTCTTTCTTTCTTTATTTTTAACCCTCTGTTGTCAATTGTCATGGTGATTCTTTCAGGATGTGTATCTGTTTATACATTTTCTAAAAGCCAGTGCAAGAAAAGGAAACAAAAGAGAAAGGCTACAAATAGGTGGACCGGGGGCCTTGGACTGCCATATGCATGAATTTCCTTCTTTATTCTTCATATTTTGTCTATAAGAAATGACTTCCTCTTTATTTCATTCTTTAACCATTATCAGCCAAGCCAGCAATGTATGCATGTATGTAAGACAGCGGGCACGGCCAAGAAAGTTCACCATTGTTTATTGATTCAATATTCAAAAGTAGCAGCAGCAACAACACATTGAAAATGGAAAGTAACAGCTTTTTTCTTGAATTTGTTGTAAGGTGGGAAAATTTGCTTAGACATAAGAAGAGGGATTTTCGATGGACTTAAAAATAATTGGATTTGGGGGCTACACCCACACCCACACAACGCAACATAATCAGTTTTGTCTTCCTCGTACTAAAATGAAAAATTGGGTGCATTGCCAGCGCCTGATATATGATAGATGCTCTGTTGATAAACTATAATGATTATATATTACTAAATCTGCAAAAAAAATTGATCAGACAGAGACACAGGCAGGGAGGGATAGTGTTACATGCATGTTTTGTTTTGTTTTTGTATTTCTTAAGCAAGTTGGTGGAATAGGCTTCTTCATAAGTAACCGTAGCATTATTAATAGCATGATCATCCCATTCCGTTGCAGTCGCAGCATCTTCAATATTAATCAGTGATGACGATTCTGGATTTGTCCTCTTTAATTTTGGTCTCTACATCATCTTCTTCTTCTTCTTCTTCTTCTTCTGCTTCTTTGAGTACTAGCTGTTGGTGCGGATGCTTTTCCTTCAACAATAGGAATGTCCTCAATAGTTTCTTCTCTTGATTCGTGGTTATTCACCTCATAATCATAATCGGCTTCTGCTTCATCCTGAATAGTATATAATTTCGTAATAATTTTTAATTAGCATAGATGCATGCTGGAAATGAATCACAAATCATGTTAAAAGATTGAAATTGGTGTCCAAACGTGTATAATTAACTAGAAATTTCAATTAATTAACCAAAATCTAGCTAAGACTCCATGAGCAATATCAGAAATTAATTAATTTGGAAGAAAGAGAGCAAAATACCTTACCTTTGTTTGTGCGGATGCCATGGTGAAGAACAAGCAGCAGCTGCAAGCAAGCAGAGCTAGCTACGAGATGGAAATGTAATGTGATATATGATTTGGGATGAAATGACAAAGGTGTCAGGGCCTATAAGTATGTGTGCGTGGGTTCTATTTGCTTATTCTTTTAATTGGACCATACTGCATAATAAACTGAGTTGGCATGCATATGTATATTATAAGCAACATAGAATCATGCTAAGTCGAGATGAAAAAGTAAGCCATATGTAACGGTAAGTGATCTATGCGAAGAAATATATCCTCGATACATTTGGAATGGAATGGAGTGGACGGCTTTAATTACTTCCAAGAAGGAATAACCACTTCTATCCAGCATACGCACCAGAAATCTAGAGGACTTGCATAATTATATTTATCATCAGGAATTGGGGGGTCCGTTCATTTGATCAGCTGATAATAAATAAAATTTATATGCAAAAGCTAAGCATGAGTAGTAGTGGATATTGGAAAACAACCCTTTTAACGTTCTCTCATCTCTCTCGCCCTTTCTCCGCTTGTCATTTATCAAGATTGAATATCTAACGCACGTACGTAACACTCTCATAAAAGATAGTTTTAACAACATTTACTTGTGAGTGCAAGCGCGCGACACAATTCTCTATGCATCGCGGCACAATTCTCTATGCATTGCCACTTCCCAAAAGACAACTCTAGCCCACATTCAGACTCTTGCCTTGCCCACTTTCAGTCTGGTAGATTGCATTGTTTTGTTTGGGCATTAAGCCCTCGTCGGATGAACCCATGGTTTGATTACTCACGGCCTTCTTTCCCAATGTCAAGGCCTCTCCGTCCGACTCCACTGCTGGTGCTTCCAATCATAGCAAAGCTACTTCATTATTTAAGACTAATCATTCATATATTTCATTTAACAGTCTTGTTTTAGCCTTTTCTTCTACAGATTATTCCTAATTTTTGAAGGTTAGATGTCCATGACCCTAAACTCCAAACCCCTTCCTGTACACACACACACACACACACACACACACACACTGTGATGATAAATTTGATGATCTAAAACTTTAGACTCTGCTGGCCAACAAGTCCTTAACAAGCACAATGTGAGCATTAGACGAAAAGATGAAACTCGAAGACTTGCCCCTAGCTATTCAAGAAAATATTGTCCCCTTTGCAACTATCAAGAAAGTAACAAGTTGCATACGATGTAAAATATGTCAAAGTACTGCAAATTATAACGAATGATGGCAGGAGGACGCTATGTGGCGTGTCAGAAAATAACAACGGTCGGAAGTTGCGCGAATGACTAATTAGGTTTTATGAGACATTTCCTAGGTAACATACCAAGCTTCAATGACTAATCAATTCAATTCACATCACAACGATAGCTAAATTCATTGCATCGGTACAGCACGGCGGCATCCCACTCCATGCACCCCCTTTTCAATGGAAACCAGATTGCAACGAAACGAGCCCAATACAAACTTTCTAGCAAAAAGCCAAGATAAAGAAAAGGCATATCATTCAGCAAAACATTAAGACTAATTGAATGGCCTGCAATGCATCCATGTTAAAAAAGCAACCAAGATTTTCGTCAAAAGAAAAAACTCAATGAGAAACACCCCCTCTTTCACATTCACATCAAAGGCCCACAGAAGAGACCCTCAACGTCTGCTCAATTGACACATTGCCCACAGTCTTGCTGTCCTATGATGTAGCGGAACAGAGCAGAGCAGAGCAGAACAGACGTGTGTCGTCGTCTGACTCGCTATGCGCATCCTATCTGTCTTTACTAACACCACCCAAAGTTTCCTTCCCATTCCTCGAAATATTCGACCTATTTTAATATTAATAAATCATGCTCGAAGACATGTTCTTTGAAAGAAAGAATGGACGATTTAAGAAGATAAGAAAAAGCAAGATGTTAACAAAACACGAGGCATGACAATAAACTACCACCCCATCCACAACCGCCGTATTTAAAAGTCCTTTCTACTCTTCACACACTACAAATTACACAATCAACGAAAGGCGTGAGTGAATTGAATAATGTTCTAGAATTGAAGATGATGACATTAATTAAGACTAGCAATGAGTCAATAACTGCCAGCTGTCAGTTCTTTTTCAAAATTAAGTAAATCGTCCATCGTCATCACTATTAAACAGTGTCATCAAGATATTCGAAACGCAAGAGCATAACTATTCAAGGCCTAGACCACAGCATTAAAGACAAACAACAAAAGATAGTGATGATATGATAGTAGTTCAATATCAGGATCAGATAAGGTCATTATTAAGCTTCCACCTCAATAACGCACTTCTTCACCGGGGAACAAATAAGCCAAGTAAAACCATACGGGTCCTTCACCTTCCCCGCGCGCCCGCCACAACACGCGCCGTTGCCCTCAGCGATCTCGCCCTCGGCTGAAGCTCCAGCGTTCAGAGCCTTGGTTACGGCAGCTTCAACGTCCTCAGTCTCCAGACACAGAACGCATCCGGTTTCCCCAGTCTTAGTCCTGGTCAAACCGTAGAAATACATTATCGAACTCAACCAAACACGCCGTAACATATAAATCCCAAGCAAAGAAGCTAGTTAAAATAAGGTGCCAAGGCCGAAAAAACGGGGAGACTTAGATTCGAGAATAAAAATCAAGAGGCCGCGAATAACAGAAATTTAAAAAAAGAAACTAATAAAGCCATTTTTGCAAAATAAAGCGTTTAGAATTAAGTTGTTACTATAAAGCAAGCACGATTATTTACATCTCTGACAAAAAAAAACAAGAAAGAAGTCACTTCAAAGATTATTCAAATAGTATGAGCTGTAGCAAAACGTAAAGCATGGGTAAAAATAACCGTAGATTTAAGCACGGTGATGCAAAAACAAAGAGCATTATACTATAAACAAGAAGATCTGATGAAGCACATAACATTAGCAAAGACACATATATGTAGCGAGAGACGTACGAAGCAGCAGAATCATCAGCTAGGTCAGCAACAAGAAAGGTGAAGCCAGCAATCTCGAGTTGAGCGCAGGAGATGAGAGGTAGCTCCTGCTCAGCCTTGCGTTTGGTTTGCACACTGCGGCCGATCTCCACAGCGCCAAACGCGGTCTTGTAGAACTGAACGGCATCAGTAGCCTTTGGTGCTTCCACCAGCAGCTGCGGTTTCAGCCCCGTGAAGCACGCGGAGGCAGCCAAGGCATCCGGTGCAGCTGCTTTCTCCGCTCCAGCTCCATTATGAACCTCCTGAACAGCTGCCATTGAGAAAGTTACTTGCAAGATGAGAACTACCACTACAAGAAAGAAAAATGAAAGCAAGGACACAAGATTAGACTGAGGGGTGATGAGGGGAATTTTATAGAAAAGGAGAAACGGAACCGCTAGGAACTATCCAGGGTAAAACTGATATTATAACAAATTTCTTGTTTTCTGAATACCCCATTTTCATAGCATTATTTACCAATGAAACCACTGTTTCCGAAACTGGTTCCTGTACCAAAAATACCCTTGGGATTATCACTTACGCCCCCAACCAACCAACCAACCAACCAAATAACACATGTAACAAATGCATGAACCACGAAGTTGCCCATACTGTAGCACATACTTATTTTGTTATTAATAGCGCTGACTTAATAATTTAAAAATAACAACAACAAATAATTATTGTTGATAATTAGCTATTCGGGAAAAATTTAGAAATTTAAAAAAAAATCAATAAATAAATAAGCAAAGACTGCAGCATGCAAATAGTGTATTCAAGTTAATTAACGCAATGGCTGCCCGTTTGTTCGCTGCTGCATTTGGCAAATAAAACAAAATAAACATAGAACCATATTTAATAACCGGAAATGTTCTTTTAGGTTTGTCTTTGTTAGTTGGGGACTTCTTTCCATTAGCATTAGTCAAGAAATTACTCGGAGAAGATGGGGTGGTTTCTGGAAAAGCAACAAGTTTCGAATAGTAATACAATAATATTAAAGAGCGGTCCTGGGCCTGACACGAGGATCAAGGAGACTGGTTAGGATTTTCGAGCGGATTTCAAAGTTTTTGGCAGTGTGTGGGTACGGGTAGTCGCGTCGGGTCTTTCACTGTCGCAGTCTACTTTCTTTTATTTATTTAATCTTAACTGCCCGCTTATTTTCTTCGGTGGTTAGTTCAACTAATTTCTTACCCACGCGCCTCTCTCAATCCTTGAAGTGACATGGGGAGGACGAAATTTTGTTTGAGTTTAAATTTATGAATTTTTTTTAATTTTTAATTAAATTATATTTTAATAAAATTTATAAATTAATTTTATATTTTAAATATAAATTAAAAATTAAAATATATTTTAAAATATTAATTTTTTAAAAATATTTATATATTATTATTTAATTAAAAATATATAAATTTAATTTAAATATATATATATATATATTTTTTTTTCTCTCTAATAAACATAAGAATAAGCCACGTAGCACATACAACACTTTCTACCCGTTTGCCGTCGCACTTTTCCTTCTAATATTAAAATTTACATAGCGCCCCGTCATCCGGCGGATGCCTTGGCTTTTTGACCACGTGGTTGTCCGGAATACTCCCACACGCGCCTCAAGTGTCTTTTGTTATTTTGAAAATAAAAAATTTAAATAAAACAATTTTATTATATTAATATAAATAATATAATAAAATTATTTATTTAATTAATAAAATAAAAATTTATAATTTTAATTTTTTAATTATTATTAATAAATATTTCTTATTAATTAAATAATTTGAACATATAATAACGTCGTATAACACATCACTTTTGTTAATACAATAGAATTCCATGTGACCTAAGACTTTCTCTGCGGATATTTCGACGCCCAAAATCTAAAGCTGTGGCAGGTCACGAAATGTTTCTGACACCCGTCCGTTCTATTTCATTACCTTCGCCATCCACCGCTCCGAATAGTTTCTCTCCGTCTTTAATGTCATTCAAATGTCAATCCAACAAACAGCATTACCAGCTAAGACAACAAAAAAAGAAAAAGATCTAGTTACTGTGATTTTGCACTAGTTATGAAGTGGGTGGAGGCTACGGGGGTGAAGAATTGGACTTGTAAAACAGAAGCTATAGGCACAGCAAAAACAGCACATAAATGGAGACCAAAAAATGGATGAGTTCCAGTATGATGCTATACTCAGAGGAGCCGAGCAAGTCGCTTCTGATCTCCAAGCGATGATTACTCTGCTAAGTTTTCACTCTTCGCTCATTAATCAATTCACTGTCCTTTGACAAAAGGACTTGTGTATTTCTGTAGAATGAGTGTCCAATTTTTTATATGTGGCTATAGCTGGAGGACAGGAGCATCGATGAAGCATCTGAGGAGGTGGCTGTGGAATTGTCTGCGCTAGGAGTTATAGGTAAAGGAGTTGATGAGATGGAGCCGGGTTTTATGATGGCCTTGTATTACATGATCCAGATAGCTGAAAAGGACCCGATGATAAGGTGAAATTTTAGCATTATATCCGAGTTAACTGTCAATGATCTGGATGATTCTTTGAGGATTTCTGGTCGCCTAGGCTGATTTCATTCGAATAAATCATGTAGAGTACTTCAAAATGGGATTGTCAAGTCTTCTATGTAATTTTAATGGACAGTTAATGACTGAAAATCACATGGCTGTCATTTTTTTTTATTATTCTGGTGAAAAGAGGTGCAAGCTTTGTTATACTCTGCATTCCGGTGGCTGCTTCAAATGATTGGATAATGTTTCCAATTTGGTACTTTCTTGCGTGATCTTTGTTGAAAGTTTGATAAGGAAGTTTGGTTACGATGGAAAGTATGTGAATAAAAATTCTCACTAACCTTATGCTGACCTTTCTTATTGCTGGACTTAAACCAGCCTAGTACGAAATAAATGTTTTTGAATATTAAGAATAGCGTTTGGATGTGAGTAGAGGAAGCCCTTCGCGAAACCGACGGCTTCATTAACACCCATGACCGCTGAGCTCATCTTATTGCTTGCATTAAACGGCTTGATGGTCCACTGAGAATGGACGTTTTACTGAATTTAGTCATGACGTGGATGATGAACAACATCCAGTTCTATTCGTGATTTAAGTGGCATTTTATCTGTCACTTTTCATTGCTTGCATGGTTTTAAGTTATTGCTGTAGTTCTGTCTTTGGTTTTCTTGCTGCTGGTTGTTTACAGTTTGTGTGCCTTTATGATTACTGTGGAACCTAGAAATGGTTTTCGACTATTTATATGTTATTTCTGAAGCACAAGTCACTGTTGGAGGTGGTCAAGGAGACTGAGTACTCCCATCTTAAAAAAAAATACCCCCTACATGTAAGGAAGTTTCTGGATACTAGTTACAGATTCTAGTTATGATTTGAAAGCCACTAATTGTTACTTATACATATAACAATTTGTTTTATCTTCATATGTTCGACTGATTGCCCTGCTCTGTAGAATCCCCCAGAAAGAAGGCAGACATGAATTGATGCGTAGAGTGACTGCTGGGGGCGGTGTTTTTAAAGGTAAGAATGGCATCAAATTTCGTATTCCAGGAGCAAATCTCAATGACATAACTAACCATGCTAATGACTTGCTAGAGGTAATTACTTCATAAACTACACTATTCTCTTCTCGTTATTGAAGTATATATTTGCTCCATATTTCATAATTGTCTGTTGTGTTGTTCACAACCCAGTTACTTTCTACAATTACAACTTCCTTGTATGATATTTAGCAAAACTCTGCCCCTTACAGCTCAGGGAACTGACAACGTGGAACCCTTGTTCTGATAGGCATTTTAGTCTTATCGCATTAATTATGGTCACTGGGCAGACATTTCCAGGTTTTTTGTCTCTTTACTTTGAAGGACAACGATTTTACTTGCAAGATTAACATCACTGGGTTCTTTAAGAAATAGAATTCGGGCACTGAGTGCAAAAGTATTTTGGAAGGAAAACAATTAAAATACATCCATATGTGATGGCGTGTACAATAATGAATATGAGCATGTATATCATTAAACACTAAATGAGGCTTTGCTTGTTATCAATGAGTTGTACATCCCTTGTGATGCAGGTCAGTCGTGGAAGACCTAGAGGTATAGTGAATTGTGATATGTCTTGTAAAGTTTCTTCTGTATCAGGCATTGTGATCCTTAAATACAAGATATTTTCTCCGATTGTTACTGAATTGAACATTCACCAAATGCATTCCTTTCAATTGGCTGTTTGAATTATGGATTCTGTAACCTGTTTTGATGTCTTTTAATTTTTCCCACATCTGTTGCAACATCTGCAGACAATGGAGACCAGACCAGTTGTTCCAGATCAAAAATAACTTGCACGGATTGTTTTGATCAGAGACGAAGATCAAAATATGATGGGAGGTGGAATACTGGATGAATGAAATGACTGTGGTTTTAGTACTCTTCCTGAATCTGAGGTCTCCATGCATGCCTTTTTGAGATTTCATATTCAATATTTGGCCGCTGCTGCTTGTCCCTGATAAGTCTTGTCACTGAAATATATTGTTGAATTATTTTATTGGTCTTAAATATATCCGTGCCAGTTGTTGTTATTATTGTTCTTATTGGTGATACTGGCATCACTACAAATGAACAATGCAGGAGAATTCTTTACCAAACTGGTAGCTCTTAAGCCTGGGAAAACTGTCCAGGAAATGATGAAAAATGTAATGCTAGGAAAAGAAGAAGGTGCAGATAACTATGGCAGTCAGGTGGCCTCTGTTGATGTGACTTCCAGAGGATTTGCGGGAACAGCAGGTTTCATTGCCTGGTGTCAGCTACCTTTTGCCCATACGTCAAAATAAACTGTCTTTATTGGTTAAATATGTTTTCCCAATTATTGGTGTCATGGTAGGTTCTGATCATGTTGTTAATGATTCACGGGGAAGGGTTATGAGAAGCAACCTCTTCCTGCATGCCCCGGCTTGCTACTTGGGACTGTAACCGGGGTAATCGCTTTATCTAGTGCTTTCAGATATAAAGTTTTTGATGAACAGTTTCAATCCCAATGGACTTGACAACATGCAAAAGGGGATTGGGCTACATAAATAATTGAAGAACAAACTTTATTGAGCTTATAATGCATGTTCCCTTGATTACATTTGCTTAGGCCTGCTGATAATCACTATATTTTATATGTGATATAGGCAACTGGCAGATATGCATAAATCAATACTGATAAAGATTTATTCTTGGACTTGTTAGGTCTTTGGTGGTATGTACTTAGGAAGTGTCCCAAGCATTACAGAACAACATCTGGAACAGGTAAATCCCATTTCAACGGACAATGTGAAAATGATTGCAGAGCAGCTTCTTTTTTAAATCTGTTCGCTTAGTGGCTGTATTCATCAATATTCTTGTGACCCATTTTGTTTATTGATCTTGCATCTGGGTCCATCAGCAGACACTACAGGTTCTTTAGGTAATAGCATTCTAGTCTTAATTGTGACAGGTGGAAGATGCACCATTAGAGTATTAACCCATTTTTGTATTCCATACGCTGTTGGAAGAAGATGAGGTATTGCTTGAGTCCGGTAAATAATGCTTCGATCTCCGAAATAAGTAGAAGTATGAGTCATTGACATGCTGAGTACTTGTTGTATTCCGTGTATATATGTTAGTTTAATGTTTTTCTCCATTTTTTTTTCTCTTTTTTAACAGTTAAACGCACTTTAAGCTTTTAAATCCTTAATCAGTCCTCAATGATAGCAGGAATGAAACGCATACGAACTCCAAAATCGTGCTTTAGTTACATCCCCGAATCAACCAACAATGATGAAGATTTCAATTTTCCAGTTAACAACAGTGGAATGGCATGTGGGTTGGGGGCCAACTCAATAACAATGGTGATATATTTTGGGATCGCTGTAGACCTTTGTAATGATTTGAATGTAGTGAGGAGTAGAAGCAAACACAGCAAGGATTACTACATATTCACTCAATTATTTAGAAAAAACAGCTTTTCCCCACAGGCCTTCTTGCACGTGTTGCGCCTTCAGTGTTGCCTTTTTAGTAAAGCAAAATGAATATGAATACAAGTCTCCCGGCGACCTGGACGTGTCACCACACTTGTTATGTCATATATCGCTCGCGTCCCCCCACTTTTCACTTTTGCCTAAGCTGTTCCCATAATGCTCTCTGTTTTTTTTTCTTATTTGAAAAAAAAATGTTTAGTATTGGTGTTCTACATGATCTTCTTTTGATCAAGTAATAAACAAGTTGATATTTACTCACGTGAGCTAACTTTTGCATTTGCATTTCTGAATTATCACCTATATTTATGGTTTATGGACTTGTTTGCCAATTTCCACGAACAGGAAACACATCAAAATAGTATTTTGCCCATGTCGTCGTCATGGATTAACATTCTTAATCATTTTCCCTTTCGTATTTGCCTTTGGGTTACCTTTGGATTTCAATGGTTACTCTCTTGCAAAGATCCAAATCCCTGCATGTTAACTTAGAACAATAGATCTGCTAATTTTGCAGCTGACATGCGGAGACACTTTTTATTCAAATCCAAAATATATATATAAAAAAATGTTGAGTCCAAAACTCTCAATTAATTCTGTGCACTGTTAGCAGCTTTTTAATTTCGATAATAATATAATTAATTAGAGTAAAAGGTGAAGACGTTATGGATGTTAGTCATAAAAATTAGGATAACATCCTATCCTTATGTATCCATCTATCCATGTCATAAAACACCTTCATTTCTGCTGCCATATCTCCTTGTGGTGCCCTATCTCTCCCCACCCTGCAAAATCACGTACCCACTTTTTCCTCTTTGTTACCCTCGGTTTGTTTTGGTTCTTCAAAAAGGAAAATAAAAGCTTCAAAATCTGGTCATACCATCCATTACCATTTGCGAATTATGCATGCCATTCCTTCCTACTTAACTTTATTATTATTATTAAGTTTAACTTTGTTACTATATATATATATCTTTTAAGTGAAGTGGGTAAATTTTTTTCTTTTTAAAAAAAACAAAAACAAAAACTGTGTATGTTGGTAACTTGTAGAAAAGATTTGTCAAACAAAAGTTACTTACCAAACTTTGTTTAAACTGGGATTTGAAGTCGAAGGAGATTTAACTTGAAAAACGACCGTTTTCTGTTTGTGTCGTGTTGCGCAATCAACTCTAGTCTACTTTTAGGAGAGCAAGCTTTCTTTCACGTGGGATTCGGGAATTCGTAGACTGGCCAAATCATCATCCTCCGTTGAATTACTACATTGTCCTTGTTCTATTCCAAATTTCATACCAAAATATCAGACACGACGCCCACCACCTTTAATTGCAATTCATGTATCCACCATATACAATTCAATGCAATTAACTCCTCTCCGCACACTATATATACATATATATATGTGTGTGTATTTGTTTAATTCATTAAATATTTAGTTATTAACTTTCATATATTATTGTACTTATTGTAATAATTTGAAAATATGTTTGGGTACAAATTGGTCATAATTTGAATTATAAATACGACAGTATGTAGCCCAGTCAAGTGTGCTGTGGGCCCCAATTTCCTACTCAGATTGAGAGGTAGAAGGACAGAATAGTCATAATTTGAATTCTAATTCGAAAATAACACGGTGTTTGCTTGCTTGCTTGCTCCACTCGCAGTTGCAGTGTACTGAAGCTTTTGGAACGAAAGATACAAAGGAACGAGATCAATATTTCGCATCTACAACGAAACTTAAATCATTTCTTTCAGAGTTAGGCATCACAGGTGAAGAATAGAAAAATGTCAGGTTATGTAGGAATTCTTGTATCAGATCCATGGCTTCAGAATCAGTTCACGCAGGTGGAGCTGAGGAGCTTAAAGACTCACGCAAGTTCCATCTAATTCCTCTTTTTCTTTCTTTATTTTTTTCTTCTTTTCTGATCTGTTTTCGGGAATTCTGAAGAATAACAACATAAAAATGTGCAGTTCATGAGCATCAGAAGAGACAGTGGAAAGCTGAAGGTGGGCGACTTGGCATCAAAGATGTCGAGATTGAAAGTAGTTGGAGAGAATCTCAATGAAGAAGAGAGAGCTTCGCTTATTCAGGATTTACATCACAATAATATCCACGATGAGATTGATTTCGAGCTCTTTTTAAAGGTATATATTTTTCTTTCAAACTAATTCAACCACCCATTTGTTTCTGAGCCGATTTATCTTATTTCAGCTGATCATTTCTGTTCTTTAATCGGATTTTTTTTCTTCTTTCATGATTGAAAAATGAATTGCCATACGGATTTTTTATGTTTGGTTTCTCAAATGGAGGTTGACATCTCATCCCCTGATTTTCTTCATACAATCGTTCATCGACCTTGTAGACATTGTACGTGGATGATAAATTGCCTAATAATGCTTTTTCAGCAGCCAAACGGGCTAAATGATTTATATTCTCTCACTTTTTCTGCTTGTTCTGTCATCAACTTTGGATTTTATTTTCCAAGTTGCGAATGAAATTAATTATCATGAACATGCTGTCGGTTGCTCTTCTGTTATGGTGGCAACAAGTCATTCTTTTTATTTCATCCCTGATCTTATGTAGGTGGATGACATATCATTTAATAAAATTTCAAGTCCCATTACCTTCACAGTAACCACACACTTAAAAATCATCTTTTTCTTGATTGAATTTCGAAAATTTGCTTCATATAATTGGTTTGAAAAAATTATTATTGGTGTCTAAGGTGGAAATTATCTCTCTCGTACAAAAGAATTTGAAATTAACTATTAGATTGTTTTTTCCAAATAAAAGATATTCTGCTCTCTGTGTGGTAAAAGTTAACTTAGTGTTAAAATCGTGGTAGGTTTATTTGAAACTACAAGCGCATGCAAATGCAAGAACGGGAAGTAATGCAAAGAACTCGTCTGCATTCCTCAAGGCTGCAACCACTACATTGCTTCACACCATCAGCGAATCTGAAAAATCATCTTATGTTGCACATATCAATAACTACCTTGCAGAAGATGAATTTCTAAAGAAATACCTCCCAGTTGATCCTTCATCTAATAATCTTTTTGAGATTGTGAAGGATGGAGTTCTTCTTTGGTAACTAGAAGTTTTCAGCGATTCTGCTGTTTTTGGCTTCTGGGCATGCTAAGATTTTGATGATTTAATTTTTTCTTTTGCTTCTTGTCCTGCAGTAAGCTTATCAATGTGGCAGTTCCAGGTACAATTGATGAAAGGGCTATTAATACTAAGATATTGCTAAATCCATGGGAAAGGAATGAAAACCATACCCTTTGTCTAAACTCTGCTAAGGCTATTGGATGTACCGTCGTCAATATTGGGACCCAAGATTTCATTGAAGGAAGGGTACGTTTATCTGCCATTTCATTAATCTCCCTTTAACCTTGATTCATTGAGTTGACTTATTGTCATGATTCTAATAATTCAGTCTTGCAATTCTATTAATCCATAAAACTAATATCCTATATGGTTTGCTTTCAGCGTCATCTTGTGCTTGGACTGATTTCTCAAATAATTAAGGTAACCTTACTGTTGGCTATCTCTTAAAACATTTAGCACACAACATATTAACCAACGCGTCAGTGGGCTTTTGAGCCATAAAGTCGAAGGAATGAAAACTGAATGACCTTTCTCCGTTAATTTAAATATTGTTTAACGTTCCTAATTGTTCTGCTATCGTAGATACAATTGTTGGCAGACCTCAACCTGAAGAAAACACCTCAGTTGGTGCAGTTGGTTGATGATAGCAAGGTACTATTGTCTTCCTTCTGTAGAAAGTAGTTGTTTAACAATCTGATTGCTAAGTTCTCTATTAAAAATTTTGCTGAAGTAAAATACGTCGTATATTGGAAACCATCAGGATGTCGAAGAGTTTATGAGTCTACCTCCAGAGAAGATCTTACTGAGGTGGATGAATTTTCATCTGAAGAAAGCTGGATATAAGAAAATAGTAACAAACTTCTCTTCTGATGTAAAGGTAGATCCGTGCCAACTCACATCACATATATTTCTGCCTTTCTTGTGACCACTTTATTTTCATTTGAATCTGCTTTTGCTTTTGTAGTATCTTTAAAGCAGAAGAATGTGATATTTTAAGTTCATGTTTGTGAATAGTTGGCACTTGTTCAAGACTTGAATAGTATTTATAACTGTAGGTAGTTTATATGGCTGAAGTCCACAATTTTAATTTTACTCATTGACAGATAGAAGAGAACCTAGGTAGTTTATAGGGCTCAAGCCCACAATTTTAATTTTACTCATTGACAGATAGAAGAGAACATTGAAA
The DNA here is from genome assembly GCA_019650275.1 of Xylocarpus granatum. NCBI lineage: Eukaryota > Viridiplantae > Streptophyta > Magnoliopsida > Sapindales > Meliaceae > Xylocarpus > Xylocarpus granatum. Next base: position 166,523 of record BNST01000436.1, on the reverse strand, counting down.
ATTTTCTTGTACTTGTATCTTTTATGGTAGAACTGCATTTTAATAATGGCTGCGGCATATTTCACCTTGGGCGAGGTTAATAGAGTTCCTAAAAGAAGTAGGACTGAGGTGAATTTCTTCTTCTTGAAACGATTGTAGAACATGTCCCATAATTCAATAGTATATCATGTAATTCATTTATTATCATACTTTAGATTACTATGTCAGAGTTGTTTATAATAATAATTGAATCATGAGAACTCACGCATATTCGTCTTCCCGAATATGTAAGCCAAAAGCAAAGAAAACTGGTCATTTTTGTGTGATGGCATGCTGTATAAGTTTTCGAAGATATGTTTGACATCGAGCATACGCTGTGCTATCTGCAGGATGGAGAAGCTTATGCTCACCTTTTAAATGTGCTTGCACCTGAGCACAGTAATCCGTCTACATTGACTGTCAAAGATCCATTGCCAAGAGCAAAGCTGATTGTTGAACATGCAGATAGGATGGGTTGCCGGAGATACTTAACGGCAAAGGATATCGTGGAGGGTTCCCCAAATCTAAACCTTGCCTTTGTTGCACATATTTTCAAGCATAGGTGAGATTGTATGCTATCTCTAGCCATGAATTTTATTCGTGCTGGTTAAGTTTAACTTTATCGTCGCATAAGAAGCCGGTGGCATAGAAATATATACGTACCCTTTCTGATACGACACACGTATGCGTTAGCCAGAAAATTCTTATATTTGGGATTTACATTTTTGAAAGTCCATAATCGAAATCTCAGGGTCAGTCAAGCTGTTTGTAAGTCTACAAAGGTGTTCTTGGGTATTATATCACAGAAATATGGTTTTTCCGTACCCAAATAGAAGCTGGTGCTTGATTAATTTTTTTTTAATGTCCCTGTACTTTAAGCACCGGCTCGTTAATATTAAGTACCATGAGTGCTTTAATACGGGTTCACCTAGATGTTTTTTGTTTGGTATAACATATTATTGTAATGCTTAAGATGCCAAAACAAGGATTTATACATTCTTCTTCTCCAGATATCATCTATCACCTTTATAGAGTTGAATGCAGAGTAGAAGCTAAAGAATACCTTTCAATGCAGGCATGGGCTTTCAACCCAAACAAAAGAGATATCTTTTCTTGAAACTTTACCCGACGACAACCAAATTTCTAGAGAAGAAAGAGCATTTCGTTTCTGGATCAATAGCCTAGGAAATTCAACATATATAGACAACGTCTTTGAAGACCTTAGAAACGGGTCAGTACCAATTTTAATTTGAGATTCAGTATTTAAATTGTGGTTTGTACTAATATATTAAAGTTGTAAAAAGAGAAGTTTGCATGCTTTCAAATTCTAAGTTTTTAAGATGATTCAAAAAAATTTATGTGCTTAACAATAATTCATTTATGATAAATGTTATTTTTTAAATAATAAATTTATTTTTTTGAAAGTTATAAAAAAATAAAAAGAACAAGTTTAAGAAACAGTATCTAAGGGGCATCCTAAACTTTTTTATCCACTCCCCTGATCAATGTATCTTACTAAAATATTTGAAATGTGGTACTGAAAAGCTCAAAAATGTTGATTAAAGTTTTTGTGACAGAAAAAATTTTCTTGGCTCCAATTGAATTGGCTGTTGTTGTAGGATTAACATTCCTCACTGATAATTTCACAAATTTTATTCTCCATCTAAGTTGTGGTTCGTCAGCTAAAAGATGTGTGTCCCTGCAGATGGGTACTACTAGAAACTCTCGACAAGGTGTCTCCAGGGATTGTCAATTGGAGGATCGCAAATAAACCTCCTATTAAATTGCCATTCAGGAAAGTAGAAAACTGTAACCAAGTGGTAAAAATAGGGAAGCAGCTGAAGTTTTCCCTAGTTAATATCGCCGGAGATGATATTGTACAAGGAAATAAAAAATTAATTTTGGGTAATCCTCTGTCATGACATTTTATTTTATGTTGTTTTGCTTAGCGTATCTTTGTCCTGATATATAATATATATATATTGGCTTTCAACTTCAGCATACTTGTGGCAATTGATGAGGTATAATATCCTGCAACTTTTGAAGAACTTGAAGTTCCATTCCCATGGAAAAGGAATAACTGATGCTGATATTTTACAATGGGCCAATGCCAAAGTGAGAAGCTCGGGAAGTCAGAGTCGTATGGATAGTTTTAAGGTATAGTTTTACAGTTAGCCTTATTCCGCGTATTAAAAAATAAGAGTCATATTAGTACCCACAATATTTTAATTTTACAGGATAAGAGTTTATCAGGTGGCATCTTTTTTGTTGAGCTACTCGGTGCCGTTCAGCCCAGAGCTGTAAATTGGAGTCTTGTCACAAAAGGTGTAACCGGTATGTTTTCTTCCAATCTCTTATGATCCAAGTTGTTTTAATTGGCTATGGCGTGAAATGTAAACAAAATAATTCGGGACTTCTCTAGAACTATTGGCGCTTCGTATTATGAAACATGATTGTTTGTTTTGCACTTTCAACGGGGAGCACCCCGTTTATTGTTGGCAAGTATTTAATTACTCGTGTTATTTTTTAGATTATCATAAAATTAGGCTGAGAAAGATTCTGCTCGTTCCCTTTGTTTTTACTTATTTTAATCTTTCCCAAACTTGGAGCAACTCAGATGAGCAGAAAAAGATGAACGCCACCTACATCATCAGTATTGCCAGAAAACTTGGATGCTCAATATTCTTGCTTCCTGAAGACATAACTGAGGTACTCTTTTTATCATCATTATGTGTAACAGTTACCTGTGTTTAAGGCATACAAATGCTTCTGATATCTGCACTGAGAAATGAAAGTACCAGTTGCATGTTTTTTTTCCTTCCTTTCTTATCAGGAGCATATTTGGCAATGAGGAAGGACATTTTATGCACCGACTTTCCCTCACTTTGTTGTTTAAATCCCCCATAGCAGTACAGCCAATTCTCTTTCCAACTTTTGCCTAGAAGTGCTTTGTTAGGTTTAGCCCACACTTTTTGACATTTAATCTTTCAACCGATTCCCTTGTGGGATGATGATGGTATCTCCATTTACTCTCAAGTGTAGAGAAATAATCCCAGTTTGAAATTATGCACATAAGCTCTGACTTTCACGGCAGAATTTTTACGATTTTGGGCCCTCTTTTTCCATCAGGTGAATCAAAAGATGATTCTCACATTGACAGCAAGCATTATGTTATGGTTCATGAAACAACCAGTTGACGACAAACCATCCGCAACTTCAGATAGTGAAAATGGAAGCCAAACAGAAACAATCTCAAATTCAACATTGGATGACTCAACTTCCGAATCATCTATGGAAGAGAACGGCCATATATAAATAGGTTAATTATCATGACCAAACTCAAATTTCTGTTAAGAGTTTCCCCCCTCATTTTTTTTTCAGTTTTTCATTTCTTTTTTGTGAATTGAAATTTGATTGCAAAGTTGTTGACACTCGAGGAATTGAATTGTTACCAAAGGAAGCAATTGCATATGTGAATACTTTCTTCTTGTCCCCGTCTCTCCTGTCCCCGAGTAAAAACAAATTAAAATTCGGCAAGAGTGATTAAGAAAGAAATGGAGGTGTTGCTGAGTCAGAAAGTCCAAAATTAATAAAAGAAACACGTGGAAGCTAGCTAGTTGATGTTTTGGAGTTATCTATTAACTCAAGAGTTGAGTTCTAATTGGAAAGGCTTGACGTATGTCTAACTATAGGCAGATACCGTGCGTAATCTAGGGATTAATTAACCTAACCTTTTAAAAGATATAAACTCTAGTTCAATTGGGTTTGCGTTTTGATTTTGCGTGCCGGCCTCTTTGTCGGTTAACTTGAGAAGATGACGAAACGAAATTAATTACCATCCATGTAAAACAATAAAGAAATAAAAGAAGAGTTGAGAATTGCGATGGACGGGAGTTGAGTCTGAGTGTTACCATCAATTGAAGGCTGTCATGACTAAAATCTAGCTTGGAAAAACTTGTCATATTCGCTGCACAAGCACGCCAATTGATGAATGTGGTCCTACCGCCTACTGCTGCTGCTCTGTCTCTGTCTCTCTCTCCTTGCATAACTGAGTAGATATTTAATAAATATTAAATGAATAATTGTTGGTCAAGTAAGAGAAATTCGTGGTGTTTCTAGTCTAGTCTAGATATAATTGCTGAAGTCAGAAGTTTGGCATATTCTAGTCTAATCTAGTCTAGATATAATTGCTGATAAATATTTAAGTGAGAAGTTTGGCATCTACGGGTTAATTATCTTGGAATGAGATGAGTGCCTATTGTCCAAAACATTATCTCTCTCTCTCAAGCGAGGCAGGCAAAGAAATAAACTACTGTTATGTTAATTCTTCTGATTGATTTAATACGATCGAATTAATTACAATACAACTCATGCATGCATTAACAGCTAGCTAGTTATATTTCATGTTAGGTTAGGTCCTTTAATTAAAGTTGGTTTCCAGTCTCAATCATCCATCTTCTCCCCCTCTGCTTTTCTTAATTTTACACACCTCCTCTCTCTTCTAATAAGTAGAAGTAAGAACAAATGTGTATCATCTTCCTTCACAATCACGTAAATTTATCATAATGTATGCTCGTCACATCATTACCATTGCCTAAAGAATCATGTGAGTATGTAATTAATGAAATTCACATGCTTGTGTTTTGTCAATGGAAAAAGCAACTGCAAGCACACAGTGAGCGATTAACTAACTGCAAGAATTATTTAATTTGATACAATTCTTAATAGTAATTAAAACATAAATCACATCATAGATGGATAACACGTGGGCCTAATGCATGTTTGCTTTTTGGAACACAAGCAAACCAAGAAATAATTAATTAATCAGATTGTCATAGGCTCGAAAACATAGTTATACTATCATTATATATAGGTTTAAAAAAAAAGAAGAGGAATGTCAACATCTGATAAACAAGGTTCCTTCCTTCCTTTGTTAATAAAGTTAAATAATTAAGTTATAATATAATATTAAAAGAGATAACACTAATAATGGTGGTGCAACTATCAGGCGACTTTTGTTTATGCAATAACTTTGTTCATGCACCAACAAATTTACCTAACAACTCTAAACCTTTTTGCAATAAAATACTTTGCCTTCTTTACTTTTATTTGAGCAAAAGAAATCATACATAATATTCATGAAATCAAAACCTTTCAACTTTTTTTTTATTATTTTTCTTAAATACACATATATATAACTTAATATTATCAAAATTTTATTTTATTAAATTTTTCTGAATTTACTTGTAATTTTTAAATTTTAAATTATACTATCTATAAGTACAAGTTACGATTAATATTTTTTATTGTTTAAAATTGCCGTCTTATGATTTAATTATATTCAGTACTTAATTAAAAAATTATTGAAAGCTTCTATATCTTTTGAATTCAATATTAACTAAATTTGTTAGCAAAACTAATCTTTATCTTTATATGTTATGTTACGAGTATATTAAAAAGTTTGTTTGTCGACGTTATGGTCACATGACACTTCTGTGTCATTGAAACCAATGCACAATCCGTTGTGTTCATATCTTGTTCTCTCATCTTAGTCTGTCAAAAGAATACTTCGTCTCTAAACTCTTTCGCGCTCCAAACTCTAAAAATTGAGGCTTAAACTCATAAAATATAGCGTGTTCTCAAATGAAGAGACTAACAAAAGTCTAATACCATTTTAAGTGTAGACCCATCAAATCATACCACGTGCGGCTGCCGCCACCAATTTCAACATCACATACAAAAATCAAATTAATTAATAATTTAACAAAAATTAACAATAATAATTAAAGAAAATAAATAGAAAGACCCCACGTAAATCCAAGTGGGGGAAATGGAACCATGTGCGATTACAAGGTGGTTGGCAATTTACAGGCCCACTTACCCTCTCTTTTTTCATTCACCAAAGCTCTCAATCAACATGAAAGCGCGAGGGATACAAACAACACAATGAAACAAAGAAATTCTTATAATTACTAATCAGTGAAGGGTTAGATTGATTTGATTTTCCCCTTCCTCTTCGCACCTTTCATTTTTTAATCTCTCTTCTCCGGTGAATTGGATTGTATGTATACATCTTGTGTGTCAGAAGTTAGCTTTTTTCCTTCAATAGTTTTCTTGTTTATAGGGCAGGCCCCCTTTGTGTCAGAAGCAAATCTTCTGATCTTCTCTTCTCTTTCACCTCTCCAACAAATTCTTTCTTGGCCTTTTGATTCATCCATTCTATAAAAAGAAAAGACAGCACCCCGCTGTCAGAAACCCTAATATTACCACATAACAAAAACTTTTTTTCTTTGCCCCTCCATGAATTTGATTAAGAGCTTATCTTCAAACCCTACTTCTTTCGAATCTAGGTTCGGCAGACGATTTCTTTCATCTCTTATGAAAATAAAAAGGGAAACAACACTGCCAACTTTATCTTCTCCACGAGAGATCTTGCTGAGATCTCGTAAAGTTAAGATTGCAGCTGATAAATCAATGGCTTTGGCTGTTGGTTCAAGGAGAGCTTGGAGTAGGGCAATGCTTTGGAAGATTCGGTACAGAGGAAGACGCCATCGTGTTTCAGCGGGAAGAATTTACAAGCATCCGAATATCAGAAAGAAACGTTTCAAAGAGAAGAAGAAGAAGAGAGATGACGACGCCGACGTGCTTCGAAAGCTTGTGCCGGGCTGTGATGGAATGGATTTATGCCGTTTGTTGGATGAAACTGCACATTACCTTGAGTGTCTTGTTAGTCAAGTACAGGTGATGACAAGTATTGCTGAATTCTACTCGATCTGAGTTACAATTAATGAATATTATATATAGAGAACTAATACACATCATAAATAAATCAAACCAGACTAAAGGATCAGGTAGATTAATACGGAAAACTGGTTTTTATTGCAGAAGAAAGGTTTAAAATTAAGTAGACCTTATCTATGATGTGAGTGGGTTTTATATGCAATCTTTGTGCAAGTAGTTTGTTTGTAAGCCTTATATTATTATACATATGCTTAAATTTTACCCAAATTACAAGGTTTTTATTGAGTAAAATTAGTGTAATTTAGTCCTCCATTAGTTGCTTTATGTTGATTTTTCGTCTCTCTATTAATCATGTTTCCCAAGATCTCTTCAATTGCCAGCTTTATCTACTTAACAATATTGGACGAGCTTGGAGCTTTTTCTTCAGCGGTTCCCGTAGCCTCTTCCCTTCCATCTTTTCCTAAAGCAGGGTTGGCTTTTAGTACTTCTTTCCCAAGAGAAATAGACCTTATGGTAAGTACCCTTCTAAGCCATTCAGTGGCGTGCGTTGAGGGGGTAGTCTACAAAGACAATTGGCTTCTCCATCAATCCTAATTTTACCTTGATGTTGCGCAGCCTTTCGAGGTTTGAACCATATGCATTCATAAAATTGGTTTAATTGGTTCTTTCAATCACAAACGGTATCATACATACGTACATACATCCATACATACTGATATACACACATATATAAAGCAAAATCCCAAAAATAGTTTGTGTTCTTCTTTCATAAATAATAATAAAGGATATATAGAGGTGAATTCATAAATAGGTCCAAGTAAAATGATGCTTATGCTTGTTTTTCTTCTTCTAAAACATGTTCATGATCCTTTAGATGTTATCTAATTAATTTTTCTGTCTTTTTAGGGTTGGCATCCATTTTCTTGAAAAGTACCAAGCGGATGATTCCTTTTATCCACACACTCTTCACTTCTCTTCTCTTCTCACCATTTTCTCTCTCTCTCTCTATATATATATATATTTCTTTTTAATTAATAGATGGAGTTAATATTCTAATTATTTAAAAAAAATCTCATACAATATTATAATTACTCGTTGTATTTTTTTTCATCTCAAATTTAAATAAATACTTATATGTGACATAATTAATAATGAATAATTTATATTATATTTTAATAAAATTTATAAAATAATTATATATTTATAATATAAATTTAAAATATCAAAATATAGTCTTAAAATATTCATTATTAGTTATATCATATATTAATATCTACTTAAATTAAAAATAAAAAAATCAGGGAACAATTATGATTTTATATTACATAGTGTATTTGGTCATATAGATGTGTGCAGTATCAAATCTTTGTTTGGTATCCCAAAAATAAATTTATGTATATATTCTTTCTACCTATGAAATTAACAATTTAATTGATTAGCAATATTAACACTAATCAAACTAAAAACTCAATTGTTAAGGAAAATGACAAACAATAAAGGGTCCATAAGCTTCTAAATAAGTTGCTACTTGATCATCTTCCAATATTAATTAACAAGTGTTTAGCCCTTATTTTTTTCCCTTAAATTGTCCAGATGGCAATATGAAGCACAGTATCCTGTCCCCCTTGTCCCGGCCACTTTCTTTATCTTAACTGCCAACTAAATATGCTAACTTTCCTAGCAATGCATGCATGGCACAGACCAGCAATGGTTGGTTGATTCATTTGCATGGATGTCATCAATCGATCTAACTAAGAAATAAAAGTAAGGTTTTTCCACTGGAAAAATACTTGGATATGATCAATAAACCACATTAAGGTACTTGCAATTATGAAAGGAATAGAAAACAAATTAAATTTGAGGGATTAATGGGACAGGCTATAATACATGCATAATTAATTTATCAAGCTGAAGAAGAGAAGAAATAACAATGATTGGGTCTGTGACTGTTACTGTCCACAAGGGTTGTCCTGTATTTCGTATGTATATCGTTTTCTTTTCAAATAGAAAGAAAGAAAGTAAAACAGAAATCATAAAGCCTAACGAAATGGCGTGGATCAAGTCAACCAGCTAGCCTCACCAGGAAAATCAGTGAACCAAACAAGCTTGAAGGAAAAATGTATCAGAGTTATAGATTATAAACGGATGAGAAAAAAAAAGGACTTGAGCTAGCTAGCAGCTGTTCTTCTTCTTCTTCTTCTTATTATTATAATTTCTGGAAAAAGATAACATCCGGCTGGCGATTGCCCTTGGCTAATGTAAATATAGATATCACATCGTTGTTTTCTCTCATTTCGTTCCATCCATTTTAGTAACTTCAAGCTTGCCAGATCCAAAACAATAACCACTTACTAATCAAATTAAAAACCGAAGCTGGCCATAAACCTTTGCGAACAAATCGGGCCTCAAGACAGAAATCTCCTCCTCGTCCATGCATTTATCGTGATTGAATATGATTCGTCCTTAGCCCTTACTATATCTGATCTTAGGACGACTTGCATGCATGCGTACCTAGTGCCGAGCCAAGGATAAGAATTTACGATGAGTCGTGTCGACCACTTTTGATCGGACTTCCTCAGAAGTTAGAAGCCTTTTTCTATGTTTGCTGGGCGGGCTCAATTTAGTCAATCCATCATTATTCAGTGTGCACGCAACACACACCCACGTTCCTTGGAATCCCTCGTTTGTAGCAGTACCAGATACAGAGTTAATGATCCTCCGCTTCCATGGCAACTTGAAATCATCTTGTCTGAGTTAGTTATTGTTTAATTAATAAATATATAAAATAATTTCATTCGCTTTAATCACAATTGATCTTATTAGAATATAAATTAATATAATATTATTAAAAAAAATTTATATGCAGGTCAAACAAATATAATCGAAAATTTGTATTAAATTTTATCCATTCCATCTCATTATCATTCATTACTGATGTTCTTTGACAATATAAATTAATTTTAGATACATAAGCAGATTTACAGAAACTAACAAGTACGATTATACATACAGTTCTTCTGACTTTCCAACTCTTAATACAACTGTTTTATATATATAGTTTGCTCCATTCCTATTTCTCTGGATCCCATTTTACTGTATTCTACCTGCTTTTAAGCTGGCTTTCTATAGAATCACCACTTACAGTTCCATCGTCTCCGCATGGATTGCTTTTGATTCAATCTTAGGCCTGAAACTGCATTGATGTTGGTGACTCGTTATGCGTTCACTGTAGAACCAGTCTGCGAGATGAATAAGTTGGGTAAGTCCCGGATTCGATAGCCACTACCCCAGAAAGACGCAAGGCAAAGATCTATTATAGCCATTGCTACCACTGATCATGCCGGTGGAACTGCTCGACTGCTTCCAAGGAACTGAGTGGCGAGAAGCCAGCCAAGGTGAAGCTTTGCATTCCTGTACACAAGGAGATTGTCCTGCTCACTTCTTCTCCTTGCCTGATATTAGGGACCAAAAATAAAAAATAAAAAACAGAATTCCTTTTAGCACACTTGAAAGTAGAAAAACAGCCGTTTACCAACATACAAGCTGTAACTTTCTTTTAAGTGCATGGTTTATGATTCCAACCAGTTTCTTACATGATATATTGTTCATGCTTATCTACCAAGGTTTCGATTTGAATCATCTGAGGAAATAAGATTTTTCTTCTCTATGAGAAGAAGAGAGATTCTACCAATAAACTGGGAGGGAGCGAACCCAATTTGTTTCCAGCAGAGGGAAGATCATACAACTTATTACATGAAAAGCAAGTACCAATCGGAAGCCAAGCATATCACATAATTTATGTACGTTAGTCTCAGGTGTTACCCTACATTAAGAACAGAGTTATAATAACTCTCAAATCTAATCAGAATGGCTGACAAGTCAATCATTTCAGTTATTGAATGCGAGTAAGGAGAGGAGAGGAAGCCTTGAGACTAAATAAAATCATCCGAAGGAAAGGAATAAGCAGAAGAAATGTTTTATAGATTGTTTGGAGGGGATTTTCAAAAGCAGAAATACCATGTGTCGGACACACAAGAAAAGAAAAGTCAACTTCAATAAAATTGTTTCCATACCTGCAATGTCCCCAAACAACGGTATAAAATCAAGAAGGTTGCACTCAACATTTTTGATCACACCGGTACAGCATCAGAACTGCTCTATCTATTTGCAAATTTAGAAGCATGTACTCTGGCAAACCTATCACCCCCCTCAGTCTACCAGAGTGCGTACTAACCAAACAGGTCACAAAAGAGCTCTGTTTTTTCTGATGACATGTTGGGAACTTGCAACGACTAGCATCTAACCGAAGTCCACAAAACAAGGGCAATGACGAGGAGAATTGCTTTTTCAGTTCTGTTAAACAAAACTTCTGCATCACAATGTGTGAAATATTATACCCCGAGTAAGGAAGAAATTACCTCAAAGCTGGAATTTTGGAGACCCAATATCCCACAGCATGAAATGTCAACACTGGAAGGACCAATCGAAGACCCACCATGGATAGAATCTGACTCTGATTGATTGCAAGAGGGCTACCAATACACATTGAGGTACATATCATAGCAACGAAAGGCATCACAGGTCGAACAAAAGTCACAACTGGTTTTGCGTAGGTATAGAAGTCAAGGCCAAGAGCTACTGGAACTAACACAATCTGCAAAGACACACCAAAAATCCCAAACATCAAGCATGGAATAAAAAGAACGAACCAGGTCCAGCATATCTTTCTGTCTGCCTAAAGCACTCATTACCTGCAATATAGACTTGGACATAGCGACACCATCGACTGGAACAACAGACCCAATAAGAAGGGCAGTTAACAATGGTGTGACAAGAACCGATGCAATGGTAGTTGCGCTGGTGAGGAGAATGCTTAAGGCCACATCTCCTTTGCTCAAAAAGCTGGCATAGCTGGAAAGTTGAGCCCCTGCAACGCAAGATATGAGAACAAAACCTGCATAAAACATCATGGAGATCCGGAATGCCCTTGCAATTATCACCCCAAGGATTGGTTTGGGCACAGACTGCATAACCAACCCAACAGACAGTGGTAAAGGTCCGCCTGAGATGAAAAGATAAACAAACTAGTGAGGATTTTCATATCTCACAAATCAGAAATAGTTAAAAATAAACTGCCTACGCACTACTAAGAAAAGAAAACTTATACCTTTTAAATACAAGAGCAAAATCATCAATGGAAAGTCTAATTCCAATCGACAACATGATTGCACCTAGAGCAGGAGCATATAATTCCTTGGATACCCTGCACAAGTTTTTAACCAAAATCATTTCTGCTATTAACTACTGCTCTTTTAGTGTAGTGAGTGATAATTAAAAAACTTGAAGAGTAGAATCTAAAATTGATCGATGACGAAAAGATAGCCTTTTAAAGTACTAGATCAGAAAAATAATCAGTATTAACTTGTTAAAAACAAAAATAAATGAATGAATTAATGAAAAATTTAGATTCTTCATTGTGTGGTCCAATACGTCATTACAGCCAATACTTGGAGCAAAAATACTAAATACCATAAAAAAAAATTAAAACAAGCTCAGCTAGATAAAATTTTCAAGTATTTTAATGTAATTTGTACAATGTAATATTCAGAAACGGGTTTCCAGAAAAACAATATTAAAAAAAAACCCTCGGGTTTAAAAAAAATGAAATTTAAGTTTAACGACACGCAAGAACAAAAAAAAAGGAAAGAAAACGAAATGAGCTTAAAAGGCAAAAAAAGAAAGAACCACTGAAGAAAAATAACGCACCAAGTAAAAGTTGCTGGTTGTGCAAGAGCAGCAACGGCAGTGGCGGCAACAATAAAGGGAAGCGTTGCAGACAAAACCCGAGACGAATCATTCTTCGAAACGTCAGGTACAGAGCTAGTGTTTGTCCCAAAAGAAAGCAACGAAACATTCCCTTCTCCTCGTTGCAACCCAACTCTGCACACAAACGACGGCGTGGAGCATGCCAGTGTATACAAGCCTCAATTTACTTTAACGCTCTTCTGATGCCTCACAATTGAGTTTTTACAAGGAAATGAATGTAAAGGAGCTCCATTCCTTTTTCTCTACACACAGTTTTGGCAGTGTAAATGTCAAGATCGAGGCCATTTTAGCAATTCTCAAGGTTTTAGCTTTTTTGGGTTTGTCTATTTGGCTTGGTGAAAGGAGTAATCCGCAGGAAGGTGGCGGTTTTGGTGTGGGAAAAGAGAGGTGCGAGGTGGAAGTTGAGGAATAAAGGGATGTTCTGTAGTGGTTCATAGCACAGGGCATGTTAGTAGGGTTTTGTTGTTAATCATTTGAAAAAAAAAGAAGGTCACGGGTTTTATGATCATCAGGGAATTGGACGGCCCGGATGCGTTCAGGAGTTGACTTTTACATTTAGGTATTGATTTGGCAAAAGAGTATATCTATTGTTTATAATTAGGTAATTTTACGAGAACAATAATAAAAATAATAGAGGGGTTAATTAGTAATAAACGTGAATCGATCAAATTGAGGAGGGACTAAAGAACAAAGTGAGACTCGTGTCTGAAGTTTCTGGGATTTGTCGGGAAATCCGGAGCCTGCAGCTGCATGTCATGCATGCCAACTAAAACAGCATCACGCTGCCAAGTGTGTTTGATGGTAGTAGGGGCGTCAGCCGTTTCTGGTTTTCCTTAATGTCATTCCCCATGTTCTCCACCACTTGGGAGCAGCTCATTTTTTATTAGGCCTAATACGTAATACCATCTCTGCACTTTTCTCTTTAAATTGTAGGTACATTATTTGGGAATTTGCGCAGCAATGGTTTCTGACTTACGAGATGGAAGAAGGTGCAGGCTTGTCTGCCTGCCGCAGGGCCTTCTTGTTGTAGGTTAAACATTTCTTTTGAGCGCAAAAAACAATAAAGCATTACCAGAGGGAGGGGCATGACGTTGGGAATCGTATCATTTTCTGATGTTGACCTTTTGATTTTAGTGTTTCTGTTGGCATCAGATGCATCTGCTTTCAATTCATATAACGTACATATTATAATATCTTAGTGGACGAAGGCAAATATAAAAAAAGTAAATTCGAAAACCACACGCACTCGGCACACAAATTGGAAACACCTTTAATTGTTTTAATACACAAGAGGTTGAGGTTGTTGTCATTAGAGAGAAACAAGATTACCTTTCGTTTCTTCTTTCCTTCCTTCTGGTGCACCCCCATGTACGTAGGTACTTAAGAAGGCGGCAGGTAAACTTTTGTCTTTTTAATAAACTAAAAGCATCACGAGCACAGCAATATTATAATGTGCAATATTCACTACTTTTCCTTTGGCAATTACGGAATGAAGGGGCACCCAGGAATGTGTCTGGTACCAAGCAGCGGTAAGCTTCTTCCCATTTTAACTTTTAGTCCCCAAAAACACCACAAGTAAAAACAAATTCATATACAAATTCTAGCTGTATAAATTGATTGACACTATCATACTGTCATTAAGGCTACTTAATAATTTATTTTTAATATTATTATGTCAGTTTATACAAATAAATTTGTATAAAAATTTATACAGTAATAGTAGTTCTCTGTAAATTTTATAAAATAATGAACAGATGGGTGGAATTCAAACAATATCACTCCAAATGGGATAAAAGAATCTCTTTGTTTTGAGGATCCAATCTTCAACAAGCTCCGTTTCAAAAGAACTGGTTGGGACCCGCAAATAACTGGTTTTTCTTTCCCCCTACCACAAAGAAACCCCTTTCGCTTTTAGTCCAATCATAATCTCTGGAAAAATATCGCTCCGGTGAATTCTGCTTTACTGATTCACCATCTATCCCATGGAATGCATTATACATACATACCATCATAACAACATTACACGCTGACAATTGAGTAAAGTTAAGCACTTTAGACACAAGCCCCACATGCAACTTCAAAGCCAGTTTAAAGGTTCAAAGCACACCACATGAAAAATATGCAGCTAAAAATTTCTCTAAACCCCGAGATCCTTGCTACCATGCAAAGATTAATCCTGGCAAGCCAGTACTTGATATTGGATATCAAACTGGATAATTTATATTAAATGTCTCTGAAACTATATCTGGTGATGAACCAGGCAAGAATAACCAATCCATTTTCAAATCCTTTACAGGGATGGAATGTTCTTCTAATAGACAAGGCACATAACAAAAAGGAAAATCTTCACTGTAAATAAGGTAGACAATAAGGTGCTTTGAAAGCAATAATAGACTGATTGAGCAGACAACCGAACGTGCCAAACAATCCTTCATTCAGCTAATTCAATCATGATGTTTTCTTTCAGTAATTGATTGGTCCATTAAAAATCCCTAAAGGTAATACTAGGCAAATCTTCACCAGAAAGTTCCATTATTGTGGACTTTGAAGGCAGAATAAATAAAATTTCCAGCCAAAGCAGTCAATAAGAAAATGTCATTTGGTTTTTGGTTTACTAATGTAAGGATTAATAACGTGCACTATATTAACTACAAATTTCCTTTCCTTCTACTTAAATGAGTAAGAATCATTACAAATTCAACTGAAAAACCAATAACACTACTGAGTGAGAAAAACATAAACAATAAAAACATGAAAAAGAAAAAAGAAAATAGCCTGATCTATACAGTCATCAAATATGTCATGAGAAAACTGATACTAGGAAGGTCCGCTGAAAAAGTGGACACTAGGTAACAATGGAAGAGCTTCTAACACTGAACATACTGAAGATGCTGTTAACCATTTTTTATTTGCCAGGAATACAGCATAGCGGGATTCTTCATGAAATGTCTTGAGTGGTTTGTGAAACAATGAAGGGAAAGTTTGGGAAATGAAACAGTTTGGATCAGTTAAGGGATTACATGCAACAAAATTAAGTTGAAGCTCTTCCAGATTGTGCTGATTTGCACAAGCATCAAAAGCTACCAAAATATCAGCTTCAACCAATCTATTCAAGGCCCCAGATGATGTTCAACTCGTAAGACTGTCTTAAGTCTACTATAGAACTCAAATTTCAAATACTTTTACTTAAGCACCTTCCTCAATTTGCATCAAGCAGTGAACTAAAATAACATGAACATGAAAGCATTTTAAAGCAACTGCCGAGCAAGGAAAATCCAATGAAGTGGAAAAAAAAGGAGTAAATACTAAGTGTGGTGAACAGCTGTTAAATCACAGGATTAGAGTTTCAGAAAATCTAAATCAAGAATATAGTATGGCAGCACAATGCAGAAAGCATGTGAACAAATTCGAAACAGAGGAATAGATGCCAGTTTCAAAGCACCTGACTAGAAAAGCAAATTTCATAATTAATAACCTGTTGAATTTAATTTTGTTCTTTCTTTTTCATAAGTAATTACTAACCAATTAAAGAAAATAGGAAACTGAAAGTAAGAAATCAAATTGAATTTGTCTTTGGCTGGTGACCGTTAGATGCAAATCCTAAGAGAAACCTACTCTCATAAACAACACTATACAAACCCTTGGCTCAAACTCTCTGAAAAGGGAAACTGAGTCCGTCGAGTTTTTACACCTGAGCATAACAATGTAGATATAAGTTCCTTTGAGAAAGAAGGAAACATGTGCAATTTAAACAAGAATTTTCCCATACATCTCACCTCCACTTTACCCATTAGAGAAATCCATTGCAGGATACAGAACTTAAACCAAAAGCATGCAGAATCAAAGTAATGCAACAACACGATAATGGAGTTAGACAATATAATAGCTGAAACTATAGCAATAAAGCCTTCATTTATGAGATTTCTTATACCAAGAAAATGAAGATATGTGTCTCTCATTCAACCTAAAACTTATACTACAAAATATAAAAGACTCAATATACCACCCAGGCTTACATTCATAATACAAATAAATTCAAAACACAAATTAATAAATCTTGCAGAGTTATCACCTGAAATCACCTCAACCGAAATTCTCCTGCTTCTCTTTATCTTTATCCACCAGGGATAAAATACTAGGACCTTAATATCAAAGCCACTTGAAAATTTCTCCCTCAAACTCTCTGGCCATCCTCTCTCTTAGACAGGAGCCGGCTTAATTTCTCTGCAAATTTTGTACTATACGGAAAGGAAAAAAAACAAGCAACCACACAAAATTGATGCATAGGATCCGCTAAAGCAGAATCTAAGGACTCTCTTTTTACACGGCGACGTGATGAACCAACAGCTAGCTGATTGAGATACTGTGCAGAACTTCAATAATCCTCCTCCTCCAAAATTTAAACGACATCTCTTTCGTGCTCATATGGATACTTCCCATGTCGATGCTGCAAAAATGATGGAAAAAATTAACCTTATAAATGCTATTGCAAGTTATTCTCTTCAATTATTAAATAATCGAAAACCAAGATAAGATTTTTGTCAGTAGCTGATTAAATTTCTATGAAATTTCAATAAGCGAAATAAAAACAAATGAGAGTAATGAAATGAAACCTTGTACAGCGATTCTGTCATAAGTTTGCTATGCAGAACATTGTAATTATCGGACCGAACCGCCATACAATCTCTGGGATTTTCAAACAATGACAAAGAGAACTGCTTAAAAACGACACCAACATCGAAATAAATAAGACCCGAACTCGGAACATCGACACGGATTCCCTTCACCGGAAACCACAAAAAAAGTTCTTGAGCCGAAATTCCGGACAATGATCCGATCTGACCGTAACTCAAAGTCCCCGAAACATTTCTATCATAATGCAATTCGCTTTCAAATTTGGCATTGCAAGCCTGATCCAAATAGACCTCGAAATTCCCCGTTTCATCGATACTGAAATCGTCAATTCCTTTAGGAAG
The DNA here is from genome assembly GCA_019650275.1 of Xylocarpus granatum. NCBI lineage: Eukaryota > Viridiplantae > Streptophyta > Magnoliopsida > Sapindales > Meliaceae > Xylocarpus > Xylocarpus granatum. The sequence goes on along the minus strand of BNST01000436.1, from coordinate 148,962 downwards.
TAGACCCATCGGAAGCCCGTGCGCCTTCAGGATCTCGTAGATTGATTCCTGCTTTGAGCTAACACCTGACATTGATAGCGTCAGAAATAACCCTAAAAACAGCGGGAAAATCATTTTGTTTTTCTTTCAGAAAGAGAAAAACTAGCAGTAGCAATGAAGAGAAGTGGAAAGAAATTGATGAAATGTTAGGGTTTAAGGAGTTGAGAGAAGGAAATTGATAAGTAGGAGGAGGAGACAGTGGTGCCAGCTCGAGTACAGAAAGGATTAGGAGAATGATCAATTATTGGTGGAACAAGTGGGGGCCCTTCATTAGATTAGATTGGTTTAAATCTAGTGCGTTCGTCATTTCGGATTGCCTGAATTGCAACCAACAAAAACTAAACACGTGTCTGTTCTCGACTGAGCATCGGAAGTTTTTGTCACCTGGTGGAAGGAGCTTATGGTTATAGGTTGCGCATTTGTAGAAAATTAAAGGTAATTATGGGATTGACTTTTTCAGTATTTGTTTAATTAAATAATAAAAATATTAATTTGAATAAAATGTATTTTAAATTTGGAACAAATAAATTAATGAGTTTGACGATTACGAATGAAGTTTAATTAATTAATTAATTATTTATTAAAAAAAAAGAAGCGAGATTCACTTTGGGCCTGTTTGGAGAGAAGCTGAAAGCCTGAACTGGAAGCATCTGTAATGACTGCCGGGCTCCAAACAAGGATTATTAATTTGTTTTTGCCGTTCACCAACTCTTCTCGCAACGAAGGAGAGGTAGGACAGGAGAAGACAAGACATGCGATGTGAAGGTAGGGTATATTAGTGGCGTGATTATGAAGATGATTTTGTCTTGACATTATTATTATTATTATTACAAATAATAACAATAATATAATTATTATTTTTTTTTAAAAAAAATACTTCTTTATTATAGAATGTCTCTCCATCAATTTAGAACAATAGTGAATTTGTGAAAGAAAGAGAGTTATATTTATTTAATTTATAGTTTTACAATAATTATAAATAATCAATTATACATATAATACTGGAGTGTAAAGTTGTTATTGTTTTTTTTTAAAAAAAAATCACTTTGTGTGAATTTAATGTAGGATAAAAAAATTATAAATCAAGAATTTAAAAAAAAATTTGGAAAGGGCGACATTTCTCATGTTGAATGGGCCGAGCTGAATTGGGGAAGCATTGGGCTAAAATCAAGGCTTTTCCGGCCCATAACCAACGGCTGCACTGCACTTTTTTGCAACTCAACTGGACATGCCAAATAGTGTAGTATGTTTAAAATCCGAGTTTGGATTGCACGGGCAAATCAGGAAAAAGGTTCAGACAACTAACTTCTGGCGCCAGGAATTTAACGGCCTGCAAAACCACCTTTGGTGTCATTTACAAATCCCAATTTTTTTTGCTTTCCCTTTCTTCTTCTTCTTCTTCTTTTTTCCCTATCAAGAAAATTCCAACTCTCGCTTTTTTAAATTTTCCATATCAAGAACGCTGAAACCATGGTTTGGCTGGCGGACTCTTTCCATTGCTCTGAATGTTATTATCTGGCTTAAACGCGGTCAATGCTTTTATCCAGATTTAGTTGATCCCAGAAAACTACCACAAATTGCATGATAATAATTGGCTTACAATCTTCATGATGCTGGTGGGTTCCCGATGATCTGACAATCCAATGATTATCATATCAAAATTTGGAATCTACAAACATAAGATCTACCTGTCAACCAAATAGAACCCAAACACTGTTCCACTACCAGATAACACAAACTTAGCTCTTAAAAATGTAGACGGAAAGAAGAAGGTAATGACAGAAGAATACTCAGTTTTGCAGCAGTACCGTACATGGGAGCTTGTAGGCATATATGAAAGTAGTTGACGGTAGATGGGTCTAAAAGGTGAAACTCAACCAGATGGATCAGTTGCAAAGTTGAAGGCACGGTTCGTTAAATATCAATTCGTGTATGTGTCAAGCCATTGTCTTCTCTTCGTCGTATGCAATGTTACCAATCAACTTCAGGCTCAAATATTTCTGATAGGGTATTAATAAAACTAAGCAAAATCCGACCCTAATTTTAGCTGAGTTAATATTGACAAATAACTGGAATTCAAATTATTCCGTCAATGTTAGTAAACCTTCTTTGTCTGAAAATTTTTTGAGTAGTCTGCAACTTCGCTTTTAAGAGCCAGTGCAGTTCTGGGATTGGTGAAAGCTTGCGGCTTTTCCAGTTGTAGGAGAAGCGGCGCATCCCAAGAGAATGGTTTTGGCCATACTCAAAATCTTTCGTGGATTTCAATACATGCCAGTATGACAATGGCCAATAACTCAATGTACATAAGACAGTACGCGATGAATTTCAAAATTGCGGGAAAATCCTCCAGTTGACGTCCGAAGGGATGTTTCTGCTACTCCACCAGTCGGAGCTCTGTTTCTTCTCCTCTCCTTTTATCAAAGGCATAAAAGAAAAATGAAAAATGAAAGTCGATAAAGATAACAAGGAAATGATAGTTTTACAACAAAGCAAACCAAAGGATATGCAACAGGTGTCCACTTTACATCTTCCACTAAACAATTTGATTTTTTTATTCCTACCGATTATTACAGCTCAGTCACACTCTCAAAGTCCTACAAAAAAACCACCAACATTCAGTCCGTCCACGTGTCACATTTCCGTTGGTTCTCGCAGTGGCTTCGCTGTAACCTCACCGGTACCCGAACTCTTTTCCTATCATTAACATGTTCCACGGTCCAGCTCTTTCCACCTTTCTCCGTCTCAATCCTGGCTTCTAAGCAAGGCTCCCTTTACTGTGGTCAAACAACTTGCGAACTTTCAACCCTCTATACAATTGAAAACGCAGCTACAGATGACGAAGTGATTACAAAGTCCTTTCAGAGAACTCTTCTTTTTAATTTAATCTCACTGTTCAATGGCTAAAACTAGTTTTATCCTGCACAGCATACTAGTTTATTACACGTTCTTGAGCTTCGCCGTGCTGACTCGCTCGGCTCCCGAAACTGCACTCATAACTCAGATTCCTGGCTTCTCTGGCACTTTCCCTTCCAAGCACTATTCCGGGTATGTTTTATTTTGACATTTCCATTTATTTGTGCAAAGTCAACGGTTTCTAAGTTACGGTATTGATCAAAGCTCGATCAAAGATTCTCTTTTGATGCTTAATTTTGGTGGGATTTTGAAGGTATGTGACTATTGATGAAAATCATGGGAGGAATCTCTTTTACTACTTTGTTGTATCCGAAGGGAATCCGTCCGAGGATCCTGTGGTTCTGTGGCTCAATGGCGGCCCGGGATGTTCTAGCTTCGATGGTTTTGTTTATGAGCACGGTATTGAGCCAATTCAGAGTCCGCAGATGTTATCTTCCTGTTTTATACCTAAAAAATTTGTCTTTGGGTATTGCTTGGTGGAAAATATCTGGTTATTTTGTGTTTATCTGAAATTAGGTCAATTCGATTTACCTTTATGGGATCAAATGTATGTAAAGACAAGATACTTTCCTTTTTATTGGTCTCCTTTTCCAGGCAGCACACAATTAACATTTTATAGGATTTTTTTTAATTGGATTCGTTAAATTTATGGAAGACTGCTTTCTTCATATATTGCAGGCCCATTCAATTTTGAAGCACCAAAGACAAAAGGAAGTCTGCCCAATTTGCATCTGAATCCTTACAGCTGGTCCAAGGTTTACATTCTTATCCAGTAGCTTTGGTTTATCACCAAATATCGACTTTTTTTTTGTTGTATCAATGCATGAATGAACACAATCAAGACTAGCATCTTCTTTAACCTTTTTTTCGTGTGTAAAATTGGCTTGTTCATGATTGTTCTTGAATTTCAGATCTCCAGCATTATATATTTAGATTCCCCCGCTGGGGTTGGATTTTCTTACTCAAAAAATCAAACAGACTACATCACTGGGGACTTAAAGACTGCCACTGATACACATACATTTCTCCTCAAGGTAAATTAGAAGAAATTGTGACAACAAGTGTGGTATGTTGACAGAATTTACAAATGTTGTTCTTTATTTGCAAGATATTTGTATGTTAACAAATTGTGTTTGTTCAATCAGTGGTTTGAACTATATCCAGAGTTCCTTTCCAACCCATTTTTTATTGCCGGAGAGTCATATGCTGGGGTATATGTACCAACTCTTGCTTATGAAGTGGTGAAAGGTAATTCCTTATTTTGGAATTTTCTGTGTTGGGATAAATCTTAGCTGCAATTCTGTATTCTATTTATTTATTTTGTAGGAATTGATGCTGGTGCAAAGCCAATTCTCAACTTGAAGGTATGCCTCCATAAAAAGTTCATTTGTTGAAGTTAAAATTCACAGCTGTAATCCTGATCATTGTATACAGGGATATCTGGTGGGAAATGGAGTTACAGATGAAGCGATTGACGGGAACGCTCTTGTTCCATTTGCACATGGGATGGGCCTGATATCAGATGACCTCTTTGAGGTAGGTGGAGCTATAGATGAAGATTTTTCTTTTTGAAGCCTTAAGATTTCTTCTTGGAATTTATTATATATGAATTTGGCATTGAGTCTGTGTTCGAAACCTTGCTTAGTTCCAAAATTTTGTCAAAATGATGGTTCGGGTTACATACTGTAGGAGGTGCAAAATGAGTGCAGAGGAAATTTCTACAATCCACTCAGTGATGCTTGTGACAGTAAGCTTTCTGAAGTTGACAAGGTAATGTGACTGCTTGTCTATGATGATTTAAGTAATAGTTGGAATCATCTACTTCTTCACTCTTTCTTAATAATTTTCAATATTTCAGAATATAGCAGGTTTAAACATGTATGACATTCTAGAACCTTGCTATCATGGTACCGAGACATGGGAAAATACAGTTGTTAATATTAGGTTACCTTCCAGCTTCCACCAGTTGGGTGAGACTGATAGGCCTCTCCCTGTGAGGACAAGAATGTTTGGTCGCGCCTGGCCTCTTAGAGCTCCTGTAAGAGATGGAATTGTTCCAACTTGGCCACAGCTCCTCAATAGCGAATCTGTTCCATGCACTGTAAGTCACTTGGATTATAATCCTTGAAACTTTTTCTTTCCTTCCTCTGCTGCTATTGATTTCCTACGGCCTCATTTGGTTGATCATGAAGATGATGTTAGTATAATTCCCTCAATCGGTTAAGCATATTCTACTTCGACACAAAAGCAGAGTTTTCTTTATCATTTTTTCCCACTGAGTGAAAAGAAACAAGATGTTCATAAGATTTAGATTATTTATTTTTAGCATGTCTTATTGATAAACAGGTCCTTGCATGATTTTTTTTTGTGGGCTTTATGGAATTGTCGAAAATTTTATGCTAAAAACTATTAATAACCCTGCAGGATGATGAAATTGCAAATTCATGGCTCAATGATCTAGCAGTTAGGAAAGCAATTCATGCGAAAGAGGTTAGTGCTGTTAATTTGATTTGTCAGTGCCATTTTTTGAGAGCTCTTAGTTTATGACTTGCGACGTTATAGGAAAGTGTTGTGGAGAGTTGGGAATTATGTACAGACAAGATTGTATTTGAGCATGATGCTGGAAGCATGATCAAATACCACAAGAACATCACATCCAGGGGATATCGAGCACTCATATACAGGTAGATCTCCAACATTACTTCTGTGCATGCTCGAAACCTTTATGATTCTAATTATTTCCATTTAACTGATGTATATATTTTCCGCTGACTTCTCTGCCAGTGGGGATCATGATCTGTGTGTTCCTTTCACTGGAAGTGAAGCGTGGACAAGATCAGTTGGATATAAGATTGTAGATAAATGGAGGCCTTGGACTTCCAATGGACAAGTTGCTGGGTACTTTCTTCAGTTCTCCATATAATATTTCATCTATAAAATTATTTGTATTCACAACTCTTTGGAATCCTGACGTTTTTCTTTCCAACCTTGATAAAATTTTGCTATGCAATGTCCATCAATCATTGATTTATCTTGTTGGTTGCAGATATACCCAAGGATATGAAAATAACCTCACCTTTTTAACCATAAAGGTATACATTCAATTGCTTTGCTTCTACTATCGGTTACAATGTTTATTCAATTACTTTTGACTTGCATTATTGATCATTGTTTTCCTTTTTATTAATTTGTGTTTGTACAGGGGGCTGGACATACTGTACCAGAATACAAACCGCGGGAGGCATTTGATTTCTTTGGCCGTTTTCTGGCTGGAAAACCGATATGAGAGAGATGTACATGAACTGTGATCTTGTGTGCATATGCTCGGTTGAGAAGCACTGAAAGAGAAACAGTCTTGCCAACACTCTCACCGACGCTTTTGGTTCATCAGTACTTGGATGTATGAAAGAATATGAAAGACATAATCAATACATTATATTAAGATATGATGATTCAATGAATGATTTTACTATTGCAACAGCTTTGTTGATTTATTATCACTGTCTTATCCATTGCTTGTTCGTTGTTTCTCAAAATTTGCCTTCATAGTAATATTAGATGAGAGCATTTTATCAAATATATAACCTCGTATGCATACGCAAAAACAAGTCTGCGTTGCTGGCTAAGAGACCCACAAGAGAGTATGCAGCTTGGGTTTTTGGGATGCAGCATTAGAAGAGGCCTTGTCTGGCCCTCACTATGTTTCATAAACTGACTCTGAAACAAAACAACATTGGTTAAACGAATTGATGATTAACTGGCATGAACGCTGATGTTATGACGAAACTCTTCCCTGATTTGTCATGTCCGTTTAATTTATCAAATTTCAAAGCTGAATGTCATACCAAAATGTGAAATCTATTTGTTTATTTATATACTGTGTATAGACACGTGCAGGTTTTGTGTACGTCAACTCTCAGCGAGCTCACTGAAGTTAGCGGCAACAGTGACAACTCAAAAATGTCTTCAATCTTAGTGTGTACTGCTTCTACTCCTTTAAAAGAAGCCGTCGGCGTTTCACGTTTACGGAGGGTATCATGTACTGCTTCTACTGCTTTCCAATTCAAATCAAGTTTTCTCGGTAAAAGACCGCTTTTACTTTCCGTCGAGAAAAAACTAACCCCACCCGGAATCGGACCGGTTAAATATTCAGATCTGAATCCAATTACTGCATCTTCTCATACATTCGATGTGGTGATAATCGGTGCCGGTATCATCGGGTTAACAATCGCACGACAGTTACTTGTCGGGTCGGATTTATCGGTTGCCGTCGTTGACAAAGCCGTCCCTTGTTCCGGTGCAACTGGTGCAGGTAAATCTTTCTTTACATTTCGATGCTTTCTCTACAACTGAAAGCCTGCAATGAGTTACGATGAAGCTCTCAAAACTACAAGAAATACCACGTCTGAAAGCAACTTGCATGTATTTTTGGTTTGTAAAGTAAAAAACTTTTCTGTTATGCTGAGCAGTTCCAAGCGTATAGTTACTATTTCTTTGTTTTTGAATTGTGTTTTGATTTTAATTTCTAGGACAGGGCTACATATGGATTATACACAAGACACCTGGGAGTGACACATGGGACCTGACAACGAGGAGCCACAAATTGTGGAAGATGTTGGCGCAGCAGATAAGTGACCAAGGCTTGAGCCCTCTTCAAGTATTGGGATGGAAAGAGACAGGTATTTAATCTTTGTGGTCGGTGATGAAATAGCCGTTATGGTTTGTGATGATCATTTCCTTTGCAAACAGCAATGTCTAATTATAAGTATTAGTACTCCGTTAAATTGGTAGGGTCAGTGATATTGCATTTTTTGATTAGCACAAAATTGCAAGTTAATCCAAGTATCTTTGGCTATCAGATCTGAAGAAAATTTTAGTCTTTGTCCATATGCTGATAATCATTGGATTGTAACTTAATTTACAGGAAGCTTGTTAATTGGTCGAACCCCTGAAGAGTTGGTCATGTTAAAAGAGAGGGTGAAGCGACTATCTGAAGCTGGTTTGAGAGCAGAGTACTTGTCTAGCAGTGATTTGCTCCAAGAGGAACCTTCACTAATGGTTGGCGAACATACTGGGGCTGTTTTTCTACCAGATGACAGCCAATTGGATGCTGCGCGTACCGTTGCATATATTGAAAAGGTCTTTTGTTGGCAGTGATTTGCTTCATCTTTGTACCATATTAATTTTCCTGTGACCTGTGTTTGGGGTGCTCATTCTAGATATGATTGTCCTGTAGGTAAACAGACATTTTGCATCAAAAGGCAGATATGCAGAGTTCTATCACGACCCTGTCACATGTTTATCAAGGTTTGTTGTAATTTTTTTTTATCACACCGAAACTTTTGCTGAAACTAAGGGACCATGTTACACATCCATTTTCAGTGGTGATACAGATTTGGGATCAACTCTAATAGTTTATGTCATATTAGATCTAATAGCACTGGTGAGGTTGAAGGCATTCAGACTTCCAAGAACAAATTGTGTGTTAAGAAGGCCGTTGTAGTTGCAGCTGGTTGTTGGAGTGGTTCCTTGATGCATGACCTATTTAGAGAAAAAGATATTGTATTGGATGTCCCTGTCAAGCCTCGAAAGGTTGGAATCCATAATTTATTTTCCATTTATATGTGGTCTCTTTGTTCAAGCCATCTTTACTATTAGTTCAGCTCTCGTGAATGATTTGTAGCTTGGATCTTCACATGAAACTTATTACAATTTTCATATTTGCTTCCTTTTGAATGAGTGATAAATGTTCTTGATTCTTTCCTATCAAAAAAAGAAAAAAATGTTTGATTCTTTTTTCTCCCCTTTTTGGGTACGCGAGACTTGCCTTGAATTTGATCTTCTTACAGGGTCACTTGCTTGTGCTGGAGGATTTCAATTTCCTCAAATTGAATCATGGTTCAATGGAGATGGGTTACGTGAGTCATCATGATTTAACTCTACACCCAGGACGGGTCAATCACGGGCAAAATTTGTCTATTTCAATGACAGCCACTACAGACGTGGCAGGAAACCTTGTTCTGGGTAAAATTTTGGCTCAGTGTTCCAGAACAGCTGTTTTTTTGTTTCTCAATTTTATGTAGAAAGACAAATTTGTTGTCAGTGTTGGGTTATCTAAATGTAAAGGCAATGATAATTTGTTTTACCTTTGATCAGTAGTAATTGGTTTTGCAAATCCCCTGTTGGCTTCAATGCTTTATTATTTTAGCTTAGTCCTTTAGCATTTGCATATGAACTTCCCCCCTCCCTGTCTATTGGTGAAATTCTGTGACCTTTTGCATCCATAGATAGTAGTCTAACTTGTAAAAGCAAGTGTCAATTATTAGTTGTAGATGAAGTTTCTAAGCTTTCTTTTTCATAGTATTAAAGAGGCTATCTGAAGTCGTATCTTTTCATTTGACATTATACTAATTTTCTGTAGGTTAGCTTTGATAGCTGTTCCACATGCTCATCTTTCCTTCAATTGGTTGTCTGTTTTTACAGGGAGCAGCCGTCAATTTTCTGGGTTCAACACAGAAGTGGATGAATCAATCATTGATTGTATATGGACACGTGCTGCAGAGTTCTTTCCCATATTAAGAGACTTGAGTCCTACAGATTTCACAAAAAACAGAAAAGTGAGAGTAGGATTGCGTCCTTACAGTAAGTCCCTCTCATTTGGCACTTTTTAGTGAAACTAAATTCCTATATTTATTATTGGCAAATTTAAATCAGTGCTAAATTTCTGGTTTCAGTGCCTGATGGGAAGCCAGTAATTGGACCTGTTCCGGGTTTGCCAAATCTGTTCCTTGCTACTGGGCACGAAGGAGGAGGACTTTCCATGGTATTATTTGTGTTCCTCTTTCTCCGCTTAAGAATAAAAGCTTATTTATCCTCGAGTGATTTACACCTGCATGGCCATGGGTGGTTAATTTATGCATTTTCAGGCCTTGGGAACTGCTGAAATGGTTGCTGATATGGTGTTGCAAAATCGTTTAAAGGTTGATAGTGCTCCATTTTCTGTTGAAGGTCGATGTTGTTGATAAAATGTCAGCCAACCGAGAGAAATTAAGGAAAATTCATTCAATGGCTTTCTTCAACATTTCTTAGTTTCTTGTATTAAAATTTGTTCTAGCAAGAACGATTTCAAGGTCACATCATTGTTCCAGCAATGGGATTGTATTTGCAATTTTGCCACTTGTACTCCTATTTTCAAGTGTTTGATCATTAAAATTTTAATGATGTTGATGAGCCCGAGGTAGGTGTCCATTTTTTTTCTTTATTATTACTAGTTATTATTGGTGATGGCAATGGAGCGCAAATGCGGGGTTCAGAGTCTTCCCTGTATTTATGACTAGAATTTTATTGTAGCCTCCATGTTTATACGAATATTTCACTGTCAACGTTCCTGCGAAGTTAATGGTGATTATTGTACGAGATATAACGTGGTGATTGTTGTACAAGATATATACTCTATTTCAGTTTGAGACTGTACTTAGCTGAGTGTAGATTATTTATTATCAGGTAGGATGATTGTATACGCTGCAATCATCTAGTCTCGTAAATGAATGAGAAGAAAGGGAAAAGATTCGTCTACCTGGGTAATATTCAGGCCATCAAGGTTGTTCTCTCTGTGTTTCAGCGTTATTGAACTTGCTTTCGGTGGGAATACCCGTAAGGTGTAGAGCATTGAGTGCATGCTATTTATTTATTATTGTTTTGAGGCTATTGATAAGACATGAATTTGATTGAAACAAGGAATCGATCAGATTGATTATGATGGTTGCAATAGGATAATAGTTTAAGCACGGCCAACACTTTTATTTAACAGATGAATCCACTCTTTTTTGCTTAGGTTAGAATCAACCTCTAAGCTCGGAGACGTGTTGGATTAATTCCTGCTAGCATTTGGCGTCCAAACTCCACATCCTCTTTCCTAGCCAAGTCATTGTCTGAAGAACAAAAAGCAAGAAGCATGAAGGAGAGCAAAAAGCATTAACAGCTATCATGTAAACTGTCAAAACTGAAAGAAAACAAAGAAAAGTGGACAAGAATAGAAGACTTTAAGCTGCGTTGCTAGCTATAATTTGAGGTTCTGGGAACTTCATGGGGTCTCCTTTGCTTGAGATCCGTTTGAAAAGCTGTTCAGGAGCTAATTTCTGCAGTTTCTCTGCTAACCACCCCTCCACCTGTTTGGCTCCTATTGCTGGAAAACATGTTCCTTATCTAATGAAATGGACTCAAACTGGAACCTTGATTGAGCAAGGATTTTGCTCGGGGATAAGGAAATGTTCTGTTGTCCGGATTGAATTTCCAACAAATTCTGATAGTTTCTGGGGCCTAAATCTCTCATCAGGAGGAACATATATATCCAAGTTGATCATCTCTGGCCGGCTCTCAATTAAGGGATCTCTGTAAAAAACAAGGAACGGAAATGCAGAAATGAGTTCTTTCACTGGTATAAACACAAAAGAGTTCATCATTGCCATAGAAACAAACATCCAGTTCTTCCCCTGCGAGGATATGGGAGATTTGCTGACCCACCTAAAACTCGTCTATCATATGTTCAGGACCTTTATCATTGCAGTAATCATAGTCGTAGACTTAATCCCATTCCTTCTGCTCTCCAGTTCCATCTCCCTTCAAGCTTGTAAGCTCTTGTTTCCTCAAATCCTTGAGATCACTTGGTGCTTGGCTCGGAAGATAGCTCTAGCACAACAGCATGAGTTAGGGGGTTAAATTTCTTTATAAAGGAAGAGAAGAATATGGACCCCAACTTCCAATGTTTGAGAAGAAAATCCTGTTTGTTTTTGTCAGTTTGACAGGGTACACCCAAGAACTGCAACCGAAATAGATAACCTGTTTGCCGAGATTGCGGAGAGGTTGCAGATTGAAGGAACAATTTATGCTGATGTTGATTTTCTATGATAAATGCTCCAGGAAATCCAAATTCAGGCGCAACGTAGAACTTCATGTCATAGGTTGTGATTTTTGTACCATTGCGCTTCTTGCTCCTTCCATTCTTGAGGTATGCTTTTTGACTTAACATCCCTCTCCCTGTTTCTATTTTATATGCAAAAAAGCGAAGAAAATAAGAGCAGGTTACCGATACGAATTTGATGTTAGGTCCATCATTGAACTTACTCGAGTCGACATGATTGTGCAGCTATGTATCTGAACCGAAGCTGATTTTCCTCCTGGACCTGCTTGCCCAAGGTTGTGATCAGTGGCAATTGTTCCCTGGATTACATTTACGTGTTATTTCTAGGCATGATTAAAACATTGACATTCTTGCAGAGCAGAAGATAGGCCATGCTTTTCCATGGACATATGTTTGATGTCAGGTATCCTTGCGTTTGGACGGGAAGTATGAAATTAGTCGGTCAGTCATACGTAGCTCCTCTTGTCCTTGGTTCTGAGTTTTGCATCAGCTTGGGCTTGTCGGCCAGGTCTTCGTGTGGAATCAGCTTTTATGGGTTTTGCGTCTTTTAATTAATGCTTAAATTAAATAAGCTTTTACAATATCTGACGTGTTTTTACATTTTATTTACCTAAATTAAGGGAGAAATTAAAAAAAAGAATTACTAAAGATAAAAATAAAGAACTCCCTTGTCCCTCGTACCCTCCGAACCGGAGGGGACCCGTTACCAAAGTTCCCTAAATCAAGAGTCGGCTCCTCTCCCATTGGGTCGAACAGTCAGTTTTCTCTAGAGTCTCTAACGATGGCGATATCAACCCTTCATAAACTTTCCTCCCAAATACACCGCCTCCCTTCTCTCTCTCCCCTCTCCAAATCCCTAATCTTCCGCTCCTCTGCCACCACCACTTCCTCCGCCAAAGTCTCCGACAGAATCGTCAAGCTCTTCGCGATCGACGTCGACGGCCAGAAACGCCCCATCGTTGGGCTATCCGGTCAGACTCTCCTTAAAGCCCTGACCAACAGCGGCCTGATCGACCCTGCCTCTCACCGATTAGAAGAGATCGACGCCTGTTCCGCCGAGTGTGAGGTCAACATCGCCCAGGAGTGGTTGAACAAGCTGCCGCCTAGGTCGTACGATGAAGAATACGTTCTCAAGAGAAACTCTCGTTCTCGAGTTTTGAACAAGCATTCTAGGCTCGGCTGTCAGGTGGTTCTCACGCGCGATCTTGAAGGTATGGTCATCGCTGTCCCCGAGCCCAAGCCTTGGGATATCCCGTAATTTTTAGCCAAAATGGCTTCGCCTTTGGTGCTTGGCACTTAATAATTTGGGAAATTTTTGAACTTTGGTGCATGAGAACAGCTTCATATGTTTTTGTTTAATGTGGCTCTCTTCTCTGCGAGATTGCCTTTCAAGTTTATGAATGTGGACCTCGTTGGAAGTTAATTACTTTACCTTGATTTAGTTGCATTAACTTTGTGAATTATGAAATAATATTGTTCATCGGATTAAGGATGATAGGAATGTTGTATAACTTAGTTTAGATTCTCTTTTATTGATTTTTTTTTGGTTGCGGCAAACCAATTTCTAAATATTTATTAGAAATTATGCCATCAGTTCGTTCCAGAAGTCTCTGCTTAGACCGTTTGATCTATAATATTGTGAATGGATGGTGATTTGCATTGCTTCTGTGGGATTGCTTCAAAATCTTGGGTTTATGTATGCTCTCCTAGTTTACATGGAAGCCCTGATCATAGTTTCTAGTTCAAATGAAGAGCTTAAACATAGAAGTAGATATTCCGCTTGAATCTCTTGCAGTTTAAAATTCCCAGTTAAATGGTTTTAAAGAGCACTAGTAAACCTGCTCCCAAACACATTAATAATTTTCATTTAAAAGAAATAGTTTACTCAGCTTTAGCATCATATAGGTCATGGTAGTTGGAGATTGTACATTGCTGAATGGAAATTGTAGCCAAGTGTAGCAAACTGTAGCTACATATATTTGAAGAACTGGAAATTGTAACCTAATGTTGAGTGTTGAGTCAGGCAGCTGTCTGCTTTACCTGTTTCAGTGAGAGGCCTTGACCTAAGATTGTTAGTTGATGCGAGGCTTTATAACTGCAGGTCAAACATACACATTGGCAGAACCTTAAAAGTGCACATAAACTATCATCATCTCAAAATGCCGTTTACTTGTTAGAAAACATGAATGGAGAAGCTGCTTTGAGCGAGTGGAAACCAGTTGAAAATTAGCCTTTGCTATTTGAGGTCATGTTCTTCTGGTGTTTTGCCTTCGTAACATGTTCCAAACTGTTTTACTTTAGAATCAAGATGATGATTGCTTTGCTAAGGTGTCATGTTCAGCTTGGATCCTTCTATTTTGTTTTTTAATATTTTTTGTGGCAAAGGTGCAATTCTTTTCTATTGTCATAGTTGTTATTAAGATCCAAGAGTCTAAAAATATGTTCCTAAGTGTCTTAGTTATGTTATCTTTTTTCCATTATTTGCAGTTGTTTCATGTTACATATCCTATAAGAATGTGGTATGCAGTCATTAGAGTTGTATATGGTTGCCTCTGGTTGTTAGAATTGCCTATTAATTTTGTTGTGATAGCGGAGATTGATCACTTGTGATGCCCTTGAATTACACACAACTTGATTGCATTCGGTATAAAATTAAATATATTGAAGCAGCTGTCTGGTATGTCTATTCTGTTCCATGCTATTGCTTTGTTACTGGCCGCAAGTGCCATTACAGACAAAACATAAAAATATATTTTGACAGAAAGTTGCACTCTTTGGGCTCTTACATACATCATATTGTTCATTCACGGCGAAGAACATAAATTTGCTGGGATCTGGACCTGAACTTCAGACCCCGATCAAGGTTAGAACGTTTGGTGGGATGCCCCTACCAATTCCTATAAGGCTCTCACCACTGTCGAGTGATCAATTCAGCTACCAATCAGTTGATTCAGTCAAGCCTTCGATGAGGGCAAGTAAGTCGTAGGCGCGATAATGCAGCTCGCCTTTATACGGCTTGACCTCGCTATGAGCAGTATTCCTCCCATCATAATATTCGTACTCACTAATCCTCCATAACACAAATTTAATCCGTTTTTCAATCCAGTCAGTATTGATAACCAGAAATTAGAAGTGTATAATTAATTATCCTATATATGTATGTTTTGGTTGGCTTTTCTCGATCGCATTCTTTGGTCATCAAATTATATCCTTACCGGAGCCTCACCTTATACGCCCAACAAATGTAAATATATTCTGCATCAAATACACCAATCAGTCCAATTTCAATTAACAAAGCAATGAAGGAGCTTGGAAGAAATACACACATGCCATGGAAGCAAGACCCAACCCACAGAAGAAACGCGGATAAATTTGGTGGTGGTTCAAATGTATCCAAATCATGTGCCCAATACGATCACTGGGGAAGTAGATAAGAGATCTTACAGTCGATCAGCTCTGGATTTTTTTCTTTGGCAAACGTAGAAATTGCCTCAAAACGTTTGTCTTTCAACAACGGTATTGGGACAGAGTGCGTTTGCCTTTTAACTAAGAACAAATTAATGCAGCCAAGAGTAAAAGAAATATGCCAGCAGGTAAAGGACCTGAAAAATCAACAAGAGGGCGTCAGATTCAGGCGAGTGATATTGGCTCAATGTCGCAAGTTTATTAACATTTGATTGTCCGGATCGTTTTCGTTTCGATCCAGTCAAGAAGCTGACTTGCTTTCATATCCGGAAAAGAAAAACAGAACCGCTGCAAGTCAAGGATAGGGTTGGGGTTACTGGATTAGGCTTGGGCTTTTCTTATTTGGGTGTGCAAAGCCGAAATTTAGATCCAAAGTAGAGACTGCATAAGCCTGTAACTGGTAAATCAGGATGTCCATGTACAAACACAGTTCTTGATTCAACTCTTTCTACCAGAACCAACCTAAATTGGACGAATAAATTCTTCTAATAATCTAATATTGACACCCTCCATCTTCATCCTCGTCTTTAACTCACCAAATTTAGCGCCAAAATTAACAGCAAATTATCTCCCTCATCTATTTTAAGACTAAACAAATACAAACTCCTAAAAAAAGAACAACTTGTTTGATAATTATTAATTAACAACATCCATAACCAATTATTCTTGTTGGATTCGTGTTTGTTAATCTTTCCTAAATTTCTCCAACACTCACCGCATCCGCATATTGCCCTTTTGCTCATGTCTTCTGCAACAGATTCTCTCACTCGTGTCATTCTATCAAACAGTTGGTGTAACATCCTGTATATATACAAACTTTAATAACCTTCTTCTTCCTATGTAATCTAATTTGTGATTATTCGTCATTGCGTTTTCCGGTTGTGTTTGTTCAAGCGATCATGGATACAGAACTTCGCCGCGTTTTTCAAATGTTTGACAGAAATGGAGACGGGAAGATCACAAAAAAGGAGCTCAGCGATTCGTTGCAAAACTTGGGTATCTTCATTCCTGACACCGATTTGACACAAATGATTGACAACATCGACGTGAATGGAGATGGGTATATTGATATAAACGAGTTTGGAGGTTTGTATCAGACGATAATGGATGAGAGAGACGAGGAAGAAGACATGAGGGAAGCATTCAACGTGTTCGATCAAAACGGAGATGGGTTTATAACGGTGGAAGAATTGAGATCGGTTTTGGCATCGCTAGGGCTGAAACAAGGAAGATCTGTGGAAGATTGCAAGAAAATGATAAAGATAGTTGATGTTGACGGAGATGGAATGGTGGATTTCAACGAGTTTAAGCAGATGATGAGAGTTGGTGGATTTTCTGCCTTGAGTTGATCTGATTTGATTATTTTTAATCTTAGTGGTTTTGGAAATAGAAATTAATTGAAACGAGCCTCATGCAGCAGGGAAAAATCACTGTATCATTTCATTTAGAAAATAATACACGGTGTCCCATTTGTGGATTGATTTTGGTCGTACCAATGTTCATATTCGCCTTGTTTATTGGTGAGTTTTTCATTGTTTTTTAGTTTAATTTAAGTTTTGATTCAACCACTTTGTCTTCTGTTTTATAATTTACTTGATTTACTCTTTGAGCATGCTATTAATGCCTCATTGCTGCATTATTTCTCTTAGGATTTTGAAAACTTTGCTACCTTTTCCGATTAGGAGCATATATAAATTTACATCAAGAATATGCATTAATGTCGAACTGCTTAGACATTGAACCTTCATGACAATAATATTTTGTCGTCGGACATTGGTCGACTAGCGCGACATAGCCATCTGGAACTTGGAAAAAAAAACACAAATGTTCTGATACGGGCGCAGCCAAGTTGAGAGGCATACAATGCGCGGACCGGCTGGCAGCATAGAGCTGGTACATTGCAAGACACAGAGAGAGAATGGTGGGACGGGTTTTGGCTTCTTCAGCTTGAATGGCTCTTCGTAAATCTCATCAGCTCAAGATTTTCTTCTCTAACTCCATTTTCAATTCCTTCGTTTCTAATAAATAACCACTTCACAGACACAGGTATTTTCTTCCCACTATCAATGTTTCTGTGCTTCTTTCAATTTTATTGCATTCTTAGAAAATTAATGTGTTTGATAGCATTTATTCGGTTTAAATTAATGAGATACTTCTTTCTTTGTCCCTTAAGCTCCAAATTCTTATTGAATCTGTGTTCTATTAGAAAAGAATTTGTATGATGATTGTTAGCTTATATTGCAATTGAAGTAGATTGGTTGATGTGAAGTGCAAGGCTTTTGATCAGGAATTTACTCGTGGACCACTAAGGAGTTTAAAAATATTTCCTTTTTAGGGGTGTCTATGGAGTCATTCAGTATCCTTTACTGAATTCTGTTTACAAAGTAGTGGAAGAAAAGAACCATTCCGAGACGGGCACAACTGCTGATGATGCTGGTGTTGCTTAAGTTAAGAAGAAAAAGCTCAAGGGAAAACGTGCAGTTGCAAGGTGGTTAAAGTTTTTTTGGTGGAAGAAGAAGAAAGAATATGAAAGGATGATGATGGGGGAAGAAAAACTTTTGTGCAAACTGAGAAAGGCAAATATAGATTTTGTTTTTAGTTATCTGTTGGAAGAAGTTGCGATTCTCAACCTTGAGTTGAATGAATCAGAAATAAATAGCAGCATATGATGAAGTTGATTCTTATCTTTCATTATTAAATTCTGATTGATTGTTTTTAGTTATATCTTTCATTATTATTCTCAATCCCCAACAGAGATAATGTCGCCTAGGGTCAAACTCTCAAGAAAGAAGGTTCTGCTTTTTCTTGTTTCCTCTTTCAAGTCTGAACACTTGGGGAAGTCAAGGACATTAAAATTTTCTTGCACAGTAATATTCTCAGGTTCATGTTCACATAAATTGCGGAAGAACCAAAGGCCATGTTGTTTAGCAGTACGTTTTTTTTTCAAGTACGTGAAGATTTGTGACTGTCTTGTGCTGTCGAAAACTTTTGTATGCGTGCGCAAACATACGCACACCAAAAGCACCAAGTTTAGTTCTCTCTGATGTTAACCGTAATGCGAAAGGTCCTTATTCTTGTTATGATGTTTAAAGCCATATTCATTTATTCTATTTTTCAAAATTTTCCGCATCATATCTTCATCTTTCCCTTTTATTTCTCTTACAGGCTTTGGATAAATCCAAATACAGAGATGGTCTTCGAGCTGTTAGGAAATATATTTCAAAACTTGAGCACACGCTGAAAGTAGGTCGGCTGCAGTAGAAAACATTCAAAACACTGAGCTAGATAATATAGACTCTGTAGGCATTCCAATCACCAAGGATTGTTCCGAAGATGATCCAACAGCTGATTCATTTATGTATCAGATTCTAAAGATCTATCGGATATTTCTGAGACTGACTCTCAGACAGAAACCAGGGAGAAAGCCAAAAGACCTCTTTATTTGGTTGAGTTGGAAAAATTTCCCAGTTGAGAGTGATGAAGAACATGAAGATGTTGGATAAGTATCAATTGACTCGAGAAAAGCCAAATCATTGGAGACTCACCGAATGTCCATGCAGTTGATAAGTTGTTTCTATTCTACGTGCTGCCTGCTGAGATTGTAAATTTACTAGTCAACAGGTGGCAGTCTATGCGTTTTAAAAATGCTTTTCAAGGTCCCCTTTGGAGGTAATATTTATTTATCGACAGGACCAATATCTATGGTATATTACCTTTGAATCTGCGCAAATTTTTGAAAGGGCACTTCTAATCGATTGCTTTTATTTATCTCCCCTTTATCCCTGTTATCCTTGCTTGGGGCAGTTTTCAGCTATAGCTTTTGATTATTTCTACCCTTGAATCCCTGCGTTCATACCCTTAAATTTTAAGTAGATTACAGCGGAATTATTTTCCTAGAATTGATCAATGTGCTAGATAACATCTTTTATTTTAATTGCACATGTGAGGTTTTTCCCAGACAATGGAATACAATCAAAGAAATGAACTAAAGTATGATAAATCAGCGAAATCAGCTTCAAAGGGATATGAAATAGGGAAAAAAAAAGGACATGTACAGCGTTCTGAACATGTCTACGCCTGGCTAAAAAGTGAAACTAAACATACCTGAAATCTGAATCTTCCAGTTGCTCGTCTTCAAGTTCTCTTATGTTCTTCACTATATCTTGAACTCTTCCTGCCAGATGATCAGTATGTTCCTCAACAAATTTCAACACCATCCGCAATTGTTCCTGGTACGCTGCACACTGACGTTTAGATCGTTGTCTCTCATTGTTTAGCTCTATGGTCAGTTCTCTTATTCTCCGATCCTTTTCATTCTGTAGAACACAAAATCAAATGGAGGGAAAAAGTGGGTAAAACCAAAGCAACATACAATCAAAGTGGTTCATATTCTGGTCCTAGAGACAAACTCAGTGAGCAAAACCTACTAGGTCCATCGAACTGGTATCAAATGTTTTGACATGAAAAGTTGATACTATCAAAATTACAATACAATCAACTTATACAGTGATTTTTGATCCCAATTTCATCAGTGTTTCCAGTGAAAGAGGAAAGTAAAAGTGCAGACATTTAATAGACAAGTAACTAGCAAGTGATTTCAAACATATTACATTCTGTCAAGTTAAAAGAGAAAGATAACTTACCTCACTCATCAAATTTTTTGCAGAACCCCGCCATGGTACTTTACTAGGAGACATTAGTTCGTGATTGTGTTCTTTTATAAATTTGGTGACAACCCACTTGTCTCCATCCCTTAAAGCTAGCCTCAACATCGCTGGACAGCCTTCTCGAGTGACAGGAGGTGGAGGAAGAACTCTGTCTTTCCTGTACATGTATTTCTTCTCACGGAAACCTTCTTTTGAACAAACAAAATCTTGACCAATAACCATATTATTTATACGTGAACGCCGGTTATGATGGATCCTTACAGTAAACCCTGTCCGCCTGCCATAGGCAACATAAAATTCCCGAGCATCATCTCTTGAGTTGAACTCCATGCCAATACATGGTTCTACAGCATCCGCTATTGAGGGTAAATTTTCAAAAGACTGTTCTAAGATCTTGTCAACTTCGCCTGTACATAAACCAATATTTTTTGAAAGGTCCAAGTCCTGCTCATCATAGCCTGCAACCTGCAAATACCTTTCATTTTCATCCGAATCAATAGCTTGACTGGATGTGCTCTCCATTATGCCTATTAATTAGATACTATACAGACTTGTTCATCCATAACAACTGCAAGCAAGAAAGAAGAACCAAATAACTCATTTCTGCTTTCGATCAGATAAACTAAAAAAAATTGCAATTAACCCGCAAAATTGAATTGGACTTAAGTTGAGTCGTTGGATTTCAAATGCACGGAGAGTTAAGAAACTTGAAAAAACTGAAGTAAAAACAACTTCATAATGGCAAGCTTACAATCCAATTGCACATTCTTACAATGCATAATTAAAGGCATTGTACATTTTCAGATCAGAATGAACAAAAATTGCTAAATTTATATTTTTCTTCGACCCAAAACGAATTATATAGTTATCAACTGTTCAAACAATGGACTATTAAGCCAGTTTTCATGTGAAATATAATCCTAAATAGACTTCAAACAGAATTGCTAACATACTAATCAGCTCAGCAACCAAAACAAGTAACTGTAAAGTTTATTATATTTCCGCTCGTTTCAAGACATCCAAATATAGAATTACTAAAAATAGAAACAAAAATACTGCAAAGATCAAGTGTTGATGGTCTTACTGAGAGCAGCTGAGCCAGAAACCCTAGGATTGAAGGAGCGCAGCCGGGACATGAACGTGATGGAAGCGAGATGTATTCTATCATATCTTCTTTATTCTTGGGCCGGATAGTTGGGCTCGTTATGGGCTTGAAGACTCGTCGTTTGCTCACGCAGTTTTATGTACCACAGGGTCGGTTACTTTAGTGGGCATAAGACTACATGTCGTGTACTCTAATCACGCAACCTGATTTTACTATTACTAGACCACCGACTTTTTCATGTAAAATTGAAGATCTGTGCTTTTGTCTTCACTTGATTTCTGACTTAAGACGTTTAATCCAGTAAGTTCTTCAAAGTTTCTGTACTTTTTCCTTTACAGGGTCCATGTTTTTTAACTGAGATAAGTAACAAAAAATGATTTTTTCCATTTTTATGTTTTACAGTGAATTTAGGAGCTGAAGCTGGAACAGATGAAGGTTCTGCTAGGAAGGTTTAGTTGCAAGCGAAGGAGAAGAAGAATAGGAAGGACAAGGAGGGAGTCCAATCGTAGAACCATATGTGGGCATGGAGTTCGACTCAGAAGACGCTGCCAAGGACTTCTGCGATGAATATTCAAGACGTGTTGGATTTGTAATGTGTATAGATCAGTGCCATCGTTCTGAGTTTGATAAGACAATACTTTCCCGTAGACTTTCATGTAATAAACAAGGTTTTTATGTGAAAGCTAGAGATGTTTTTGATCCTGTTAGAAAACCAAGAACTAGCTCAAGAGAAGGTTGTAAAGCAATGATGGGTTGTTACTAGATTTGTTAAATATCATACACATCCCTTGATTGTTTCCTCAACTCATTCTTTTCCTCCCAATGCCATGGTGAGTTTTCTTTCTTTTATCATGTGTTATTTCAGTACAGAAATTGAGTAGTTACTCGTTGATGTTATGACTTTAGTTAATGATCTACATATTTGGTGTTGTATGCATCAAAATGCTTTGTTCTCGTGTTTTTTCTCGCTTTACTTGAAGTTTGGTCTCTTGGGTAACAAACAGGATTCATATTTTTGAAGTAAATTGGTAATCTTAGGATTTCGTGAGTGCTCCAGCAATGATGCTTTTTCAAATCGAAACTAAGCTTTTATATTGCGGGAAAACACCATCAAGAATCCTTTATCTTTGGCAGCTGAGAGTCCTTTTTATCCTTTTAGTATGTGTTGGCTCATTTGTTTCCAGCAAAAAACAAATGTTGCAAATGTCCTGGAGCCTTGAATTTATATTGTCTCCTCCATTCCCTTTTTCTTTGTATTGTAGTTCTTAATTTTTACCCACCAAGAGAGAACACAAAAAAATTCTTAGTTAGGTTGGAGAGAGCTCCTTTCCGTTCATACGTTTCTCTTTTTATCCTATTGATTTCTTTGCTTTTTTCTTTTTGGCAAGTTTAAGAAACAAAGTTTTATTCTGTGAAAGGAGATCGTGATAGAATAGAATGATAATAAACCCAACAAGGTAGGGAATATTTATTTGAAATCTCTGGTCATGAGTACTTTGGGAGCCTGCCTTGCCTGAATACAATGAACTCACTGGCAAATGACAAATTATCTATGTATGTCAGCTATGTGTATATCTGTCGGTCCCCATTTTTATTTATGATTTTTATTTCCTCTAAATTAATGTGTTTGTGAATTTTGCTTTTGTAGGATAACAAGGATAGAAGAATTCAGGAACTCACAATGGAGCTGGAACACCTAAATCAATTATGTGAACTCTATCGAGGGCTGCTAATTAGGTTCTTGAATAATGTTGAGGAGCAAACAGAACAATTATCAGGGAAAGTTGTAGTTGTAAAAGAATTTGAGAGTGATACTCAAAAGCTTTCGCAAAATCAATAGTCCTGTCAGTTGGTGTAAGAATCTATGCCCCGTATCCACTTGAGCTCATAAAGTTAAATGTGTTTTATTGATAATTGAGCTGTCGCCCACGTACATGATAAGCGAACTCAAACAAGCCTCCATTGCATCAATGTAACGAGGATCAGCTTGATCATCCCATAGTTTCTGGGGAATGCCTCGTTATGCAGGGGAAATTTTGTTTGTTTGGTTAATTAACGATGAATAACAATTTGTTTGATAAAGCTAACAAAATGTTATGAAGTATACTTTTGGCGTCTCGCAGCCTATGAATTTTCATTTTCCGTTGGTGATTTCATCGTAGTAAGGCCAACAAACCCTTGACAAAGTAAAATCTGGAGTAACTGAAGATATAAAAATCGATGAGAGCGAGGATCATCAAGCTTCCATGTCATCAAATGAAACATTTGAATGATTACAGCATATTAAGTGTCATCTATGTTGAGCAGAAGAAATTGATTCTAGTATGTACATGACTAGTCTCTCATGAACACCAAATAGTTATTCACAACTTGTACTGGTAAAGGAACACTCAATTTGGATGCAAAGGTTATCTATGGTGGGAAACTTTTTGCATTTCGGATTCAGCTTTCCTAATATTGTCAACAATAACTTGTATTTTCGAGGATAGTTCTTCAGTTTGCTCCACAACGTTATTCATAAAATTTAGCAGCTTTTCTCGATATGACACGCATAATTGCTCTTGATGCTCCAACTCCAACGTAAGTTCTTCGATTTTCTTATCCTTGTCACCCTACAAACATGAACAAACAAACAACTTATTTACAGAGACACCCTGTAAAATGTTAAATAAGTAATTCGCAATTGTTAGATGTCCCTATCACTGGACTGCTACCCACTTTACACTAGCATCCCTACTCGTCGTACAATCCTAACAAATTTTTGAAGATTGTTCATATTACTTGTCTTCCTCGTAAAAAAGCAAATTCATTTCACTTGCTAAAACGCCGATGCAAGAGGGCACTCATAATAAACAATCTAAACGGAATCTAAGAGAAACAATTTCATTTTAATTTTTGGTCCTTTAAATGCATAAACATGGATAAGAGATCATTTAGTGGCTGATGCACAACAAAATGTGTTTCTCAAAACCTGCATATGATATGCCATCATGTATGTTAAAATCTCACGCTATCAAATGCCAATATGCTTTCACTCTCCATATTTAGTGTTTATAGTTAAAGAGCCTGATGAGGCTCTTTCATTGCCTTCAAGCTCTCTTTTGGCAACCGGGCAAACCTGTTGTTCATCTCAACTGTTGAATATCTATGCTGAGATGAAAGTGTATATTGCCAAAAATTAATCTTGAATGTTGAGCTGACTTCAACTATGATCTCTACATATGTATAGATAAGAGTAAGTGGAAATAACTCATCAAGAAACTAAATAATCTTTAAACTTCAAGAAACTCGAGCATTGTGAACAAGATTTAAGACACTCAAATTCACAGATAGAAGTGGAAAAATAGAAACTAACCACTGTACTGTACCCATTGGCAGTGACAACCAGGGGATGATTATGATCTTTTACAAATCTTGTAACAACCCATTTTCCAGACTTTTCCATTTTAACCAAGATGGTTGCCTTGCAACCTTCTCGAGCACTTGGTCTTGGCCTCTTTTCAGATCCAATTGTGCCCTTAGGATTAGGAGAAAAACCCTGCTTGTTACATCCAAGTCTACGAGCAAGCGTTCTTCCATCAATCCCAGAACGGCGACGTTGCATAATACGAACAACAAATCCTAGCCGTCTGGCATACCCCAGATAGAATTTCCGGGCAGCATCTTCTGAATCAAATTCCATGCCAACATATGGTTCTAAAATTTCATCTCCTCCCGATGCACCATATTTTTCCATGACAGAGCTGTCTGCTGCTACAACTCCTTCATCCAATTCCACTGTCACATGAAATCCATTAATAAACTTTCATAAAACCATAAAATTCTCAGCTGGCATAATCAAGAAGCACACCTTAAAAAAACTAATACAGCTTCCTTGTCATGACATTCATAAACTCCCAAAAAGAACCACCATTCTTACATTACAATTAATTTTCAAGCTGTTATTTACTAAAATTATAAGTTCTACACCGACATCTCCAGTTGCCAAGCAAATGAAAACATCTGTTGTGGCATAAGGCAAAATTTTCCAGTGCATAGATTGCATCTGCACTTCAGCTGAGCAGTTAAAGCACACCACAAAGATCAAACTTAGGGTTTGCATACAGAAGAAGACAGTTGAGTACAAAAAAGGCCACAGGATGGAGCAATGCACTAACAGAAGACAAGTAAAGAATCAGTTTTTTATTGTTTTTTTGTTTTGGTATGATGCAAAAACAGATTGAGAGCATAATAATACCAAAAACAAAATCTTATCAACTGAATTCAGACATGGCAGGAAGATGACAACTAAAGCCAAGGATATTGACAGAACAGAAACGCGACAGTCAATTCCACATTTCCATATAAATACTTGAGCAACCGTTTTTATGGATATTTTAGTGACAACTAAACTGTTTATTTTTCTGGAAAATTTTGAGAAGATTGCTCAGACTAAGTCAACAGACTGTTTGGAAAAGAATTAACTGCAAAACTCAAGTCAATCCAAAAATATTGTCACTGTAAAAGAATATTTATTTGCAATATCCCACGCATATTCAATAGACAATTACATGCACAGAGCTAAAAACTTCTTCGCTAAATCAAGCCCACATTTTAACATATAAAACATTACTAGGAATCTTATAGTCATAAAAATCTATGACATTTATCCCAAAGCAAAACTTAAATATACTTGGAATCACATTAAACATGGGAAATTCCGTAGAACATATACAGCACAGATTATCCCATTAATTATGAATTATCTAACTTGGAACTCACTCAAACATTTTAAAAGTTGAAACACGTGTTGCAATTCCGACTGTAAAAAAACGCAGTACAACTTTTTTTTTCTGTTTTTTCCTGTTTCAACAGTCCAACAAAATGAAGAACCAAAAAGGGAAAAGAAATGAACACAGAATAAAAAAAGTGTTTTTTTTTCCTTCTTTTGCATATCTCAAATTTTCTAGAGCCTACTTACTCGGGAAACAAGCAAAATAATCGCTAACTGGAAGGTGATTATATATATTCACACACAAACACACCCCAAAGAAACAAATCTCGGATACTGCTAAAGCCATCGTTAGATAATTCAAAGGAATAAAAAGAGAGAATTTGAAAAAGAAAGCAGAAAAAACTTACTGAATCAGAATCCAGGAGACATTCAAAATCTGAGAACCGAACTGAAATCTGATTTCGTTGGCGAATACAAGGGGAGAGTCAAAGTGAAATGACAAGTTTCGTCACCGTTTAATTGAAACTCTACTTAAGTTTGTCTTGCGTGTTACAGCTTACACCGCAATGTTCGGTCTTTCTTTGCTTATCATTTTTTATCTATTATTTCCACTTCGAGTTATATCATATTTTTATTTAATAAAAAAAAGAATCTGAGTTGGCAAAATTGTACTAGTCATGGCCTAGAGAATGCGCGTATACTACAGCATAGCGAAACTTCTCTCCTCCCGACCCATTTCACCTTCCAGTTCTCAACTCTCTCGAACTGAAATACTTCGGATTTCTGAGTCCCAAACCTCTGATTCTGTCTCAACAGTGGATTTGGGGGTGGATCTTTATTCATCGAGTGAGTTGTTTTTATCGTCGCAGCTTTTATTTCTGTTTGATTTTGTTTTATTTATTGTTATTTTGTAGGTACATAAACGGAATAGCTTCTAAAGATTTCTATTTACTATTCAATCAAAGAAGGAACTGAACTTCAAATGATTACTGTGTGAGGAAATGTAAAGATTCAAAATTTAGCGGCTTTCTTTTTTAGTTTGCATGTACGAATGACGATACTTGGAGAAAATTGAGGTTTTTGTTGTTTCGATTAACTGATTTCGGGTTTTTTGTTGTCTTCTTCTTTATACTTCGATTAAACGAGGAACTGGGCTCTCTTTGGTTGAGCCAAACTTGAGACATATTGACTGCCATGTCATGGATTACATAAAGTTGCAATTTTTACTATATAAACATGCTGCAAAAATGAATAACTTTGTTTCTCGGGTTGGGTTGGGTTGGAATTGGCATAGCTTTTATGTTCATGTCAAAGCGTCAGGTTTTGGAGACTTATTTAACGCAATTGGTTGTGTTATTCTTGAAACTATAGGGAAAATTAATTTTTGTTCAAGAACAAGATGTGTAATTTAAGACAAACGAAAAATTCATTTTGTATGATGTATTGTTTGTCTTTAATTCTATTTAGTTGTGAAATTTAAGACACAAAAAAATCATCTTGTATGATGCATTGTTTTTCTTTAACTCTAATTTTCAAACAAGTTTGGAGAAAGTAGAAGAATCTTACGAGTGAAGCGATGTTTATTGCAGTGGATGAAAACCCTTCTACAGACCAGAATGGGGAAATGATAGAGAATCTTAGTGAGCAAGTGATGGATAGTAATGAAGGAAGTTCAGATATGGAACCATACGTGGGTATGGAGTTTGAATCCGAGGAGGCTGCAAAGGTGTTTTATGATGCATATGCCACACGTTTGGGTTTCATTATGCGTGTCGATGCATTTCGCCGTTCAATGCGAGATGGAAAGGTTGTTTGGCGTCGACTTGTGTGTAACAAGGAGGGTTTTCGTAAGTTGAGACCGAGAAGAAGTGAGAATAGGAAACCTCGAGCAATTACCAGAGAAGGCTGTAAAGCAATGATAGTGGCGAAGAAAGAAAAAACAGGTAAATGGGTTGTTACAAGATTTGTCAAGGAGCATAACCACCCTCTGGTAGCTATACCTGCAAATGGCCGTCGGAGTGTACTTCTATCTCAAACTCCGGTGAGTGCTAGTGAAAATATTTCTCTATGTCTATTTAGGTTTTGTTTAGTGGTATGTCTGTTCCAGTACCTAGGTTCTTTGCCAACAAGTGGTCGCATCTGGGAGTTAAATTGATGTCCTTATATGCGCGCGCGCGTGGCCAATTACCATGATAAAAAGTAAGGCTGGTGTTGCATATGTGTGTATGCATTATCTAATTCTGGTTATTTCCACAGTTAATTCATTTGTCTTTCTCAAGGCTGATTTGTGGAACTGAAAATTAACTTCAGGTTGAGTCTGTTAGTTATTTATTCCAGGGGTGGGGGAAGATACCAGCCCTCTTGTAACCTATGTTTTCCTGTTTTGATGTTTCCTTCAGTCTGTGTTTTGCATTAGAATCTGGAGATCTATATTGGCATCCTGGTCCAAATAGGATTTTTTTTGATGATTTAAGTCTGAAGACATGCAATCCATTTGTATCTTTCTGATTTTATCAAGTGTTCAGCTTTGTAAAGATTTTATGAATATATCTATCTTGAGATTGGATAATCCTTATGTGGCATGATTAAACAAAGCCTCGCAGGGGTTAAAGATGTTTTCATCATTAACTGTGAAAAAATTAAATCTTGACAAAGCAAACAAAAAAAAATTTTTTTCCCTCAAGCTAAGTGTGCAAAAATTTGTCTCACTAGAGTTGGGTAATATTCTTATAGATTGTTCCTCTGTGTCAATTGCTTATTGGTTTTTATTGTCTTTGAATGGAAGTCTACATAAATGGTCCTGTTTAGGGCTTTGTTGGGAGCCATCTAGCATCCGTTGAATATGCATTATAAAAGGTTGGAACTTCACCGTTAACTTCAGGTATTTTGCAATAAAATTGACCATGCTTTTACTTTATCTTTGGGGATTTTACCAGGATGAGAAAGATGTAAAGATTCGAGAGTTGACTGCAGAGTTACAGCGGGAGCGAAAGCGATCTGCTGCTTATCAAGAACAACTTGAAATGGTTTTAAGAGATATGGAGGACCATTCCCATCATCTTTCAAGGAACATTGATGACATAGTTCAAAGTGTGAAGGAAATTGAGGCAAAGCGGGCAGCAGTTTCACGCTGCTAATATCACCCCATTAGATTGTAAATTTCTCTGCGCAATTCTTTTCACGCTCCATTTAGTCCTTAGACTGCGAATTTAAACTTCTAAAGCGGGTAGCTCCATTTAGGCCCCGCCACCCTTCCCTTTTTTTTTATTACTTCTGAGGGTTTGTCTGAACTTGTACATCGCGTGTTTGTGGGAAAAAATATAGTCAGGCGTTGGAACCTGGATTTGTTTTTATATTGCATACTCAGACTGATGCATTCAACCCTTCCGCCACAACCTGACCATGCAAAATGAGAATGAGATGGCGAAAGATTAAGAAGTAATACGACCGACCGTATGCGAAAGTCTCCAGTCAAAATCTTCTACAACAAATTAAATAAATATAGAGAAGAACTTTCTTATCAAAATGGCGGATGCGTGTATAGAAGAAGACAGTCTCTCGTAGACAAGATAGACTCCAAACCAAAGTATGAACGCGTCAAATAATCATCCGCAAACAACACTTCCCATCGATCGTGGGACAGCCCAATCTAGCTTACAAAAAAATAATATCATTACACAAGAAAATCATTTATTGTAGGGTGTATATTACACATGAAAAACTAACGGCACACTCTCATACGAAACGACTGTCTCCATTAAAGGAGTTCTTATTTATCTATGCAATTTTACATACTAATTTAGACGCGGGTACTACACCATTTCGAGAGCTTTGCCCTTGTTGTCCTTGTTCAAATCAGCAAACATAGCAATCAGAAATGGTGGTAAATAAAGTACTGCTATGGAAATGCAAATCAGCAAACTTATCGACCTTGAATTATAAATACTGCCACAAAACATCTTCCCAGCCTTGTCTCTATCAATATTCATCGACAACGTCAATGAAATAATAACTCCACCGATGCCGCAAATGATACAAACGGCAAACTCTGTTCTCCAATTCCGTGACGGAAAAATATTTATCCAGGAATTGAAATGAGTTGCTTCTCTTATCTTATGAAAGTTCAATATAACTGTTGATGCTGAATTTTTGCTGGCCAATCAACAAGTTCTTCGTGATTCTTGGTTCTCGTAGTTTTGTCCTCGGCTTTTTCTGCAAAGAAGAATGAAGACAAAGAGTTGGAATTTTCTGCGAAAATCATCCTATGCTTAAGTAAGTAGTTTTAGAGTGAGAAAATCGTTTGAAATAACAATGTATACTTACCCCCTTATTTGAGGTTGACTCTACCTTTTATAAGCTTCCCCTTCTTTCAGGTTGATTCTACCTTTTATAAGCTCTATGAACAGTTAATTACCTTAACTGATGTACAGTTATTTAAATTAATGTAATTAAAATATTATTATTCTGCATTTATTAGGTGATTATTCCATATTTAATGGGTCGTTATTCATCCTTATTAATAAGTAATTAGTAATGGTAATCATGATTCTCGTATCGTGATGGCGTTAGGTGCAATACACATAGAATATGAGATGATGGATTCTCCCTCGCGTCCGGAAAATAGAACTCATGTCAATGTTTATTATATATGGAGTATGAGATGATGGATTCTCTATTATGTCAGGAAAACAGAACTAAT
Source organism: Xylocarpus granatum (assembly GCA_019650275.1). Lineage (NCBI taxonomy): Eukaryota > Viridiplantae > Streptophyta > Magnoliopsida > Sapindales > Meliaceae > Xylocarpus > Xylocarpus granatum. The sequence goes on along the minus strand of BNST01000436.1, from coordinate 118,440 downwards.
GTTAATCTTTTACTTCGGTGCCTTCATTTGGCTCTTTATTCTCCAGAACATCCTCAACAATAACTTTGAGCGACTTTGCTGCTATCTAGGCTTGATATGAGAAAGAAACCAGAGGATAAAACTTCGAACATAATGAGTCGCTTTGACATGACGGGGTCTGGATCGCAATCTAGTCAGTTTTCAGAACTGTGTTGGTTAGTAGAAGCGAAGGAAGGAAAAACCAATGAAGTTAACGTACACAAACAGTCATTGTGAAGACTGAGTTTACGTTAACAAGATCACCTAGTGCATGCTTTGGAATGCACCTGTCCCCCGACTGATCTTCTGCTACATCTGCTTGTTTATTGTTCCTGAGAAGAAAATCAAAGTGTAAATAATTTTAGATTCAATAAAGGTACAACCATGCATTGCATATACTTAAACTAATATCGACGTACGAACAAAATTCATAAGGTAAGACTGACATCATAAACCTAAGATAAGCTCGTCCGTGCTTTAGATTCTTGATGGTTTTTCTGCAGCGAGATGTGGGAAGGAGAGTGACAGCATCTGCATGGGGCATTAAGCTGATCGTGGATGAATAACGGGGGTAGGATCTGGCTGATTAAAGACACGTCTGATTTATCTATCATTATGGTTATTATTATTAGGAGGAGGAGGAGACTTAGAACTGAGTCTATTATAAAATTAACGTCTTTGTTAGATAAGAATGACTTTAATTAAGACCACCCCTTGTTATCGCATGGATTAAGGAACTAATTAGCTAAAAGACTTTTTGACTATAGGCTTTTTCACATGTAAGCTATTCAGGTTATGTGTGTGAATCAAATTAACTTATTGTGTGCTTGGGAAACAACAGTATACTTTTTAAGTCAGTAAGTTGTTCGAACACGAACGTGTTGTGATTTTATATCTTCACATCACAGTATAAATTTTGAAGATTCACGACACGTACCATTCAACCACTTGTGAACGAGATGGTGAAGAATTTTTGTATCCCGAAAACTAAAAAAGGCAATGAGCTTGCAGAAGAACAGTACTTCTGATGAATCTAATCAATGTGAAGAATGTAGCAATAATTGATTAAGTAATTATACCCGACTGCATAGGAGAGTCTTTCCTGTCTAAATCACCTGCCTTAAAAATCAAATTAAAATACTGAACAAATTTCTTATCAAAGTGCCTGATGGGTATCAATTATATAATGGAACAAAAACCAAACCAAACCAAATCTCTTGAAAGACAAGACAAAATCTATGCAATTAATGATATGAACACCTCAAAATGAGCAACATACGATAGTCATTTTATTGAAAAGATCTATTACACCAAGAAAATTAAAGACTCTCGTAGATTACTGACATCCAAGTGTTATTAACTAACAAGACTCGGTACTGACTGAAAAGTAGTAATTTACACTAGCGCGCGTATGCAGTAGTAGTAGTACTAGCTGCTGTAGCTGCGCTCTTGATTTTGAAATTAGCAATTCCAGCTAAGATCATATGTGGTAAATACAACATCAGAGAAGATAAAACCAATACGGTTTAAGGATACCACCGATTTTAAAGTATAAACGCTGCCACAAGACAACTTCCCTAACCTTATCTGTATCACATTAACCATCGACAGCGTCAGAATAAAATACTCCAAGAGCCGACGACCCAGTTGATATCAACAACAATGTCCTTCTCCATAATTTTGATGGAGAAAAAAAAATTAACCAGGGAGAATCGAATTTTCCTAGGATTTCGATTTCGTATTCCTCCTTCAACTTACAGATATTCAACAGTACTTTGAGAGATTTTGCTACCAAACTCGACACGAGGAACAGCGAAAACGAAAAAACTTGGTACGCTACGAGTGTCTTCAACACTGCTGCTTTCAAGACTGCTTTGGTTGGGAGATGCAAAGGTTAAACCTATGGAGACAGCTATTGTGAAGAGCAAGTTTAGGTTAACAAGATCATCCGGTACTTTTAAATGCATGTCTCATGTTTCGAATTGCAGTGTGTGTGTGTGTGTTGGAGATGATTTCAGACAACGAATGTATATGTATTGAGCATATTGTTCGTATCTCAAATGTTACCATGAAATGTTAATAGCTTATCCATCACTGAAAAAACAAAACAAAACAAAATTATAAATTTGGAAGCCAACGTGCCTGATTCTCGAAAGATATTACTTATGACATTTCTTTTTCCAATCAATAGCGGTGTGCGTTGATGACATTGATAGGAAGGTTGAATGAGACGATCGTGCCAAATGAAATACTGGATTGTTTGTCGATGTTCTACTTGATATGTGCATATCACAATGAAACTTTGTGTTGAGATCATCTAGTGCACTTGAATGCACCTCTTCTATCTGTGATACCTTTTGTCTTCTCCGTCGGCTCATATTGTGAATGTGATCTAACTACTAAGCTAATATTATTAATTTTATTGGTAAGAAATTAAATTATCAATTTTTTAAATGAAAATAGTTTAAAATTATTATAAATTACAAATAGTTTTGTAACTTAAATTAATGGAGAATTTAAATGTTGCATGATAATGAGAAGAGAGAGAATTATCTTTTTGCTTTTTTGCCCTTTTTTTATTTTTAAAATTTTAAATTTACTTGATAATTTTTTAGTAAATTTTTCAAGTTTTTATAATTTATATTTTGACTATTAGATCTTAGTTTTTAATATCTAAGAATGAATGATCATTTACTCTATATTTACTCTCCAAACTTAACACAGAGGAAAATTAATCAAGAGTAGCAGTAAGAATAGTAATTCAAAAATGTCATCATTATCATCATCTAATTTCCATGCAGAGGGAGAGATCATATAAACTAAAACTAGCCAGTACCTTTCCGTAAAAGATTCTTGACGGTGGTTCATGGTGCTAACTTTGCGCTCTTAATTAATTAGTTTCTTTAACTGGCTTCGAGTTGAGATGACGGGTGCTTGCATAACCACCTTTTAAGTTGATAATGAATCGTGGCCGCTCGATCTTGTTTCACGCGAAGCAGATGTAACATTGTCTGAATTCGGCTACTGGCTGTGTGCGTCTCAATTTGCTTTATATTCTTTTGTATTATAATTTGTTTATATTTACTCAAATGAAAAGTAGAAATCAGAAAGAAATATATGTATCACAAAATTGAAAGCCAAGTTTCAAGGTTTTCAAACCTTGAGAAATAGAAAATATTGAGATGGTAGTGTTTTTCCTTACATGGGAACCAATGAAGTGTAGCTAAGTACTGTTTAGTTAGGTAAGATCGATGCTAATACATACGCCTGAGATTCGAAGTAACTAACAGACTTGAATAGTCGTATTCACACTTTATACGGACAATGAAACTGATTACCTTTCCCATCGATCAAAGACTCAGAAAGTTGGTTCTTTCGTTTCATAAATGCGAACTAGATCGATTGGTTCACTCTACGATATACTGTATTGGGACATCAACTCCTGAGGAAGAGAATTTGTGTCCTTGCTGGAACAGCGCAGGAGGGAAATTGATGCTGCTATTGGAGCAGCTCGATTTCCACCTGCAAGTGGTACTTACCACCCTGCTAGGTTGGTTGTTCCCTTAACATTGATTTCAAATAATTTGTTCTATCCAATATTGTTCGTATCGTATCTTGCATGTTTCGAAAAACTTGGCAGATAGTTTGGTAGTTAACAGTCAACGGAGAAGCCATTTTTACAGAGGAGAAGAATGAGGTCATAAATTTCAAAGATATTCCGAATTTTTAAATTGCAGAGAAAATGGTATCCAATAAAGCTCTCAAACGCGTACATTTGACAAGGAATTTTGGTGTTAATGACAAGGTTTCAAGGGAAGATATTAGACCAAATGGCATTGATGATCATCCTTTAATTGCTGATAGTGATCGGGAAAATAACTTTTGGGTTAGAATTTATATGAACTTCATTCGGTGATGCAAACAGCCTTGTCCATTTCTCTGTCATATTTGACGACTTTTGGTAACTATCTATAAAGCAAATGTAGACAAGACAGCGGTTATCGATAGCCATAAAATCTTCTGGAATAGTGTGGAAATGTTATGCTCTTGCGGTGTTGAACATATCTCGTCAATCGTCCTGTATTTATCGCAAACCATATATATACTTCCCGGCTTAATTTCCTGTCAACAACCAATCAAGCAATAGCATGGAATTAGCTTAAAGACCATGGCTACGAACGACAATAGGATGCTGGATGCACCGACGGAACACGATGCAGTGCACTCGATGAAGTTGAAACATCATTAAATAGAATATAATATGTTCTCAGGCATATTCGTCGTCAGCTACCTTTGATTCTTAGTTACGCAATAGTAATTCTCGGCTTCTATAATTTATTTAAGTTATTTTACAATCTACACACACATGAAAAACTAATTAAAGACTCTTTAATTTACGATCGACTGAGTCAATGAAAGGACTTTTATTTGTTTATCCAATTTCAATTACTAACTTAGACGAGAGTAGTTCAAGATTTTTCAGAGCCTGCCCCTTGCTCCAGTACCCATACGTGAATGACTCTTGACGGTGCTGCATGATATTGGTGATTTTGTGCTCCTAATTAATTTCTTTGACTAGCTAGCTAGCTACCAGTTGAGGAGATGAGTGGCTGCATGGGCTTTTTTTAAGCTGATCAGGGATGAATAGTGGCCGATCATTTAAGGTTTTCACATAAAACAAGTGCATCATTGTTCGGATTAGAAACTTTTGAGTTTTGTTTGATAGTAAGGAATAGTGACTTTAAAGTTATAATTGCTGTGAGGTGAAATCACTTGTGTGTATTGTTGAATATGTCGAATTCCTGTAAACTGTGGTGTTCATGGTAATTATATTTTAGATTCTTTACGAATACCATCAAGATTTCACTGAAAACTTCGATAAACGTTTAACCCTGCCATCAGTCTGGATAATACAGTAACATGACAATTTTTACAGATTTCATATACCCTTATATACGCTGCACCAATCTAGATATCTCCATTAATACATGTCGGTCTGAGTATCTATTAATAGATGTCATATATATTCATGATTGTTATTTGACTGCTACAGTTACAATTTTCAATCCTCGTGCTGTTGTAAATTGCATGAAAAACAACTTTCTGGTGCTTATTATGATAACAACAGTTAGTTCAAACTTCCTCAGTTAACATCTATGGAAACAGCCAAGATGAATTGCAGCTAAAAGATCTTCAGTTTAGCGTAACTTGCTGCTCACCAGAATTTTTGGCAGAAACACACTTCATTTATTATTCTCAAATTAACAACATATGTCTTCTATTTTACCAAGCAGTAGCAAACAGCATTCATGCTCATGGTTTATTCGGAAACTGTATTATACACATGTAGAAAACTAATGACTCTCTTAGATGCAACACCTAACTAGACTCAATGACTGATGACTCCCTTAAAGGGTTAGACTTTTATTTATGCAATTTTAAATGATAACTTAGGCGCCAGTAATCCCGGAATTTTCAGAGCCTTGCTCCTTCTCGGTTCTGCCCTCTTCTGTCATATCGGCAAACATAGCGATCAGAAATGGTGGTAAATAAAGTGCCACTAGAGAAATACAAACCGTTGCAACCAACAAATCTACCGATCTTGAAGCATAAAAGCTGCCACAATGCACCTTCCCTAGCCTTATCTGTATCAGATTAACCATCGACAACGTCAACGAAATAATACCAGCAATTGATGCCGCGAACGATACAAACAGCAAGGCGTGCCTCCAAAACGATGACAGGAAACTTTGTAAAAACGAATTCAAAATGAGTTTCTTCTCTATCTTAAGAAAGTTTAATAAAACTTTGAGTGACTTTGCTGCCAGGCTCGATACCATGAAGAAACCAAAGGATAAAATTCGAACATAATCAGTCTCTTTGCCATTACCGGGTCCGGATCGCATTTGGGGTCGTTCTCCAGACTCTGTTGGTCTGTAGAAGCAAAGGATAAACCAATAAAGACAGCCATTGTGAAGAGTGAGTTTACGTTAACAAGATCATCTATTGCTTTTGAGTGCACCTCTATGATCTTGTCGAGCCCTTTTGTCCCATCGTCCTCCTCCTGATTTTCTGCATCGCATCTATTAATGAAACAGAGACGGAAATTAATCAAGGAAAAGGAAAAAAGAAAAACAATAATGTTAGGTAATATCGTAATTTCCATTGAAGAAAGTTGAGAGGGAGATCAGATCATAAACCAGCACCCCTTCAAGAAGGCTTGTTGATCTTGCGACACGGTATTTGTGATTCCGTGCTCCTAATTTCTTTGACCAGCTAGGTACCTCTAGGGAAGAGGAGTGACAGCATGGACTTTTAAGCTGATCAGGGATGAATCGTGGCCGCTCATTTTGGGTTCCACATGAAACAAGTGTAATATTGTTTGTATTAGAGACTTAAGCCTTGTTTGATAATCAAAGTTATAACCGTTGTGAGGTGCCATTTAAGTTCTTAAACGCGTTTAAACTGTGGTGTTCTCGTATATCCTTTAGCATTCGATCGTCGATATTCCACTGAAAACTCTGATAAACATTTTATGCTGAAATCAGTCCAGGTATCAACGCTTATTTACATGCATCACGATAGCAGTCTACGTATCATCAATTAATACACGACAGTTTCTACTCTTGGATACTAGAGCGATTTTTACAGCTTTGACATAGTTCAGATATCTCTATATACCAACACAGTTGAAAGGAGAGATTTGTTGTTTACACTCCAACTATTGGGAGGAGATGTACAATTACAAAGGACTTGAATCGGCTATTGGATGATAATTAGATAAGGTATCGAAGGAGAAGATCCATTTCAGACTACATGTAAACGAAAGAAATATGATCATTTATTGCTGATTGTGATTTTGATTCTGATGAGTACAGGTTTTTAGATAGAATTTCTGCGAACCTTATCGGGTTATGGAAACAGCCGGGCCTGTTTAATTGTTCGATGACAAATAGATATTTTCACGCAAGACAAGTGAGATGTTTGTCTGTATTAGGTAGGATACGTTAGTATGGTTGTATTTGTGGTTAAATCTAAAAGCACAGGTGGCCTCTCCAATTATTTAGCCAACACTTAACTTAATAATACCAGGAATTATCAACTTGTATTAGTATTTGTATTTGATGTATAATGGTTTCATTTCATATGAACTATGATTTTGAAGCTAAAACATTTCAACTGCAAATATATCTGAAAATTAGAATCAAAATCTTTCTCTCTATCTAAATTTACATTTATAATTTTACATCATGATTTTATAAAACAAGTCTTTCACAAGGATATCAGTGTTCGCATAAATACAATAACACACACATAGTTACATTAATTGCAGTTGTGAAGGCCACATATATACAGTTACCATCTGGTCGAGGTCTATTGGCTAACTCAGGACCAGGACCAGGACCCATATCCTCTTAATAATAATATAGGAAGAAGTTTCTTGAGCCACCCTTGTGGCATCAAGGTAATACCACTATTCCTACGTCAAAAGGAAGCTTAAAGACAAAGTGTGCGAGCAATAAGATCCCTGCAAATCAAAACGCAGGGCATAAATGAAAGGAGGTTGTCAAATTGACAAGACATAATTCTGCATAAAGTGGCAAGTGGTGTACTCGGTAAAATTCACGCTTCACTTTTCTGTAATGTAACTGTTATTTGAGAATTGTGTTGCTTCTTTCGTTTCTCAAACACAATATAATAGTTGTAGAAATTTACCAAGTTAAATGTATGTCTCACTCTTTCAGATTCTAGTATTACTAACTACAAGAGTAGAGTTCCTTACTTTTTATATATGGAGACCTCAATCACTTGTTAAAAGGCGCCGCTCGTACAAAGAATGGTACTTTGCGAGGACAAATTCTTGCTACTCTGTAGCATAAAGTTTTTCTTTAACCTCGTAACACATCCCTTTTGGAAAGCAAAGCTAGTACTTACTGTTATGAAATAATGGTATCAGTCTCCATTTACATAGTTATCATATAGAACAAAAACCCCATTTTGGCTGCAACTGAATTTCTCGTAGTGCAACATTAAAATCAAAATTATTACATAGAGAAGTCAATTCATCTAACACCTTGCAAGCGCCATCTCCTCACACCAAATACATCATCAGCAACAACAACACTAAGTAAATTAACCAATTGACGGAGACAAATACAGTAAAATACAAAGAGAAACGCAAACCCATTACCAAAAGTCCAATCTTTAACGGGAAACAAACAGACCTAAACAAATAATCGCAAACACAAAGAATGAGATAAAGCAAGCAAGAGATAAACCCATTCATAGGCATCTTGAGAGAGGACTTGAGAGGGAGAGAGAGCAAAATGGAATCACCAGCGAGTTTGTTATTAGATATTAAATCTTATAAGAGTTAATATGTTAATGTTATATTATTATTACATATTCTGGTAAAATATAAGGTACTTCGCAATGATATAACATTAATATTGTCATATAATACTTAATGGTTTGATTAGTGTGCTAAGAATGAGAAGCACAACAACTGTTCGGTCAGGTGAGACCGATTAAAGAGGACGTGTGAGATTTTAAGGAACTAATTATACTTGTGCCATATTCACAGACACAAATATATGGAGAGTGAAACTGACTACATTTCCAAGCCATCAAAAGGGAGAGAGTATGTTAATATTTTCAATCAATGTGAAGCAGCTAAATGGACTGAAGTTGCAATTAATTAGATCTTCTAATGATTGTCAAATTCATTGCTTCTAGACACTGGTATACAAAAGTTGGTTGCTAGTTCAGACAGTCATTAACAATCCATTGAAATGAAAACAGCAGAAGCCCACTTGAACTTCCTCTGGTTGGGGATTGCTTATTAATGCAGAGGCGGTTTTAGGTTATTTGAGTTAGTCAAATGGATCGATTATGCTAGAAAATTTATATTATTCACATGTGATTGAATGAATTCGAACAGTGGCCCAAACCTACAAATAGAAACGAGAAAAGTAATAGGAAGCAGCTGAGATTGAAATGATAGATCTCAACTGCAGCAGCTAACCATAATTCATTACTTGGTTTCAAATTAACAATCAATCAACTCAAGAGAAAATGGATTTTTCTACTTGAGGATCGTCTTTACAAGGGTGATAAAAAGATAGTCATTACGCTTAAAATAACACTAATACTACTGTTAAACTCTAACTTGACTGTGTAAGTTTTTAATTACACCTCCATTTTAATTCATTCTTCACCCACGACCAGGCTTTAGAAGAAGAGTACTGCAAGTTGCCAAAGGGGTAGGCTAGGAGGCAAGAAATATAATCATCCCTTGTAAGGAATCCTTGAACTGAATCAACAAATTGTATGATAAAGATATTCAGATTTGGAAGAATTATTCTAACATGGTTTGTCTGCAAACTTCAGAAATGAGTCCCTGCACTACAGAATGAGAATGCAACCCAACAGAATTTTGTCTTCTACCCTTCAGCATAGACGATACTGCAACAACTCAAACAACAAACTGCCAGTCCAGCGTTCAAATATCTGAAAGGAACAGGCGGTTGCCACATGGAAGGAAAGGGAGAATGCCAACATCAGTAATGTATATGTAATCTCATTTGAAAATGAGAAAGTGTTATCATAGTACTGGCGGGTATAACAATGACAGCATGTTACTGTCAATGTTACGTGAAGACACCAACCAGGATTCTGTGGTGGAAAATGTTCTAACCAATTAATAATGACACAAGTATACAGCAGAAGGAAAGCAATGATTGAGAATGCGTGAACTTGCAGCTGCAGTGTAATCTGCACCACACTTGATACTTAAATATCCAGTTATTTATTTATCAACTAGAAGAAACTTAACAGTGACCTAAAAATTAGCCAACAGCAAAGAGGCAAAGTGTGTAACAAAGCACTTAAGCTGTAAAATCAAGGAAAATGTTACACAAATAGTACCCTAAATGCATGTTTAACTTAACAAACTCAAATCAAATCAGAATCCTAAGGCAAACATAAACTAGCAAACAACATGAAGTTGCTTGATTCTGATCTCAATGAAACAGTTTAAGCAAACCAGATATCTGAACAAGAGCACTATGCTCATATTAAGTATGCAAAGATCCCAAAAATCCATCTCTAAGTTATCTTTTAATTGTAACTAATGCTCCATTGTTTATGCATGGAGAGATTTATCTAAGCAAAAACTATATTCAACCAAAGAAAGAGAGAACTCAGACATACCCAGTTGCCATTAACTATATGGTATATGTAAATCCTAACAAATTTCCCTTAGACATCTAGCAAGCAAGATTAGCATATCTATTTAGCTGATATTTGGTCTCTAAACATTTGAAGATCCCTTGATTATTCATAGCACTAGTGTGATCCCCCATTCCTCAAAACAAATTCTTCCCTCGACAAAGCACATTCCAACCAAATTGAATCATCCAAACATCCAAATTCAATAGAAAAATACCCCCAACTTAGACAATGAGTCAGCTCCCACATAGCCTCGATCAAAATGCCAAAATTTCTCTTATCAGAACTACAATCAAAATGAAATACAAAGTTTCCACAAAAGGCGGATTGCATCTAGCAACTACAATTAACTATATATTACTATATAGAATCTGAACAAGTTCAAGTCTCAAACCAAATTTCAATTACCAAGATAGTGAAAAATAGTACATGCTAGTGACCATCCGAAAGCAAAACGTTACTAATCTTATCATTGCAATGCAGTACACATACATTAGCATATATGACACGAGTTCTAGTGCCAAAAGGCATAAACAGCGGTGGAAATGTAAACCAAGAGAGCAGAAGAAACCAAAACAACCAAAGCAGCAACCGCATGAACCGCAGATTTACTTCCACAATACAACATTCCCAACCGAATCTGGATAACATTAACAATTGAAAGCATCAAAAACAAGCAACCCATCACCGAACCAATAGCTGAACTCATCATACCAAACCTCAAAACCGTCAAATTAATGTGGGCTCGAAAAGCTTCGTCAACGTCTTTGCTGTTTATCAAATTGATGGCGAGTTTTAAACCCTGAGCAACTAAAGATGAGAACAAAAAGAAACTGAACGAAACAACCTCAAAAACTAAGAGCTTTTTGGCCACGTCGATGCCAGCATCGCAGGCTGACGGATTCTCAAGGCTGTGTTGTCCCGGAGTTGTTAAAGAAAGTCCGACAAAGACAGCGATTGTGAAGAGAGAGTTGACGTTGACAATTCCATCCAAGGCGGTGACATGGACGCTGGTTGTTGAAGACGAGGAAGATGAACTGATTCTTCTGGTTGAGTTGCTGTTATAATCTTTTGGGTACTCTTCAGATCTGCGCAAGAACGAAGAAAATTGAGTCAGAAAAGAAAATACGAGCTTGACGAGATTTAGGAGAATAAAGAAGGAAAAAAAATGACGCTTACTCGGGCATATTTCTTGAAGGGTTTGTTGAGAGCTGAATGGTGAGTTGAGCTGAGGAACGAGACGAGCTTTCCTCTTTGTTGTTTATTGCGGAAATACTTTTTGCTTACATTATTGCGAATAATGTAAGACAAAGACAGATACTTTTTCTTTCTTTGTTTCCCTTTTTGCTTTATGGGTGGTCTAAAGGAAGAATTGAGAAGTACGTCTCAAAGGATCAATGTCTTAAGCTAATGTTGGATTGGATTTTCTTCGTTAGGACATGACATCAACTGCTGGTGCAATGACTGTATTGCCCTTTCGTGACCGGACAAGTAATGCTGCAACGGGTCTGGTTGTGTCGCATTACTCTTTTAAGTGATAAAATGGTCACGAAAAATCTGAACCTAAAGCAGGAAAACTTGATTTCGTGCAAAAGTTTTAACAAATTTTAGACGAATACGGGTCAGATCCGAATGCAAAAGCTGTCACGGAATCAAGAAACAAGCTTGCGATTATTGACAATTTCAATCCTCAGACGAGACATGTTGGATCATAAAGAATCAAGTCATTTTCAAAAGGAACAGTTAATTAATCACTACCATATTCCAGGAGCTTTCAAGTCATCAGTTAAGATCACTGGTTTCTTGAGATGGAGGAAAAGGGGAATCTGAAATGGAAAACAGCGGAAGAAGAACACTGCGAATGAAATCTAAATTATGTACATTCTACTTAACAATGTTCCTGAGAATTGAATAAGAATGGAGTATTTGACCGATAATTAGAGATAGTTAAGAATGGTGGGATAGCGGGATGAATCTACATGCTAAGTCTATTTACCATCTTTTACAGCTATTCATCCTCAGCTTCTTCCACTTCCTTGATATTGTCAATTATGTTCTGAATGCTTTTTGTAAGATGATCTGTGTGTTGTTCTACATCTTTCAACACCGTTTCCAGTTTTTCCCGGCACTCTGCCAATCGTTGATTTGTACGGTGGAGATCTGCGGATAGCTCCCGGATTTTCTTATCCTTTTCATCCTACACAGAAGTTGCATTGAGAACACAGATCTGTAGAAGAAAACTTTCAAAAATTTCAACATTTATGAAAGCTCCATTTGGTTTTTCAGAATTGTTTTTTTATTGATAGAAAACATCTCAATATTCAAAATCTCATAATTCACAACTGAAGCAATATATCCTAATAACAAGAGTTTAGGGGGGAAAACAGCAGTTGTAGACAGGGAAAAAGAGAGACTTTTCCCCCTGTTTATTATGGTTTTATCAACCAAAACCAGTTGACATAATAAAGTTTCTCCCAAATATGTGACGTTATTCTAGAAATTCTAAAGATTAAAGGGTAAGAACAATAAGATCCCAATCAACAAACTGATTATAGATATCAATACATAAAAGGCTCAGCCAAATTAAAAGAACAACTAAGGAAGCTATAATGCATCAAACCTTCTTTCTAAAAAGTTTGTTCATTGTTTATCAATTCATCAGAATTTGTATTGTGCATTTATGTGCAGGCAACACACGTGGTCAAAAACCTAGTAAAAGTTAAAGAATGATTGAAAGAGTGGTGTTTGTCAATTTGGCATACAAGTATGTGTATTGACAAGTTCTGGCCATCAAAGAAAAAGGTGAAATGGTGAACTAACCTGTGGTCGGGCCTGAACTGTAGTCCGATGACCTTTTCCAACTGGAATTCCTAGAGAATGACTATGCACTGTTTCAAGTTTTGTTACAACCCATTTCCCTGACTTCTCCTTCCTCACCATTATCATTGCCTTGCAACCTTCCCTAGTAATCTCCCTCGGCTTCCTCACTTCGAGTCTTTTAGTATTCTTGTTATTTGCACGAAATCCTTCTTTATTACAAAGAAATCTTCGGCTTACAATTGACCCATCACGGCATGAACGGTGACAATTACCAACCCGGATAATAAATCCAACACGCTTAGCATATGCATCATAGTATATCATGGCAGCCTCTTCAGATTCAAACTCCATTCCTATATAAGGCTCTGCATTTCCATCCACTTCATTTACAATCAACTCTCGTCCATCATAGAAATCACTCAGTTCTCCACCTTCAGTCATACAAATGTCCGTACCAACACTGTTTTCTATCTTCTTGTTATCTATGTCAGCTCCAGGCTCTATTTCAGCAGATTCCAAAATCACTCCATAATCCTCAGTCACAAAAGCTGTGAAATTCACTGTTCCATGAAAATAAAAAGTTGGTCATATTCTATCCAAACTTAAGTCATAAATCAAAATAATCAAAGACAAATTCTTCACAAACTGAATTCTTTGCCAAGTCCCTACTCTTTTTAAATACTTCATAAAATTTCTTAAGAAGAAAAACTATCAAAGAAAATTCTCAATTCAACACAACTAAGTATCATTCACAAAATAGATGGAACGACTACTTGAATCCTCTTTCTTCACTACGCTCAATCAAAAACCATATCTTCAACAAGTCGTTTTGGAAATTAGCTCCATTATCACTAGTTCTCCCCACCAATTAAGTGTTGCATTCATTTACTGAAACATAACAGTACAACCACACCAAAGAAAGATGTTATAGCCCTCAATATATGCCCTTTGCACTGCTTTTAACTCGGCTTCTGTATTATGAAAAAAAAACCATAAATTCTACTCATAATTCTTAAAGAGAAAAGGAAGAAAAACCACGGGAATTCAAGAAGGTTTAACATAGTTTTCCTGATTCATTTCTGTTTTTATTAATTACTAGTGATTCTTGAAAACAACTTTCTGATTCTGAAGTAAAGTTAATAAAATAGGCAATGAGGAAATTAAAAAAGAAAAGAAAAAAGCACTTACTCGCTTCCTTTTTCTTGCCCTGAGAAGCGACGAAGTTCTGATCTCTCCCCCTCCTGTCACTGTTTACTAGTCTAGATAAGTTTAGCGTACTTTCTGGGTTCGCGCAAAAACAGCTTCTACGGTGCCGATGAAGTCTTTCGCGGGACCCATAGTCGACCGCGATCAGTTCTCAGAGCGACACCCGTCCATTATGTGTGTGCTGCGCATACGGGAGGGAAGAAATTGCACGAGATATGCCAAGGAAATGTCAAAATTGCCTTTAAACCCTACTTTAGAAAACATAATTTTTATCAAATTGCTCGATTCGTATTAAGTACTTGTTCTACTCGAGGGTCGATCAAGCCTATGCTCGTCTTTCATATTCACAAAAAATACTCCGACATCTATCTATGCTATTACGTATTTACTGTGTGTGTGACAATTATGCATAATAATAAAAGTAAATTATGATACTCAATAAAATACCCAGTTTCTTTAATTTTTTGAATTTAATACTTACTTGCGGAAAGAATATAATATGAAGGAAGTACGGGGAAAGAAAATAAAACACAGTAAAATTAGGCCTTCTTTAATTGCCAAGAACAATTTCCATTTTCAAATGGTGGAACCACTTGGGAGCTCTCGTAACAAATTGTTTTTTCTTGTTAATATTAGATATGAGCTTGATAATTGAGTGGCAATCGTTGCATACTTTTTAAGTTTTTCACAACCCCAATTGTTTCAAGCCTCCCTCTCTGTGTATTGCTAATGCCCATCCTTTCTCCCCTTCTTCAATGTCACGCAGCACCACATTTGTTGATGGAGGGTATCTGTCCAGACTTTCTGTAGATTTCTCCCATATGAAGGGCATCCACTGTTTCCCAAAACGAACTCGTTATGAATTTCGTTATTTGCCTCAATGGAACTGCAACCTGGTTCCTTTCGGATTCCTGCCTCCTCCATCTTTGCCCTTATTTCTACAGCTTCTTTCCATTTCCCTGATGAGGCTTAAGCATTTGAGAGAAGAGCACAACTTCCGGAATCTGCATTTCCACAATGCAGTTATTATCTTTTGTATTAATTTTCCCTAACTCGAGTCTTCCATGAGTTCTACAAGCATTTAACAAAGCCCCTAACATTAAGTGATCTGGTTTCATGTTCATGCTTCTGATGAAGTCACAAGTCTCTTCAGGACGACCTATGCGAACCAAGAAGATCAAGATCAACAAAACAATCGTAGTGCTCAATTCCATAATCTCTTGCCATAGAATGAAACATCTCATATCCCAAATCCACTATGGCCCAATGACTACAAGCATTCAACACACCAAAAAAAGTAACATAAATTGGTCTAAGACCTTGGCTTATCATTTCCCGAAACCTCTAGATAGCTTCAATGCCTCTCCCATTCATAGCAAGCCCTGCAATTATTGAACAATAAGTGATGACAGTTCTTTCTTTCATCTCCTTGCAACTTGTAGCGCCTCATCAATATCACCACGCCTTCAATACATATTGATCAAAGCGCCACCAACAATATGATTGAGCTTAATTTGATACTTTTGCCACATACGAATGAACCCAATCTTCCAAAGCTCTAATGCCCAAAACTACGAACGCGCAGTGAAACAATTGTCACCTCTTTCGGCCTTGCATTTCCCTAAACAAATCCAAAGCTCTACTCCGCTCCCTATTCCTAGCCAACCCATCAATCATTGCAGTCCAATAAACAGTATCCTTGACCCATTAAAAACTGCAACTGCATTCTCAACCAGTTCATGTTCAACAAAACAAGTTATCATGACCGTTAATGCAACATCATCATTACATTCAGGAATTTCTTCAAAAACTCATACTGCGTCGTCAAGCTCGCTACAGTTCCCATAAAACCCCATGAGTTTGAGAGTTATCGATCTATTTCACCTTAACCCTAGTTTCAAAACCTGTCCATGAATCTCTCTACCCTCTCTTGGAGTCAACAGAAACCCACAAGCCTTTAAGACTGAAGTGATGGCATAGTTAGCAGGCAAGATTTATTCATTAACCATTTGACAGTAAGGTGAATAGCATTAGTGTAGTAACCATTGACACGAACCGATTAATGAGAACAGTGTAAAGGTAGATATTTGGGGTCTCGGTGTGTTGAAAAACCTAGGAGGCGTAGGCAATGAACTTCATGTTGGAAGACACGCGAATGAGCAACAAGACGATAAATGGATTTTGTTCACGGCTATTTCATATGATTTCATCACGCCTTAATTGTGAGGGAAGAAGGCAACGCCTTCGTAAATTGTTTATAAACAGTACGTACTACTAGTCCATTATCCACTGAAAATGCACAAAATTAACCATCCACTACTTGTCCATTGTCCATTCAAAATGCACAAAATTAACCATCGCCAGATTGCCTGAGAGTGAAAACGGAAAGCTTTTTATGGTCTTATGAGAAGGTTTTTTGGCAATCTCAACCTTTATTTCAAAGATTTTCACGCCATCAATCAAATACAGAGTAATAAGTATCAAGAACGCAATAAAATTCATAATGCCGAATACGGTGTTTAGTATTGCAATACAAGGGATTGTATTAATCACCGGTGACATCCTGATTACATCCAAGTCCCTGAATCAGGACTAATTACGTGCAAAAGAATTTGTTGGCAGACACAATTACGAAAGCAAAGAGCGTATATCCACTAAGCCATGCAGAGCAATGGGAACTGGGAAAAAGCAATGCAGAGCAAGAGATACTCTCGCACAAACATGTCCGGAGGACAATCAAGTAATATGCTGAACTTAGCGTGATACGCCCCAACACAGCCACACACATCACTGTTGAAGTATACCCAGCATACCCTACCACATCAAGCAGTGGTGCCTCCCCACCTCCGAGTGAAAGCAAATGCGCCTTCAACATCATGCCTTCATGAAACCAGCCCACCATTCCGTTCATAAAATGGAAATTTAAGGTTTCTGGAGAAAACCCGCAATGCATTGGAACCAAACCTATCATACACTGTAAATCAATGCCAAAGGAAAAAAAAACAATAAGCAAGAATTTGATAAGAGACAATCACGTTAAATCTATTTTAAGATTTGCATCCCAGAAAGACCCAGTGAGATGCCCAAAAGTAGCAAGTGACATGAAGAGAGTGCATAAATACAGAGCATTCATGTCTTTTATTGGAGGTTCATAGGAGAGCCTGGCGCCCACAGGTTCTGGGATCCTCGTCTAGCGTCCCTAAACCAATGATGCAAAACACATTTTCTTCAGCACGACTTAAATATATATATATGGGAGGTGGTGAGCTTGTGTTTATGAAGAAATGCAAACAGTACAATCTTCAGTTTGTTGCTGACATATTGGAAGTAATATTGAGGATCAGAAAAGTACTTGCTTTTCTGTTCATTGAGAAAGGAAAGAAAAAAACAGAATAAAAAATTTTATCCCAGTAGCACTGTATTGCTTTCCCAAATTCAACTTACATTGCTTTGAACATAATCCAAGTCTCAACCAAAAATTTTCTCGCCATATGTGTTCAATCCTCCATGAATAAGTTATAACTAGCATGATAAAGTGCATTACCAAACAGATTGGACGAGGTGTTTGTGGGTATTCTTGGCATTCGGATCGGGATCCCAGATTCTCATGCATCTCTCTATTAATAGAGAAAAAGAACATAAATAATATATACAGTTGAACTATTCAACACATAGAATCAATAGTAGCATATCTCTACAACACTAGCTGTTTCAATATAAAGATAGTGACATGTTGTACTTGTAACTAAGGAAAAATTATATAAGAAATATAGTGGAAGAAATAATACTTGCTGCATAAAAGGAAAAATCTAAAGTTCTGTATTTAAGAAGTTGCTTGACATAAATTCTGTCGAAGTTCATCTACAAGTTTCGAAAACTAGGGTAATAAATCTTTCACCTAGATCTCAAATGAAGCCTTCATGCCATCTTTTAGATTTTGACTCGTATCTTCCAATTGAGTCAAAAGGAATACACTTTGCATAAGGTTACAAAACCTCAATAATGAAAAAGAAGTAAATTAATTGACACTTAAACTCAATGGATTACAAATACAATCACAATTGCTAGTCAAAATTCACCTGCATACAAATTATTTAGAGATACAAGTAATGGAGTATGTGAAAAAAAAAGGGGTAAAAATCAACTCTTTGAAACCCTAAGCTTTGAAGGAATAAGCAAAACCTTGCAAAATAAGTAGGATTGGTGTCGCTCATATCATTTACAGGGCTGATTCACAATACTACATTTGTCTCTTAGTTTTAGCCAAAGATGAAATTGAGAATACAAATTGAAACAAAAACATGCGCAATTGTCATCAATGGCACATGTATCTAATCTTTCACAACAAGATGACTCTAAAGAAAACCAAACTAAAAGAGTTAAATCTTATACATTATGCAGAATGCAGATTCCACACAAAAATATATTTTTTATTGTAACAGTTAATTTTTTAAATATTTTTTCAGTCTGATTTTGATGATTTAAGAACATAAATTCAATTTCTACCTGGGTTCTCCTTCAAAAAGACAGTAAATAAAGACTTAAATTAGATAGGAACAAGAAAAAGAAAAAACAAAAAAGATGCACACTTATTGACAGGTTCATTCACTAAAAGCAAATCAATTTCCATTGATGTCTCTCTCTCTAAGGTCCTGTTAGCTGTTAGGGTTTTTACCGTGCCGAATTTCAGTTTGTGTATCAAAATGCCAGTATCCATCCATTATCTATTAAATATGATATTAGACACCTATTTGTCACAATTAACCAGAGCGTCCAAATCTCTGACTTTAAAGCAGCATTATTGATCTTACTTCAGCATATAATTCTAGACAAATGATTTGCAAACATCTGAGCAATTCTTTACTGTAGCATTCACTAGTCACCCAAAGGTTAAGTATTCCGACCATTTACCATTCCAAGGATGCAGGTTGGATAAAATTGGAAACAAGCCAACTTTCATAGAACAACACCCAGCACCATATGACTAAAAAACTTAGAAGACACATTCAACATGGTGTTTTCTCAGTGTAATAAGCCAACATGAAAATGATTATGGGTGTCAGCAGACATAAATAATGATTCCAATTGTTACATGAATGGCCTAAAATAAAAGAACAATGCTACACATAAAAAGTTAGGAAATAGCTAATGCAGTAGCAGTTTTTTAGACCCTCATGCAGAATTACTACACAGATAATATAGATGATATAACCACCTATACAAGGTAATCTCCAACAGTCTCAACTCAACTACCACAACTTTGCATGTGTACCATTAGAATCAACCTTACACCAAAAGAGAGAAATTATAGATCAGTACGTTTAACTGAGTATTTTTGCTAAAGGACTGCTTAGATAGATAAGGGATAGAAATTAAGCAAACATTTTTTCAAGAATAAGATGTATTGTGCTTTCCTTAAATTGAAATGCAAAAACAAAATGGTCTTATGGACAGAGAAATGGGGTATAGATTGCATTAGGCAATGAACCCAAAAAATGCACCATAAGATATGAAGCATTAACGACAATATATGCCATCCCAAATCCATGTAACTAAAAGTATCATGTTGGCACACACAATCTTCAAAAACCATATATTTAGTTCATTCATATAACTTTGATAATAAAGCAACTGTTAAAACACTTACTGGGAAACTTTGAAAATCTTGAAACTTGAACAAGCTTTAAAAGCTAAAGTTCTATCTTCATGAGAATGACAGATCACATCGAACAAGCATCAAAAAATAAAGTTTTCTCATTCAGAGAAAGAATGAGAAACGAAGGCATAAAATTTTTAGCCAGCATATACAAATCTCCTTCAAAAATTCCTCAATCTTACGATCAGATAGGAAGAAGGTTCTTTTATGATTTAGAAAACCCATGAAACACCAAGAACATTCTAAAACACTTGAATTCAGTAAAGTAATATATAAAGCCCCCGTTTTTCGTTGAAATTTTATTCAATATTAAAACAAAAAATACTACAATATCAGCCACTAATTCATCTTGGGAATCCTTTAGCACCATTAACTAATGTGCATAGCCAATGATCCAGTCAATTATAGTTAGAAATATTGTAAAAGAAAAAACTACTAAAGAATCCGAAAATTATACAGTATAAGATAGTAAAACTACAATTTAAGTGATATTTGATGGGGATATCTAATTATTTGAGTTTCAGCCTCAATAAGAGTATGGAATCACCTGCTGCTACTTTATATGCCAGTGCAATAAACACGCAGAATATTCTACTGCCTTGAGCAAACAGCTTGACATCGACAGAGAGCACGCTTGTAAACAACCACATCGTTCACATGAATGCTGACTGGCGTGCTCTCTCTCGTTGTCAAACAATGATGCCTCAAGTCTTGGAAAGAACTATCTGCAGGATAAAAAGGAAAAAGAAAATCACGCTGGAGAAGTTCCTGAATATTGTGCTTTCATTACTGAGGTGAAGAAAAAAAAATTGCAGACATTGAGATGTCAAAGTAGATTCAAGAACTTCAAAGAATAACATGCAAACAATAAAAACACACTAAGAATAACACGGGTCAATGTTATAATAAACAAATTTCAACTAGCGAACATGTACAACCCATGATCTCCTACACATGCAAAAAATCAAAAGATAAATTTAAATTGACATGAGAGCCAAAATCACTTTAGTAGTTTTCTCTGAATGCCATAGGAAGCAGGAACCCACATCATCTTACCACAAAAATCAACTGGTAATATTATCAGAAATAGCATCAATACCATAACCACTTAACAAACTTAATAAGTAGAGCAGCTTAAGATAGAAGCATGATCCAAATATTAATTTCTTTTTAAGCAAGAATTTGAAATTCATGCAAGCCTGGTTGTCACCTTTTTTTTTCCTTTTTGTGAAGCAAGTATACATTCATAGATACATATGCTTACATCAGTCATTAATTTACATAAAATAAGGCATTATTGCATGCAAAACCCTGAGAAACAAAGGGATTTAATCCCAAACACTCCCTAATTAGCAAAAACAAAAAAAACAAAAAAGAGCGAGAGAATGAAAATTACGGGAAAAGTAAAATTCCACTGAAAAATGGACCCAAAAAAAAAGATGAATAAAACTTTGCAGGTTCCTCTTAAGAAAGATTAAAAGAAAAAATGTACAACCTACCAGCATCTGAAATCAAAACCCCTCGATGTTATGGGAATAACTCTGAAATGCTGCATAGAACAAAATTCAAGAACATAATCAAAAGCTGCAATCGGTAATTTTATACAAAAATGTATATTAAGGGTTACTTGTATATGATTTTCCAGAAAAGGAAAGAAAACTTCATACCCTCAATCTGACACATTAAACCCTAAACCTTTTAGATCGCAGAAAACGTTTCTGACACAAGAAATTTAAAAAGCACAAACAAGAGAATCATGATTTCATTTTCTTCTATTGAGTTCCAGAAAACAACAGCGAAAATCAAACCTGCTAAACTAGAATTGCCAGATCCAAACAGATCATGAAACAGATAAACACTCAAATTTTCCGCAGCCATAAGCGGAAAGGCAAGAAGCAAAAGAGATTTAAAAAAACCAACTTTGAGAGTGGAAAAGGAGTTCATTGAAGGAGAAAATAGAAGAAAACGGTGATGGAGAGAGAGTTGTAGACCTTGAAAAGCTTGAGAAAAGAAAGGTTTTCTGATCACCAGGAGAATCCCAAGTGCAAACACAACATTCGAACACAAAAAAGAAGAAATGAAATGAATAATTGCCATGAAATTTAAAAGCACAAGAACGAAAAGATAATAATAAACGAGGGAAAACAAGATAATATTAATTAACACCGAGAAATCCTGTAATTAATTAATTACAGAATAATTAGTAAGTACTTTTTCACTGCATGAAACTATCATTTTCATTTTTCGAGAATGGAGGACAACTGGGATCAATTCCCTCCATCAACGCGGAGATCAAGGATCGTAAGTCCTACACGTACGCCAGGTATTATGTAGAAAACGAACAAAAGTACAAGACAGGTTAAATATGGAAATTGCGAGGAAATCTTACTTTTAACCGCCTTGTCTGTGGAAGTCAAATAGTCATCGCAAGATTCGGTAGTGAAGTCACATCAGTGGTCAATGCCGCGGGGCCCGCGGTAGTGGGTAAGACCACGCGATAATCGGAGGGTCTGGGCCTGGTTGCTGTGGCTGTTCATGAAATTAGCTCCAGTCACTTTCGGAAATAGCCAAGCCAAACCACCTGTTGTCCTGGTTTTTTTTTGTGAAAAGAAAAAGATTTTTCTTGACCACCGATTCTTTTCCTGTGCCTGATCTGATCTTTGGATGCTGTCTTGGTCAACTGGCCTTCTTTTTACGGTGAGATTAGCCAGACTGAATGAGTGACTGTGTGACTGATGTTACTTGCATTCATAGTGGGTCCTAATTTCGTTGTTCACCCAGTAGGATACTGAGAGAACATTTTCGTGTGTATGGACCTGGGTCCTCGAAACACGTTTTGTTTTAGACTTCAGGTTCAGCCCATCCAGTCCTCCAAGAAATGTCGTCATTATAGAAAGGTGAGACCCGAAATGTGAATCCACGTACATGATGGCCGTAAGGTACTGCCAAGTTGCTTCTTTTGCTGTTGCTTAGTGCTCCCATCCCGAAGTTCAATTATTGACGGTGAGTGTTACTGGCTTCTTGGCATTTTCCTACAAAACAAAAATTATCAATCAATTAAATAATCAATAAAGCCCACGGAGTGACTTTCCCCCGTCACTGCAGGTATAAAATTTAATTAGAAAGTTGAATTTCATTCCTGCATTATTTGCCACGGGAGGGGAAGCTTCTGGCAATTTCTGATTTCTACAGTGTCCATGGTTACCAGGGAACGGGGGGCTGGCTCTAGCTTCCGTTGAGTTTTCAATTTTACAATACATGTTGCATCAGATTAATGTATAACTTACTAATTGTACTCTTTGTCTTAAGTAATGTGGAAGCAAAATATTTGGCCGAGCTGGGAGATGGAAACTATAGTCCCAGTAGTTTAATTTTCTTGCACCTGCAACTACATCCTCGTACAAATATCCTTACTCTGTTCACAAGATCAAGCCCCTCAAGCCGTAGGCATCGCTTCTATTCCTGAAGCATTCGAGCGGAGGGATGTTACAATAATTATAAAAGAGGATTATCGTGATCGAAGAGATTTCATCCCACATCTGGTTGACTCCTTGCTAGAAAAAAACACAAGTATTTCATACAAAATCCCACTTTCTGCCCCCATGGCATTGCAAGAAAAGGTGCATTCATTGTGCATATGTCACCTTTCGTTCAGACTCGGATTTCGGAGAAAGCAAAAGATATAGGAATGACGAGTGAAGAGTAAGCTTGGATTATGATAGTAAATACCATCAATTTCAGATTCAATGCCAAAAGTCCTTGGTTTGAATACCCAGCTTCAAAGGAGCTTGCTTTACGATTTAACTGAAGATAATCGTTTATTCGTCAAATATAAAATTAAAGCACGTCTACACGGACAATGTTGAAGTGTTAGAACATATGCTACAACAAAAACGGGGAATTCGACATTCTTAAACCACGGTTAGGCATCTTTATGCACCGGCAGAAATGCTGTGTCTCCAAGGAATAATGATAGCACCACACCTCAATATTCAAAGGATAATAAACTTGACAGGCATAACAACAAATAAGAACGAATCATAGTGATTTTCAGATTCAATAAAAGCGGTATGAACATGTAGCAAAGTATGTATTACAATTACTAATTTAGTAGCATGGAATCTCATTACCTAGCATAATATATAGTCTTCTTCGTGATAACCTATTGGCATTCCAATTTATCAGAACAAATCATTAGAACGCATCTGAAGGCAACTAGATACATAAGCATGTAACCTTCTATCAGAACATTTTAAATGCATCTCGAATAACCAGCAATCGAAGCATCAAATGATTTGTATAACAAGATTGTTAAGGACTTCAGTCAAGCCGTTTACAGGTGTTACAGCACTATAAATAGCAGATGAAGAAATACTTCGTTGCCTCCTAGTTCTTCAAACTTTTCTTTCCCATCAAATAAACTTCTCCTAGTTTATTTATTTATTTATTAATGATAATAATAGTAACAGTTATGTTAATTATACCGTCGAAACTTGTAATCAGGCAGGCAGGCAGGCATCGACTCACTTAACTTGAGAAAGCAAATGTTTGCCGGTGACATTGTATCCATCCACCTGAAAAATCGTAAAGGGAGAACAAAATGACAGAAAAAAGAGAAATCATGAAAAACTTTCAGAGCAGACTAAACACAAAAAGAGATATCATGTTAATATTTTGTGTCCAATAAATAAATAAATTAATTAATTATAAAGTCACTCGGAAATTTTAGTTCCTTAGTTTGAAAAGAACAAATGCATCTCCATCCAACTCCTCCCTCAGCTTTGAAGATTGGAACTTTTATTGATACCATGCTTTTTGAAGACTTGAGATTAATCTATTCTGGGTCATCCATAAGATTGAAGGACGCAGATGGATTTGATTCTTGGAATGTCCGAAAATGAAATATAACTGTGTTAGTTAATTACAACATGTCGTCTTCTATCAGAAGCAATTATTTTGACAAACGGCTGGTTTAAGATTTTCTGTACGAAGAACCAATTTTAAAAGATAATTGAAATCTATGGATCTACCTTTGTGAACCAAGGTCGCGATAAAGTGACAACATGCTTGATTTCGTTTGGTCCAATTTCTGATAACCTCCTCATGAAAATAATAGGTGTCCATTACGAGAACTACAGAAAAATAAGACTACTCGTACAGACAGAAACAAGGTGCACATACTAAGTAGGGGATCAAAATATCTTCTTTTACAACAGACACGAAAATTAAAAATGGTCTTTTGTTTGTTTGTGGGTGGGGGTAGATGATGGAGGGGAATTTTGCCTTCTTCATATACTAAATACATTCATACACTGCAACAGGGAACTCGGTGGTTAAAGGCTAACAGTTAAAAGCTGAGAGGATCAGTCACCATTTTTTTTTCTTGTTGCCATCTGTTACCAGTTAGTGAAGATAAGGGGCCTGGTACTGGTAGCCATTTCCAAAGTAGTTTCCATGACTGGGAGAGAAGCTGTAACTGCTCGAACCCAGAAGAGACGGACCATGGTTTTCAGCAAGTCCAGTGTAAGCATATGGTCTGTCATACACACACTGTGGGTACCTATCAGCAACTCTAGGATAGAATGTCTTGTCAGTAGCAGCAACATTAGTGACTCGAGGAGGCCAGTATCCTGCACCATTGGCACGGGGTCTCTTTGGTTGTGGCTTTGCAGCTTCAGTTGCCCTTTTCTTTTCTGCCTTGGCCTTCTCTAGCTGGAGAACACGTTTTTGGAGTGGGTCTGTAGGGTACTGCTCCTCAAGATTATGCTCTTCAATGCATTTGATTACAGCTCTAAGAGCAGCCAGCTCTCGCTCATTGACCTCGTTCTGGAACACAAGAAAGTACATTAATTATATCAAATGAATGCACAACATTTACATTGTTTTATATTCTCCAGCAAAGGTCTACCAAGAAACAGTATCAGCCAAATGTTATAATGAACAAAAGCAGATGTCCTAATGTGACAAATCTGGACATTTTAGCAAACTGTTTGTTAATAGTTGAGAGAAAGAAGTGCACCTCTGCAGAAGTAGAGACATTTCCAGCCTTGACTGGGGAAGAAGCCTTTTTCACCTCCTTTATATAGGATTTTAGTAAAGGCACAGGAGAGAACTGCTCAGTAAGCTCAAATGCAAAAGCCAGGTTAACGGCATCAATTTGTCTTGCACTATTTACCAGAACTTTGAGTACACCTAAAGAAGCAATAAAACCAAAAATGACATTCATGAATGTAAATACCTGATTTTGTCAACAAACATATATAATGATGCATTAGAACTGTCCCACTGAGCCCACTAATCTCAGTGGTATAACTCAGCAAGTTACTTTCAGGAGATACAAATTTTTCAAGAGGTCATCAAGGATGAATATGGAGGGCTAGTTACCTAAAAGAAAATGACTACAAGCTACAAATACCTCAAAAGCAAAAAATTTCATTTACAATTGTACCAAGTTCCACCAAAAGATGAAAGAACAAACCTGGCATTTTATCTGACAAACCAAGGGAACGACATAAATCAGGTGTTTGGCGACGACGAGAAACCGTTGGTATTAGCCTGGATAATTCTTCCTCATTAAAGTCAGAAGCAATACCAAAAGTTGCCAGAAGTTGCAGGAATGCATGAGCCTCCAAGGAGTTCCCATTGTTAGCATCCACGTCAAGAGCATCCAACTTTGGTTTCCACTCTTCAGCAATTGCCTTTGCCTGCTCCTTAACACCTTGTGTGATTACAGCAGTGTGAGAATTCAGATTGATATTTGCTAGCAAAATGCTAAGGCATTCCATCAACATAATGCAGGTTCTGCGGAGACCCAATAAGCTTGAATCTTTCTTTCCATCCACATTTGGCACTTCCATGTGGTAAAAGCCTTCCAGAGAGTCCAACACAAAATGTGCTGGGTCTGCAGCAGCCATTAGTGCAAGTGGAATTTCTTCCTTGAGATCAGCAAGGTTCTTGCGATTCTCTGATATAAATTTGTGCAAGCCTTCTGAGTTCATCTCTTCACATAGTTGAAATAACTGAGGATAAGCCTTCAGGCCTATGTTTTCATTCTCAGAAGGGTTTTTGATGCCTTCCAAGTTACTTTCAACGGACATGGGGGGAGTCAGTTTGCCTTTAACAGTCAGGGCCCTGCTTTCACCAACATTGCTATCCATAGTAGTCTCTACAGATGATATCTTCCTCTGTTTCTCTAGAGCAGTAGTAATGGTAAAGACGGCAGCATCTCTCTTCTTTTGGAGCTTCTCCAGTGAGGCATGCTCCTTGTACACAACAGCAGCTTCCCTCTTCTGCAAAATTTCCTGGGCTTTCCTTGTTTTGGTTTCAAATTCCTTTTCTTGGTCTTCCAGCTCATGAAACCTTCTCTTTAAGGACTTCTCAAGCCCATGGAAATGTTCTTCAAGTTCTTTCCATTTCAGATTAAGGGTTACGGCCCTGTGACTTTCAAGTTCAGCAAATGCTTTCTGAAGTTGTTGTATCTTAGAAGTTGTACAGTCTATGAGTGTAGCAACTGATCGGGTGTCTTCCATAGAAGCAATGCTGGAAGGGAAACAGCCAAACAAACAATGACAAAGGAATGCATTAAAGTAGACCCTTCTCTACCCCAAAAAAAAGCACTAACAAAAAAAAATGAAAAAATTTTAACCATCATATATAATATAAAAAAGTTACAACTAAAAAAGGTTTCACCATCCACCACGTACTTGTATTGCTGCCAAAAGATCAAAATTATAAAAGCATGCCAATCCTAACAGCAACATAAACAAATTCAACCCAAATAATGACAGCAGCTAGATAAGTACAGAAAGCCATCAGAAACAATAATCAATTGGAATATCCAAATCCAGCGAAAATTTATTTCCAGAAGTTTCAATGTGCTTCGACAGCCAAAAGATAACAATATGATATTATAGGTTTGAAAACGAGGGCTCATAATTAGGACATTATGGCCCAAGTTTGTCATATGAACATCAAGAACAAAACATATAAGCTAAATATAGTCGGTATAATCAATTCAATTAATTCGTCAATCAACCAATCCAACAAAAAAAATTAAAATCACAAAAAGCTTATCACTAATTCAGTGAGATCAAACTGGACAAATAAGCTATTCTGACAAACAGATGACAGAAATTAGAGCAACAAAACACCGAAACCCTAACTACACAAAGCCACGGAAAGACGAACGATCGTCAGAAAAAGTGAAATTGAAGTAACAAACGCACCAATGGACTAGTAAACTAAGCACAAACAGCAGCCAAAAAAAACCCTAATCAAGACATTTTTCAACACTCCCCAAAACTTTATGTCAGCTCTAAGAACGATAAATGACAAAAGCCCCGCCCCCTGGAAAATGAAACTGAATTTTACAAGAAGAAGGAAAACCCGATCTGTAGAAAACAGCGAATAGAAAGAAAATTTAGACATGCAGTGAATTAACTCGAGAGAGTGAGATGAAAGGAGAAAAATACCCGGTTGATACGATGAAAAACGCTTGGAGAGAGTGAGAAATTGCTTAGAACTGGAAATTATCAATCCATATCTCCGATTTTTGGGGGTTGGTTTTGGGTGGCAGCTACCTACTAACTCCGCAATCGCTGAGAGAGAGAGAGAGAGAAGATTATAGTGTCACTCACAAGTTTCGCAGCGCCCGGTCACCCGTCCCCTTGTGGGTTTTGTTTTTTTATAACGGGGCACTCTTGTTTTTGCTATTCACAACTGATTTGCTGTGTTTGGTGTGAATTACACAAATGTTGGGGTGCCATTTAACTTAAAAACTCTTTATCTTTCCTAATTCGAATTTAATCAAATAATTAATTAGTCTAAAACTCTACGTTCAAAATTAAAACTATACATAAATATTTTGTAATCATTTACTAATTTAATGACTAGTAATAATTTTATATTTTAAAGACGGGATAAATGAGTATATTTTTAATATTTTAATAAAAATATTATTTTTAACATTTTAATACGATAAAAATTGAGTTATAATTACTTATTTAATATCAACGATAATGATAATGCTTGTCTCAAGATTCCGCTTTAATTACTTGATCTTACCTTACCTATCAATCAAAGGTTGGGGGATTCTTGTTATTGAACGAGGATCCAAATAACTTGAAATCATTTTTTTTCTCGCCTAACCCAACTAACTAATGAATTGAGAGGTTGGTTCTTCCTTCTTCTTCTTATTGGTTCAAGGCAATGAATGCATTTGTTGAGGGTGGATCGGATTCAAATGGACACGGATCCACCAACTCGCTGGGCTGGCCCAAATATATAAATCCAAATAATAATTAATTAATCATTATTTATCCCAGTAATATTTTTAAAAAATAAATAAATAATTTCAAATATTCATCTACCAATCATATTTCAGTTTTTTTTTATTATAAAATATTTTTCAAAAAAAAATCCTAAAAAACACTTTTAAAACGACAATAACAGCATCGTTAGTTATTATTATTATTTAAATCAAGAATTACATTTCAAGCAAAATAAAATAACCATGCAGTAAATTAAAATAAAAATAAAAATAGCAAGTCAAGCAATGACTCAAAGTCTACGCGGTCGGTCTCAGTCGTCGCCTGGAAAAGCATGGTTTCCCATCGTTTGACCCGAAAATCTCTTCTCGCTTCCACACATAATCCTTTCTTCTTTCGATATTTTATTATCACTTTCACAGCTGCTCCTGCTCAATTGCGTTTTCTTTTGTGCCTCTTGAATTGCTATAGCTTGTCACTGTGTTGTTGTTGACAATGTTGATTTCTTATTTCTGCACGCAAAGATCGATGCTTGTTCGCTGTTTCTGAAACTCTGTTGTTTGTTCTTGGATCTTGTTCAGGTGGGTTCTTAATTTTCATTATTTTTCTCTTTTGGTTTCATTTTATATATGGGATATTTTGATTACATACGTTTATGTTAATTGAGACAACTGCATCGGTAGTTGTGTTTGTTTGTATTTGCTATTAATTTATATATTGGTAGTTTTATTGGCTGAATTGTTGCTTCTTGAGTTACTTCCCTTTTCTTTGAAATCCTCTGTATGTTGATTTTGATGTTATTCTGTGATTCTTGGAAATTTTGTTCCAGGCTTTGAATTTTGATTGTACGAGGACTACGGTTTTGTAATTGAAGGTCTTTTCTGCGCTTACTGGAAATCAAACTGACTATCTACTGTAGTTTGGTTATAGATTTCGATGGGTTTCTTTATAGACATGGAGCTGAGGAGCCAATTCCTTATTGGAATTTCTCTCTGGTTTTCAATTTGCTTTAATCTTAGCTTTGGCACTGAGCAAGATATTGCCTGCTTGAAAAGTATCCAAGCTTCGTTCGGGGACCCTCTTGGTTACTTGAATTCTTCTTGGAACTTTCACAATAATACTGAAGGGTACATTTGTAAATTTATTGGAGTTGAGTGCTGGCACCCAGATGAGAATAAGGTCTTGAATATCCAGCTTTCGGATATGGGACTCGAGGGTCAGTTTCCTCTCGGGATTAAAAACTGCAGCAGCATAACCGGGTTAGATCTTTCAAGCAACAAACTCTCAGGACCCATACCGAAGGATATTTGTCAATTGGTTGGATTCTTGACGTCGCTTGATCTCTCATCCAATAATTTTTCGGGAAATATTCCAGAGAATCTTGCAAATTGTACCTACTTGAATTCCCTTAAACTTGATCACAACCGGTTGAGTGGTCAGATTCCTCCAGAACTAGGTCAGCTTGGTCGTTTAAAAACATTTAGCGTATCCAATAATCTTCTGTCGGGGCCTATTCCGACTTTTGTCAACCTTTCACTTAGAGAAGAGAGCGTTGCAAATAATCAGGGACTCTGTGGGCCTCCTTTGCATGATTGCGAGGCAAATTCAAAGAGTCCTCACACTGGAGTAATCGCTGGGGCAGCCATTGGTGGGGTGACTGTTGCAGCATTAGTTGTGGGTATTGGTATGTTCTTCTATTTCCGTAGAATGTCAGTGAGGAAGAAGAAGGATGATGATCCTGAAGGGAACAAATGGGCAAAAAGCTTGACTGGAACAAAAGGCATTAAGGCAAGCTAATTTATACTCCTCTTACTAATGCATTCCACTTCCTTTATCGAATTGTGCAATTAATTCATTTTGTTTTACTTTTTCATTTTCTCTGATTATTTGTCCATCAACTGTTTGTGTTAAACTAAGAAAGTATTTGATTACCAGGTTTCCATGTTTGAGAAGTCAATTACTAAAATGAGATTAAGTGATCTCATGAAGGCCACTGACAGTTTCAGCAAAAACAATATTGTTGGGTCAGGAAGAACTGGGACAATGTACAAAGCAGTGCTTGAAGATGGCACTTCACTTATGGTTAAGAGGTTACAGGATTCTCAACATTCTGAGAAAGAATTTGCATCTGAGATGGCCACTTTGGGGAGTGTGAAACATCGTAACTTAGTTCCTCTTCTAGGCTTTTGCTTGGCTAAGAAGGAGAGGCTTTTAGTTTACAAGCACATGCCAAATGGTATGCTTTTTGATCATCTACATCCTTCAGATAGTGATTGCAAAGGTATGGACTGGCCCCTAAGGCTCAAAATAGCTACAGGGGCAGCCAGAGGATTTGCCTGGCTTCATCATAACTGCAATCCGCGTATTATCCACCGAAATATTAGCTCTAAATGCATCTTACTGGATGCAGAATTTGAGCCCAAAATATCTGATTTTGGCCTTGCTAGGCTCATGAACCCTGTTGATACACATTTAAGTACCTTTGTGAATGGAGAGTTTGGGGATTTGGGTTATGTTGCTCCAGAGTATGCCAGAACTCTTGTAGCAACAGCGAAGGGAGATGTTTACAGCTTTGGAACTGTGCTTCTTGAGTTGGTGACTGGGGAGAAGCCGACCAGTGTGGCTAAAGCTCCGGACAACTTTAAGGGAAATCTGGTTGAATGGATCACACAACTGTCAAGCAGCAGTCAACTACATGAAGCTTTTGATAAATCCTTGGTTGGGAAGGGTGTTGATCATGAGCTCTTCCAGTTCCTTAAAGTTGCAAGTAACTGTGTAATTCCAACTCCCAAGGAGAGGCCTACCATGTTTGAATTATATCAGTTTCTAAGAGCTATTGGGGAACGATACAATTTTACGGCTGAGGATGATATTTTGATGCTGTCGGACTCTGGTGATGCTGATTATCTGGAAGAACTTATTGTCGCTCGAGAAGTGGAGGGGAATAAGTGAAAAGGTAAGAAACATATTGACATATGTAGCAGCATATATATATATATATATATATATATATATATATATATATATATATATATATATAATCATCTGCTTAAATAAATGTTAACATTACTTATATTCTGATGTTCTAGTTACCGGTTTGACATTTCTGTATTAATACGTTACAAAAGTGGAACGAACTTATAGTTTCCAGCGTTTATTAGGTCATCTCTAGTTTAGTAAATCTGCAAATTTCTTTTTGATCCATAGGGTGGTTGTTTGATGATATTGTTCTTGTTTATGGCTTGCTTGACATTGCCGCTTTACTTGTTTGTGGAATCATCAAACCATAGTGAAACTTCACTGGATGATTTTTTTTTGTTCCAGTTTTCAAACGGATTCATGATTTCAGAGGATGTTATGGTGCATATAATTAATTCTTTTAGTTTACTCAGATGAAGGCCTCAGCGTGGCGGAAGTAAATCACGGAATATTTCAATAAAGTTAAGTTTACTGTTATTAATTATAGATAGGCAACGAAGTTCATCCAAGTTACAGGCAAAAAGCACAAGGACTGCCGCTTTTGATGTGCCGATCGGATATTCTAATACTACCTCACACAAGCTGCATCATCAAATTCTTCAAATCTGTGAACCTTTCACTTTCACTGATCACTAGATCGCCAACGGTCTAATTGTCCCATGCAGGACCAGAAGTTTAACAAAATATCTTTTTCCCAGTTTTGTTTATACAAATAACAACATAACAAAAGCATTTGGAAACATCAGATATTAAATTTATCAGTCAAAAAGAATAAATTACAAAGACAGATGATATAACAAATTCATCTCATGATTCTCATCTCTTCACTGGGAATATGATTCGATGCTTGGTAGCAGTGAAAAGGGAATTTATACAAGCCAATGGCAGGTTGACTGCATATATATGTATGTACGTATGTATGTATGCACGTGTGGTTTAATTCCAGCGTTGACCATGAAAATGTTATCATGTTTAGAAGCTATTGTTATCACTACATCGCGAACAACATCATGCATCTTAACAAACCCTGCCTCCTCGTACGTTAACAAAAGAGAAGGGAAGGGATCAATGAAATCTCAAGTTGAATAATAAATGAATATTTTTAAATTTTACAAAAATGTATTTTGCATATTTTATTACATATATTTTTTAAAGAGAACATAGTGATTTAATTTATAATAAGTGATATTAAAAATAAATTTATTTTAATCAAACACTCATGTGTATTCAATAATTTACGAAAAGTTCATAAATTTTAAGGCAAAAATAGAATAAACATGTAAAGAATTTCATTGTAACCATTCTAATTTAAATATTTGAGTTAAAATGTGTACCAAATGTGTTCATGAATAGTCGGTAAGCTTTGAGGTAGAGCAGGATGGGCATGCAAAGAGCCCCTATCAAACGCATCTATGAAGGGTACACAAGTATTGAAATAGACAGGCATAAGGATCCATAAGTTTTAAGGTAAGAGTAGGATAAGTATGCAAGGAGCTCTACTGTAATCATTCTAATTTAAATGTCTACACCCGCGCATAACAAATGCCATAATGAAAAGGTCTGTACGGTTTCAAGATAGAATTAAATAAGTATGTAGTACGACGAGAGAGAATATAACAAAATTTTATATTAAATAAGAAATAAGTATTCTTAAATATTATAAATAATGAGTTCTTCGTATCCTATTAGCCCATTTTTTAGAGATGAAGTAAAAGCTCTGTCCGGAACGATGTGCTCTATTTCTTGCTTCCTCCACTGTATCCACATTTTCAAACCAATTCAGGCCGATTCCATATGTCGCCAACGCTTCAACCGGTATGTTGAAATCCTCCGTAAATAAGCACCAGAATAAGAAGAGTGATTTCTCCTGTTGGCTTTCCAGATAACTGCAGCTCAGCTGCAGACCAGATAAAGTAAATTCCCTCAATGAATGTTGTGCCGGACTTTTTGAGCCGTTGAGCTGCGTCTTTCCACACATACTTGTTCTTGTTCTTCAATGTTCTTCCTACAGTCACAATCGCAATTGGCAAACCTTCACATTTCTCAGCTACCTTTTCTTGCAATGGGATTTATCTCAGGATCATCAACAACTTGACTGGCAACCTCTCTGTAAAGGTCCCAAGTTTCTCCACTCGATAAAGTGCTAATAACAAAAGCTTTAGTATCCATTTGATTGCAGACCTCTCTGCCACCAGAGGTTAGCAAAATCTTACAGCCTTCATGATTTTCTCCGTATGGAATACCTAGTGTATTCAATTCAATTGGTTCCCTACATCGTCTAATATGATAAGGATTCGCTTCTCCATCTTGATTCTCGTCCACGAAGAGGGAACTCTTGCTGACAAGGAACTGCTACATCGTCTAAATTGGGTGCCGGGATATCACGGCCATAGCCACTTCATCAAGGAACTCGTCTTCTTTTGCTTGTTTGCCAATTTCCTTGGCCAGTGCGGTCTTACCCACACCCCCCATCCCACATATTCCAACTATGCAGACATTTTCATCATTCAAGGCTCCCATTAAGTTCTTCATTATCGACTCTCTCGATCGCAACTTTCTGAATATTCCCAGAGATGAAGAAATAATTCCCGGTGGATACCTCTTCGATTGATTTGCTCTCTTCCAGGAGCTCAGAAATTTCCATAGTCTTCTCCTCTGCCTCCCTGCTGAATTTGTAACGTGACCAGAGATCGATCCTCCATCCTCCGAGACATTTCTTGCTTGCTTTGACTTCCTCTTTCAGGAACTTAATGACTTCAGGAGTAATACTATCACCTTTTTCTATCTAGGTTTGAACTTGAGCTTCCGTAACTTCTGCTCTTCTTTTTGCAGCATCAATCTTTCTTCGCATCTTTTCTCTTTGGTCCGCGAGTTTCTTATTTTGCTTTCTTAAGTTTTCGATGTTGTCGCTACACTTGTACAGGTAACCAAACCGGCAACCTGCTGCACTGAACAGCTTGTCAACAGTCTTCTCCGCTATAATCCCGGTAACTGAGGGAAAAAAAAACTCCATGGCGGAGTTTCTGTTTCTTTAATTTAGAGTGATTGAGGATAAAGGAATGGTACTAATTTTGCATGCTATCAACGAAACAATATATATTGTATTGCTTAATCTGTAGAGTGTACCATGAGAGAAAAAAAAGCATACAAACAAAAACAGAAGACAATTAAGGTATATAATTGGACAAAGTGAAGGTGGCAGCATCTATGAATAAAGCAAAACGTGATAATTAAACAAAGAATGGTAGAGAAATCGCTTGTTCCTCATATTTAACTCAGAGTAAGGAAAAGAGCATGACGCAAGGAGTTGGAGTAATAATGAGGTATTGGATTGGAAAGGAATCTGACACGGCCAACTTGAATGTTTGTTTGGTGGTTATATGTCAATCACTTGGATAGAAGACTGGTAGGTGGAAATGGATTTCAGCGGAACTGTGCAAGTAATGGGATAATTATTAAGTAGAAATAAGTATTTATTAAATATTTTAATAAATAAACATAATTTAAGGCAGATTAATCAGAATTTCTGATTTGCAGTCAATGAGAACAATTAATATTGCCAACAAACAAATAAATTCACGTAGTGAAATTGGTACAGTTTTTGGTGCAAGCCAAGTGGGCGATTAATTCATTAATATTTTTGCCCGAACTTCCACCTTCAGCCATGGTTTCTTTAGCCAATTTCCTCCATTTTCCTGCATTCTCTTTTATCTCTTTCCCTCTCTCGCCTTATGCAATATTCAACTGCTTCTCTTCTAACAATTCCTTTCTTGTCAGCTGAGGATTTAATTCCCATTTTCCAAAAATCAACAATCTACTTAGCATTAGTTGCTTCGTCTGTCCATTGCGGCATCGCCACCATTGGAACTCCTAAACTCAGAGCTTCCAATGTAGAATTCCAGCCGCAATGTGTGACAAACCATCCACTTGCTTCATGTACCAGAACCTCTAATTGCGGGCACCAATTCACCACCAAGCCTTTCCGGGATGTCTCCTCTGTATAGTTTTTTGGAAGTTTTGCTTGTTCGGATTCTCCTTACTACCCACAGGAAGTATCTGTCACATGCTTTCAGACCCCAAGCCAATTCTTCAGCCGTGGTTCAGCAACCTAGGAGAAATTCCATTACAAATTCTAATGGTTTAACATTCATTCCAGTGTTCAAAAGTGAAAAAGATAAAATTGTTGGGTGGTATAGAAAGTACAAATTGATTCACTGACCTCTTCCTCCAACTCATGAAAAGAATTGCAAAGAACCCAATCAGCTTTGTCAATATTAGCAAATTGATTTGTCACTACCCAATCAAAGACAACAGAATATGACCCAAAATTATAAACGAAAGAAGGCAGATCTCCAGGCTGAAGTGGAGGAATTCCAGGCAGCAAAATTTCATTTCCTGTAAGTGGAAGTTTGAGCAACCCTTTATTGACATGGTAATATATGCAATCAACAGCACAAGATTGAGTGAGAAACGCTGCTGCAATCAAACCGAACTCGTTTGCAACATCGAGAGCCCAAGGCAAAAACGAATCATGATCACACACCAAGCAATCTACAGCGCAATCGGAACCATTCATTCTCTTGACAAGCTCAGCAAGATTTTGCGGACCAACCTCCCCGAACCGATCCAAGTAAGCCTCTGCCTGAGCAATTCCTCCTTCGTCGTGGCCGTCGGAGATTGTTTCAAAATCAATGGAGCAAATAGAAGAATCTCTATGTGCAGATTTGGAGATGAAGAAAGTAGTAGGACTTTGATTGCTTTGTGCTGCAAGCGCTTGGAGAATTGAAGCATGGGGTTTATATGGCCTTGGGCTGGATAGGATAAGACCAAACAGTGAACTTTCTTTTCAGTACTCTCCATTCTTCTTTTGCAAACAGATCTTACAGCTTGCTGATTTGTGTCTTTCTGTTCCAGCTCTGTTTATACTTGGTGACACGCGCACACACACAAGTGAGCGCACAATTTTTACACTTCAGCGGCAGGTAGCCTAGTAATAAGCAAGTTTGGAAGTTTTGGCAAACCTTTGGAAAGTGAACCTAATCAGCTGGTTTGCATTTTGGCTTTTTGTACAACTACTAATGAGAGCAACACGAGGAAGCATGCTTGTTTAAGACCGTTACCAGTTCATAATACACGACCATGCATTTTTGTTGTAAAAATCAGTCTGTCGAGCAAGGTGTTGTTTTTGGGCCTTTGCTGTAGGAAGTATCTCTAGAGTCAATAATTTTATACGAGGAACTACTGAACTCAATCACTTGCTGCCGTTACTCTTCAGTTTTCTGTTGAGGTTTTAACATCGGAACAACATTTAAATGGGCAGCCACATGGATCCAAATGCTATTCATAGGCCCGGAAAATCAAATCTTTCGGAATATTACAAGCGTTTGTAGTCAACTTGTATTTGCTCTGTATAAAGGCCTTCTTAATTGAAACTCAACTTCCATTTGCTTGTGATTTTCCTACTTTCGTGGAGATCTGACTGCTTTTAAAGTCCTTTTTAATTCTGCTAAAATATGTAAAGCATTAGTCTTGTTAAGTAACAGTTGGGGGTCGGACACCAACGTAGACTTAATATCATCTTTCTTTTGCAGATTCCTCGGACTCGGACAGCCAACGTCATATTTGTGGCACGTGATTCTAGGACCGGAAATGCTGCTCCTGTGCCACAAACTGGGCACAACAAGTTTCTTTCCGAAGAAGCTCAGGAAAAGGAAGAGATAGAAGGGAGTTTGAGAATGGGGAGGTAAATAGACTCGAAGCATTGTTGGCGGAGGAACGGATCTTCTGCGACGCGCCAGCCTTGGTGAACAGAAACAGCATTCTTCTAAGAGATACCCAGCTTGAAATTTCTTTGATCTTGTAAATCGCAGCAAAGGAATATCCGTGGTCGAATCTGTGGACGGTTTTGTGCACCGAGCACTTGAATTAGCTTTCTCGACGGCTTATGCCTTTGCCTAACCGGCGCCATACTTTCTGGAAGTTGACCGTGTTTATTTCTTGAGACCTGTGTACAACTAGCCGCATTAACTTGACTGTGACATGATCTATTCAAGTCTTAGAACTAGGCTAGCCACAGCTATCAATTAACTCTTACTATGTGCAAGTTGAAAGCATGAATTTTGCTTTCGGATTTCTTTAATTATTATAGTTCATATGTAACTGGTGCTCCAGTGTTGCTGCAATTTCGTCACAGCAACTCCAGTGAAGCAAAAGCATTGCAACACCAGGTTACACCCTGCTTTTCTGAGGATCCATGTCCATCTCAACGTGGCGTACAACAGTTCCAAAAGACATTCTGAAATATGTAACATAGTGATGTATTTTTTCACTTATGCAACGCTTGGGAGCGACTCCCAATCGGCCTCTAATTGGCATTGAAGCGTTGCTTATGTTAAAGGCCTGAGATATTGGTCCAGCGAGGTAAGCCCCCGCAGGCTTCCCCTTTGAAGGGCAAATGGAGCCCCTAATTTTTCACTCTCAAGAAATGCTTCCGTGTTGCAAGCTGCCCATGCATGCATATTGTTGCAAATATTTTCACTTTTAACTTTTAAGTCCGGGAGCCAAGGCCACAACAAATGTATTTAGGATTCAGAGTGCCGTTCCCGGTACCAAGGAGGAAGCACGTCATATTCTCGAGTTCATGGATGCTGAGGCCTGGCAATCAAGCAAATAAGAGAAAAGATACATAATTACCCCTTACACAAGACAAAGGGGAGTATGAAGTTTCTAATGAAAATTCATTGTAGTCCTAAAACAAAGGAGCTGTTGTCGCACACCTGAAAGACTCTAGAAGTTGCTAATCGCTTACTAAGCCAATTTAGAAGTTAATCATCGTGTTTGTTTGTAACTGTGCTTCTGCTATATAATAAAAGCTTGTTCTGTAGCCTTTGCTAAACAGCACCAGTATTCATAACAAAAGTTGTATTAACAAGTTTACAAGGCATACAATTAATTTCACAGATTGCCTTTTTCTTCCCAAAGAAAATCTCCTCTGTATATTTATCTATAGGATGCAACCGTCCCAAAATCTTCTATATGGATTTATACAAGTACAAAAGAAAACAAGATATATAAATAAAATAAATTACAGATACCTATCAAGCAGATCACAACCTCCAACCCACCACCGCCAATTTTCGGCAGTTCTTCCTGATACAAGACAAAATCCTAAGGAGATGTGCTCCCATCGTCAGAGGAATTATACTGCCTCCTTCCTTGTACCTCAGTAAAAACTTGTGGCAGTGTTGGGTTCACTGGAACAGGAAATTTATGTGCAGTACTAACTATTGTGCGCTCATTTATCATACTGACTTCTTTGCAGACCCGATCAAGAACTGTAAGAAAGTCTCTGACAACCATGAAGATTCTGAATGGATGAGCTTCTTCTCTTGCGGAGTTCCCATGAAAGTATTCTGTTATCTCCTTTACTAAAGATAGAGCAACACTTTCTTGGGCTTGAATTCTTATAATCTCCTCCTCTGCCATTCTCATAAACCTGTTCATTGACTCAGAGAATTTCTTGGTACTTTCATCTGACCCCAGTGTCTCAATTAATCGCACAACCTCACTGATGTTTCCAAGGCCTCTAGAAAGCTTGGAAACATCACAGCTAAGTACGTCAGAATCCATGGCAGCGGCTTTCTTCACATTGGTGAGACCCGAACTGAGACCAGAAACAACTTGCAAACCAAGCTTCCTGCACTTAGCATCATCAGGCAAAGCAGAGTTTGGATTTTGGTTTGCACTGGACAATCGAGCACCTTCGGTTCTTATGATTTCCTGTACAACAAAATGTAAGAGGGTGGTTTTTCCATCTGCACCCTTGACATCAACAAGTTTAAGGAGTGTGTCAAGCTTAAAGGCATGAGCATCACCCCGATTTGTCCCAACATTCATGCGGTTCCCAGTCTTGAGAACAGCCTCTAACAGCTTCAAAAACATCCTACTGTTTCTCAGTTCTTCACAGGCAGCCTGAAGAGAAGAAAAAAGAAAACCATGAGACACTGCAAGTGATCCAAATGGATAACAGTCATTCTCATAAGCACTAAATGCAAATTGAATTACATTCTGATTGGCATTCCATCTGAGAATGGAAAAGACTTCTGATAGAACAGTAACATGTATGCTCACATATAGAGCAAGAAAGAGGCACAATTCAGGCATTATCAGACAGTCACCAGTCATCTAAGAAAAATGAGAACTTAGTCCAAGTCAGACATTATCTAAATCCAGCTCAGATATAACTGAGACAAAGTACTTCCGTCCAGAACAGGGAATTTTTCAATATGAAGGAACATGATGGCTGAATATTACATTTTCAATGTAAGCAGAGATACACAA
The DNA here is from genome assembly GCA_019650275.1 of Xylocarpus granatum. Taxonomy (NCBI): domain Eukaryota; kingdom Viridiplantae; phylum Streptophyta; class Magnoliopsida; order Sapindales; family Meliaceae; genus Xylocarpus; species Xylocarpus granatum. The sequence goes on along the minus strand of BNST01000436.1, from coordinate 77,925 downwards.
CCAACAAGAAGCCCAGAGAGAAGATGGAAAGACAGATGAAATAACTTACCTCCAGTGTTTCAAAGGACTTTTTGAGGTACTCCACCTCAGAATCAAAGTTGGTTATGTAAAGCATGGCATCCACCCTTTTAAATGCAAAAGGTACATCAAGCACTGCCTTCAAAAACTTCTCAGCAGAACCAAGCTTGATCGGTGAATCATCTTTGTACTCTTTCAATTTACGTTCTTCTTCTTTGGTAGGAGCCATCTTCAATAAACTTTCAAGAAGTTCAATTCCAAGTGTTTCAGCATTACCTATGTTCAAATAGATATCACTTTAGTTGCAACTTCAATAAGTCAAAAAAGGGAAACAATCCAACCACTGATGGAAGTGTTTACAGACAAAGAAACTTCAGACAATACTAGGAATTTGCATTCAGCAATAAGATCCAGTTTTCTCATGCAACAAACACAAAAATGGGTTAAGCTACAGATTTCAAAAGCACCAGCGAGGCAACAAAAGTAGAGGAAGAACTTGTAAAAGAACAATTACAACAATTGAAGCTACCCTAACTTAATTTCAATTATGACAATGCTAGCAGATATAAACTACACATTAGAAAATTCAAATTCTAAATAATTAAAGAACCAACTTCTTACATGAAAAATCCAGAGAACCAAGTCATGAAGTATGACACGTATCATATTATAGGAATTAAAACAAAAAGGACATAATAATATTTCAATATACCTTCTAAAAGAGCTTCACAAACTTCCTCCACGGTGACATTGAGTGCCCTCAGCAAAATTGCAATGTTTTGTGACTTTTTGGGGTCAAGGACTCTATTCTCTTGGTTTGGTGAAGGAAGAACCGATCTTGGAGTTGTTTGGTTGGGTTTCGAACTTGGAGTGTTTACAACAAACAATGTTTCAATCATCTCCTCATTCAATCTGAAATGAATCAAACATTAAACAAGCTTATTCAAAATGAACATAATATGCCAAGAAATAACTGAACAATCAAAAACCCGGACTTTGAAAATCGTATCTATTGCAGTATCTTACTTGAAAGAGCTTGATCTAAGGTGATCCCAGACCATTTCACGATCGGAGCTAGCTCTCACTTTATCCCAATGTAGAGGTTTTAATTTTGGTTTTGAACTCTCCTCAGCACTCTCCTCCGTTTTAGAACTCGGCGGCAACTCAACTGGAGAAACTTTTGCTGTATTTTGGATCACAAAAGACCTTGAAGGTGGTGTTAGAACAGGTGGCTTAGAGATTGATTGACCAACAGGTGTTGAAACCTCGGGCAATTCCCACTGTTGTCTTTGTTTAGGCAGCAGCGGCGGTGGTGGCGGAGGCGGTGGTGGCGGAGGCGGTGGTGCTGAAATTGGCTGCCTTAATGCATAGTTAATTCTCACCGAAGATGAAATTTGATCAAAAACATTTGACATTCTTGGCGATGCATTTGAGCTCCTTCCTGGAGAAGATGTTAGTGAAGACTCTCCATCTGAATTTGTAACATTTGATATCCTGCTGGGAGAGGCATTTTGACTTCTCTTCGCAATTCTATCTGGTGATCTACAAGCTGAAGATAGCGAAGAAGAAACATTCGACAACTTTGATGACATGTCTATCTTCTTCTCCGTACTTCTATCCGCCGATAAAGAAACAGGAGACCCGACATTTCCATCCACAACGTTAAACATTTTCGAAGATTCATCTGGGTTCTTCTCCGACGATCTATCTGGAGATGTAGAAGATGAAGAAACAGTAGACCTTCTTGGTGATACATTTTGGCTCTTCTGCATCATTACATCGGGTGATGTAGCAGCAGAAGACAAAACATTTCGATCCAAAATATTGTATCTTGCCGGTGACAATCTTAGATCTGGTGATGTAGAAACTATAGACAGTGAAGGTGATCGAATATTTCGATCTGGGGTAGATTGCAGAGGTGACAACATGGCAAAAACAGACTGCGGAGGATGCGGCCGAGCGATCTCAGGAGACTTCGGCTCCGATCTTCTCGGACTCAAACTTATCACAGGAGAAGTACTCGCTGATAAAGACCGAGAACTCGAGGACGAACACGAACAACTACTCGACTCATTGTTCTTTCCTCCAATGCTCTCTCCATCAGCAGTCACAGCCGCGAAATCTCTTCTTGAACCGGATCCGGTTCCAGTTCCACCCAGCGAAACTCTCGGCGAGTAAAACTCTTCATCCTCGTCCGCCACACTTGATGCCACGTCACCATTTCCGTGATTCTCTTTAAAACTAGTCTGCTGAGCGAGTGGCGGCAACGGCCTGAGTTCCGGCGAAACGCAACTGGCATGTGAATCAGTTGCATCGTCAACGCCGAGGCGTGAATCTACCAAAGTGCCTAAGTAGAGAAACTCCGAACTGGAGGAAGTACGAGTAGTTCTCAGCTTCTGGCTGTTTCTCGTGGTCTCCGCATTTGGAGGGAATACTCGGTTACCGTTATTATTAATGTTGCTGTTGCTGTTAGCGTTACTTTTGGAGTCGGAAAAGTTCCGCAATTTTTGTCTCCGTTTGCGGCAGTAGAAAAAGATCAAAATGCCCCCAACGACGAGAGCGGAGAAGACGGAGGCAAAAGCAAGGATGAGGAGTTTCTGGGAACTGGCTTTGGGTTTTGTGGGGGAATGAGGGAGGATGAGAGAGGAAATGTTGGCAGGGAAGGACGCGAAACTGGAGGGAGAAGGAGGAGGAGGAGATGCAGGGTAGGAAGGGAAAAAGGGGGAGTGATTAGGGGTAGAAGTGGAAGAAGAAAACGGGAATTTAGAAGTAGGAGGAGAAGGCGGAGGAGGAGGAGGAGACGGAGGTATAGCATGAGGTGGAAAGAACGGTTGATGGAGAATCCGACGGCTGAAAATGGAGGTGGAGGAAGAAGGGAAGGGTGCACAAGATAAGATCAAGAGCAAGATGACGGAGAAGAAGAAGCAGCAGCAGCTCTGCATTTTGATTAGAATACGAAGTTAGGATTAGTATACACAGAAAGAACGAAAGAAAGAAATGCAGTAAGGGTGCGTGACAAAAAATTGTCCTTTTGGTAACTTTTTTTCTCAGGAAAGTGATGGAAAAGGAGAATAATCAGAAGTAAACTGTTGGGGGAGGAGGGGAGGTGTATCCAGCTAAGATTCTGCTGGTGAGGTGAGTAGTGAGTGGTGTGGTATGATTTCCAAATTGTTGTCTTTTGTTTTTGAGTTGCTAGCTGTTTCCTTAGACCTGTGTCATTAGTAAAGAGATTCTGGGGGAGGGGGAGTAAGTCAATTCATTCATCTCTCTAATAATGTGTGCGTGCGTGTGACTTCACACTTCCTGAGAGAGGGACGGCAGAAACAACGAAATCAAACACTACATTTACGCTCATCCCACTCCATCAAACCAAGGAGTGAGGTTCACGGATTACCGACAATTGCGGCAGGCGGACATGCAATGCAGTCAATAAAAACGGCCCGAATTTATGTCCATTTCACTGTGACTGTAAACCGTAAATTTAAAATGTTAAAAGAGAGCACCCACCGACAGTCGACTGAAAAAATAAAATAACTACAATTATGAATAGGGAGGGCGTGGTAACTACCAAAATTGTACTTGCGCAACCCCTACTGGCACACATTCATGGCACAGTGTTCACTTGAGAATTTAGTTCGCGAGGGGGGGGTCAAATTGATCTATCAATTAACTTGTAAGATGCAAGATTAACGGTGATTTGATGTTATAAAAAATGATAAAGCATTGGTACAATAATTGAAGGTGGGGTTTGCAATTATAATTATTATGATGATAATAATAATAATAATTGATTGATTGTAAAGAATATTTGCCCGCTGTGGTAAATTTGATTTTATTTGTATGGATGGATGGCAGTTGTTGGAGCATCACTATTTTGGCCTAAAATAAAATGATCACGTACTCATGCTCACTGCGTTGCACTGACTCTATTTTGTTTGTTTATTTATTTATAACAAAATCAATTTAGTAAGTTAATTAATAAATCCAATCAAATTTCATGTTCGCACGTGTCATATCACACACCGTTTATGATAATTAGCCTTATAAATAATAATAATAATAATAAATTTAAAGTTGCCCATTTAGCATCAGCATTAGCAGGGTTACCTGGGTAGAATAGAATTCTCCCTAATAATCCAAAAAATAAAAATGCACAAACATCATGATACGCCGTTGCTCTTGGCTTTAGATACCCACCCAAATCTACAGAAAAAAAAAGAAGCAAGCAGCAAGGCAACAAAAGTTATTTTTCAAGTGTGCCTTACCATTCCATCCATTAAACAGAGTGGTTAAAACGAAGCAAAGCAACCATTTGTTTTTGTTTTAATTGAATCCTCCACTAATTGATTTAATTATGTTTTTGCTGACTTCAGACACCCAGTAAGTGTTTTTGCGACAATGGTTTTAACATCACAACTTCTAATACGTTGGAGAAAAAAACTTTTAACTGTGCACACCAAGTGCTTTCGATGCCCGATAATGAATTGTATTACCAAGAAGCATCACAATTCTGTCCTCCTCCAATGCATGTCAAATCTTCGCGACATTCTTTCCTTGTTCATTCGGACTTTTGGAAAACTCTAATGAGAAAGTTGGAATATCTAGCCTTACTTATTCACTGAACACACTGTAAACCTATATTTCAAAAAACAAGCAAGGCTTTGCTACAACACATTCAACCAACTCGGGCACCTAAATTAGGAACCATGTCCACTTTCATGTCTTGCAACAAACACATCGACAGCATATTTCAGAAACACAATCACCGGCAAAATCTACTTAATTCCAAGTCAGATGATGTATTCAAAATTACTATCCTCATTTTTATGAGTTGTGAATTTTTTACCCTCTCGGGTAATAGCATCTTAGTTTTTGTCATAGCAAAGCATTGTGCTTTCAAAGAAGCAAACTTTATAGGATGCCCTATGAAAAGAAGATAGAAAGGAAAAGGAAACAAAAGCAAGAAATGCGAACAACAACAACAACAAAAAGGGAATGAAGGAGAAACTACAAAGCAAAAGAATATCCAAAAATGAAGTGGGGTAGACCAAAAATTTGACTTTTTTCACTTGATGTAGCTATTGGGTATTGCTATTTTTCATCATAGAAATCAAATAACAAGGTACCTAAGCAAGTGAAAGTTGGTAGTTGAGTAATAGCTAAAATTGCAAAGACATTCAATAATTAGCATTGTTTCACAAGGTTTTTCAAAGAACGATGATTAATGCGCAAGACTATTCGGAAAAAGAGAAGTGAATCTTTAATTATTATAAAGTAGATAACATTATGGGTAATATAAATCCAATGCATGGGAAAAGTTGTTATGCCTGTTGCAATTGATGATAATAATGATGATGTTTTCTTGACCGTTTATGAAGATTGCAATTTTCATCTTGGCCCAAATCAAATCTACCTCACATGGGAAACAACTAGACTTGTCTACACTATGCAATAAATAAATATTTTGTTATTGATTCCAATCCAAATCTTGTTTTTTTCGGTCAATACATAATTCAATTTAATAAAGCTACGCCTACACACGACGGTTTGCTTCCTTGACGACAAGCACAACACGGACAACTTTCGATCCGTAAGGTATGTTCGTAGTGCACCTTCCAAAAGGTATAGCTTCAACAATCAAACACTTGCCTTACAATTTGTTTCCTTATTTACATTTGGTCGGTTCACTGTATAAATTTTGATCTAGCACCAGCAGCTACTTACATGAACTTTAGTTTGCTATTCAATCCTTACAGCCCCAGATCGAGGGACACACACCCTGATCCAGATTTGAATTCCAAGGATTCAAACAGGGTAGAATGAGTTTGCCAAGAAATTAGGCCACCAACATTGACTACGGGCGCTATGTTTCTACACGGCATTCGTTTAATATTTGGTCAAGGGGGGTGAAGAGCGCGAGGAGTGATTAACTCTTAGAAGTCACGTGTATAGCGCAGCGCATACACTCCAGTGTACTAATTTAATTTAAATCCATATCTGCTTCTACATTGCCTTTAGCGAAGAACATAATTATCCAATGGCAAATTTTCGTAAAGGCGGGGAGAAGTCCGGATAAGAAGTCTGATTAGTTTCTTCGCACAAGTCTCCAACAGAGTTGCACATGAGCCCACAATCAGTTTATTATTTATTTTATTATTGAAAATGGTTGGGAGTCAATTCAGAAGATTTGGTTTTGAGAGAATACACCTACCAAATAAACGCCGAGATCTTGCGTGTAACCACCATTGCAGGGGGAGCCCAATCACTAATAACGGCAATCACTTACAGGGAGCTCTTAGTGCTCCCGATCTATTGAGATCGTTTGGATGCTCACTTGCACTTGTTTAAGCGTACAGCCATTTTTAAACTCCTTCAAAGGTGACGTGCTGATTATTAAACCTTCATTGTGGAAAAAGGACGACCGTGAATCATGCCCGCAGGATGCACATCGGACTTGTTGCCTCCATATATAGCACCAAAGTCCACAAATACTGAATGAATCTCGAATTTATTTCCCCTGCCGTCAAAAAATTTTTGACCAATCACTGCGAATTTGGCCCCATACCAAAGTTTTCCCATGGCAAAACTTGCATCAAATATGACAAATGATCACGTAACTAAACATAAATTCCATTAACAATCACCCAGAGAAGGCTTCCAAGACTAGAAGCAGTACAGGAGACTCCAAAGCTTACTCTTATGATTTAACGTATAAAAACTTCCTGCCAAAACAGTCCCCAATAAATTTGCCAAGGTTAAAAGCCCCTAGCTGTAATCTTCCAGCACGACAATGACTGCAATCTAGCCTCAAGAATTAATTTTTATCAATACCGCACCCTTCCATCTTAATAAACACCAAGCACTTAAACAATAAATCATCCACCAGCACAATATATTTCCTCTTGTGATAAACAGTCACGTCCCAAAGCAATGGTACTTCATTTCATCAAGTACTAATCCCATAAAAAGAATGCTAAAGAGTGCCACAATAATCAAATCATACAACATCTCAAAATGCTAAGAAAGATTCCCGGAATTATATTATCTTAAAAGAAGATTCACTCAATGAAATAACCCATTTTCATTTTGCTATTTACAAAGAATGCTGCAGTAGAAAATTGGGAATTCACCTTTTGTGTCAGAAGCTAAAAGAAAAAAATAACTCAGGGACCAGAAAAATATATGTATATCCCAGGCCCTTACAACCCGTTTGAGTAACTAGGACAAGTTAGTCTGCAATAACAAAAGGAGGAAGAAAGGAATCAACAAAATTCTCTCTCTTGGCTCATCTTCCTACAATTCAAAGTAGCAAAAACCCAATTGAATTGATCACAAATCTAATCTAAGCTTTGGACTTCTAAAAAAGTTTAAGGTCACAGTAATGGGTACAAGCTGAGATATCCAATGTGCCATAAAACTGAGGGAAAAAAGAGAAGATAAAAGTTTCCATGTAACCAGCAATTATATTAGACCATTATTATGATACAAGGAGTACATACTCAGTTATTTTTACCTTGCATATGAAACATTCTTCCCCTGGTGAATTCACCTTCTTAACATTCTTTAGTCAATTCAGAAGCTACTCTGCAAGAATAATGAAACAAATCATTCAAGATGGTCTCAAACTTATAGCCAAAAACAAATAACAATGACGATGAAGTACCAAATTCCATTCAAAGAAAGATAATTTTGTTGCCAAAAGATCATTAATATATTAGGAGCACAACATAAGGTAAAAAGAGGGAGGTAGGGTGAAGGCATAAAGAAAGCAGGATAAAATCAAATGTATTAGCAAGATTTTGGTGTAACCTCAAAAAAATTGACAATGATTAAGTGGAAAACCCCTCCATACTCTGAACAACAACCATTTGAGACAACAAATGAACTACAATGTGCCACCCCTTCAGCAAGCTACCCTTATTGCACCCATTTCATCAATTTTTGAGCTCTTATGCTGCAATAAAACGATCATTAAACAAAGGGTTTATTAAAAGGGTACAGACTTGACAATACTTATAATCTAGCAACTCACATAAGCATCAGGGAAAGAGTGATTTATAACAAAAATCACTTCAAGGTTTGGATTCATCAATATTACCTTACTTTTTTTTTGCTTGTGAATGTCATTAAGATCTTCATCTCCATCATGCTTCCTTTTCTGAAATTATATGGAAGTAGAAAGATTTATAATGGAAGCTTTTGTTGAAGCATATGTTTACATTCAAAGAAAAACCCACACACGAAATACATTACATATAAGTAAAATTTAGTCATTAAGACTCCAAGCCAAGGACTATGCTTTTATTGAACCAGGATCACATCTACACATCAATTTAGTCTTTGCCATAAGTAAAATTTGTTGATTTCAGCAGTAAAGACAAATGAAAAAGAGATGTCTTTTTTTTAAACAAAGTTGACTTGTTCACCATCTATCCATATATGTCATTGAAAAAAAAAGCACCATAGCAAAGGCAATTGAAAGCCTCGTTGTTTAACCCTTAATCTCAGAGGACTCCACAAATTCATACATTTTTCAAAAAAAAATGATATTGTAATTAGTAAGACCTGAATCCTAGAGTAGCAGTTTCCCAACCTTTTCATGGTGTCTCATCAATTGATCCGCACTTGAATCATGATGCCCGCTTTTATCCTTCTTTTTATCCTTATCCTTACTTCGATCCTTATGACGATGCTTGTGCTTCTTGTGCTCTCTATCCTTCTCCTTATCTCTGTCTTTGCGCTTTTTATGCTTCCTCTCCTTGTCTTTGGACTCACTTTTTGATTTTCCAGCAATAGTAGGTACCCCTTTTTCTGCCTAAAGGAGAGAAAAGAAACGATATATCACAAATAAACTGCTAATAGAAAAGAAAACTATTTAACAGCTTATTAATTCCAAAGCGAGCATGACATAGCAGGAGCCAAGGAGTGCCATATTATGTGAGATACATATTAAAACAACAGAAAGGAAAGTAATGCTCAATGAATTTATTTTCTTACAGGGGGCAAATCGACAGGAGAAGTTTCCCTCAGTTGGAAGGCCTCTCTGAGAACATCCAGATCAAAAGGACGTATCCTTGCATTAGAATCTATGGAATTAGTCTGAATAAGCTGATCCAATTGCATCCCTTCCCCTTTTCTGATTTCCGTGTCTCCCCACCACATTGTGAAGATAATGAGTATCTGAAATTGACAAAGGAAGCGACCGCTTGCAGAAAAAATCATGATGTGTCAACAACTTATAGTGACTTATGAGATCAACAGCTCCATTCAATTCCCTTGGTCCTAAATATTCAAACAAGACAGTTTTTCATCAACAAAATGTAAAACATGAGAAGAAACCCAAACTGCAGGTGTCTATGATAGGATACTTAAAAGATCTACAGCTGCTAAAAGAGTTGGATCATATCATCACATTGAAGATATGTACTTAAGAATAAGGAATTTAGCATAGCCAACACACACTCAAATATCAACTTTTACACTTCTTCACTACAACGTTTTCACCATGTTGAAAAAAATTTAATCCATTAGACAAATCGTAAGACCTTCCGATATTTTCGTTATGAAAATTCTCAAAAGAATTTCCACTTCCAATTTTTTCCGTTCAATTCAAATGCACATTGTTGAGATGCTAGACATTCCATATGCAAGCAAACTTTTATTGTAAAAATCAGCACTTATGAGTGTATAGCAAAGTTTTATATCAGCAAATAGCAAAAAACATATAATCAGAAGAAAAAACAAATGAAGACATCAACACAAAGCCATTAAGCAACAATTTCATAATTCAACATAACCAAGATAACTTTTATCTTTTATTTGTATACACAAAGACGACTTACAGAAACTGATACATCATTCACCCAAAAATGACATATGACATATTCTGGACCAATAATTATGGCATTTGTAGACATCAATATGTAGATCAAACTGAGAATTTCAAAAAAAATCTTTTTCCATTAGAAATGATGTCAATAAAAAAAGATACATTTCTCATATGAGAAGTGAGAAATTCTTTTACAAGGTTAAAAGATTAGATATATGAAGCAACCTATGGTTTAGCAGGGGTGAGCACTCAGTAGTAACCTAAGGTACGCAAATTACGGGATCTGTATATCTTTCTACCTCATCTTGGGGCTCTCAATTATTCTTATTGGTGAAAAAAATTATAAAAGGACAAAGCTCACCCATTTTCAAACTTTATTTCATTCCTCTAAAATTTTTTGGACTTGATTCTCCCAAAAGATTAGGTAGATATATAAAAGTTATGAAATGGGTTAAATACAAAATTATGTATGCCTAAGACCATCCACTTATGAAATGTTGTAGCTCTCTCTTAAAAAAATTTATATGCAAACTTGTTTGCTCCCATGCAGGCATAAGCCCGCACATTTATAATTAACATAATATAAACAACACGAATAAAAGAAAGAGAAAGTTCCGACAAAGCACCAAATATTTGAATATTATTACCTCTTCCAAAACTCTTGCCTTCAGGTTCCATAGCTCAAAAATTGACCATTATCAACTGCAATGTGTAAAAACATAATTAATGCTGTCAAAGATCAATACAATCTGATCAATCGATAGAATAATAATGAATTTAATGATAGAGCAGGTGTCTACAAAGTTGCCATTGCGCTTGTACCTAAAATAAGGTGTACCAAATTGCATGACAAGAGAACATGTATTTGACATAAGAATTGTCTTTATGCATCCACTATTACATATAGCCTCAAGATCCATCCGAAACCATCATAACATAAAAATTAAAACCTCTTTGAAAACAAGCATCGGCATTGGGGCCCTACTACTTCTGCAGCAACTACAGTTTAATGTGAGTCAGAATCTGTTTATTTCCTTTTTTGGGCAAGTATGCAAACGCATTATTCCTCATTATCCTCCCAGAAGGTCTGAGGGAGGGTATACATGTGCATCTTCCAGCACCGACAGAGGGAACAGGTCCTCAATTTCCCAAAAATGCAAATATGACAGCACAAATAAAACCCTTGGAAGATGGAACAAAATCAACAACCAGCCCAGCGAAAGCAATGCAAATAATATTGTTTCACCTCAAGCAGAACTGGTAAAAGGAACTGTATTAATATCCTTATTATATATGTCATAAGACTTCAATTATACCATTTGCAGACTATATATAGCATAACTAATATTGCAGCTAACCTCAGATTCTTAGTTGTCTCGAAGAAGTGTTTCAAGTAAAGCAGCCGATGCTATTCAGTTTCAGAAAGAAACAAATTTGACAACCTACTCCATACCCAGTAAGGTTCATTTAATTCATTTTAAAATTTGTTGCTTAATTTCCTATCAGCCATACACAAAAGAGTGAAACGGAGTTTCAAGAAAATCAAACTACAACATAGATAATGTTTCTTAATTCAAACAACTTGGCTGTGTGACATTACATGCAACAAAACAAAGCACAATAACCAACAATACAGATCTTAAAAGCTCGTTCAAACATAAATTTGAAAGTACTAAGATAAAACTTGGAATCTGCATAATAGAAAACTTAAATTTGAAACCTAAAGTTTAAATTTCTAAGACAAAACTTGAAATCTATAAAATATAGCAGTTAATCCTCAAAATGGATCATAGCCAATAAATAAAACAAACCAGCAGATCTACCTGATACCAACAAATTGCATTATGTTGCAAAAACAGAGAACCAAACCCACAATCTAATTCAAAACAGTAAAATTATACGAATTAACATCACATTTTCAAATCCAATCGGAATCAACAACACAACAAAAAAAGGCTATAGTTAACAAGCGTCTCGATTACTTGTTTATCATAATGATATGAATCATTTCTTCTCCCAACATCACTACTATCAGCGGCTTAACTACGTATACATAGTCTTAATTTGTAATCCCTAATTTTGTTCACAAATTTTCATGGCATACTCGACAAATGAGAACAAAATACTAACCAAACGAAATGAACGAACAAGGTATGAGTAACAAACAACCTGAAACAATAATTCAATATTATTCTTCTTCAGATCACGAGGTCAAAACCGTTAATTCGAACTCCTCTCTCTTTCCTCAGTCCGCAATTCACTCCCCCGAATCCGACGCGATTCTAGCAATTGGCCCGAAAATCGGAAAATTGAGAGATTCGCCGCCGCCTCGGACCGTTTTGGAGTTTGAAATTGGAAGAAATTGATAGATCAAAGAAGGTTCGAGCAAGGGAGAGTGTGTTTGTTGCAGGGAGAGAGAGCAATTTGCCGGTACTAGGGTTTGGATGGTTAGCAGAGTCGAAAGTCGAAAGACGAGGATTGGTCGGGGTCCTTGTTCTCTCTGGTCTTTGTGATTGGTTGAGTAAATGGGCTGCCTTATATTGTGGTTATTATTATAATTAATGAACTATTATTAGTTATTTTTATAATCAATTAATTATTATTATTGATATAAATAACCGATATTTATTTTACGGAAGAACAACGAACGGGTCCCTGATATTTATCAAAATAACAGATAAGGACATACTTTGGTGGTTGTTATGAAAAGCCCCTAGTATGGTACTCCAATTATTATTATTTCAATACAAATAGGTCCTGCCGGTGCAATCACTCGTTCAAGAATTTATCCTCGTTGCAGAAATTGTCACTATTGTGGAATAAGTGGAGTTGTCCCTTGCTTCGACTTGAATGCAAATAAATAAAGTTTAAAGTTCAAATCCTTATAACTGGCTGCTGCATTAAGGGTCTTACTCCGACCCATCACCGAACCAAGTGTTAAAAGTAAAGAGAGCCAGCGTTCCGTACTCAGCCGGCTGCTTAACGGGAGGATGTCATGTCGACTTAATCCGTTGTTGAGTATGATTTGTTGGGTTAGCCAGAAGTTGAAGATTTCAGTGGTCTCTGAGAAGGCGGGGAAGAAGGATCTCGGGATTAAACCTGTTGTGATGAATTAGTCCTCATTCTTTAAGTCGTCATCGACCACTTTCCGTCTTGGATCCGAGTCAACGGCATTGGCATTTTCTTATCACTGGGCTGGCAGCTTTCGCCGTATTGCCACCTTCTTGCTTTTATTTTAATTTGAGTATTGCCAGTCTTTTCCCTGAATAGGTAGGTGTACAATAGAGGTTTAAAGGTGTCTAGCATTGGAATTGGCCTCTTTCGCTCTTACCATTGGAAATCGGGCGCAATTTCTACCCATTATGCCGTCCGAAGGCGAAATCTTGATTACTATGCAAACACAAAAGCGATGTCGCCATTTGCAGATTCTGCCACATTGGCAAGTTTGGCTATATGTTGTTAAGCTAATAATAATGTCTTGCCAATTTTTAACTTTTATTATAGCCAATCGCCACGGCATGTCCTGAAAATTTTGAAATATATGAATTCTAAACCTACCTCATAAATATTTAATATTCAATACTTAATTATAATTTTAAAAAATAAAATATTTGATACTTGTATTTAAAATAGACTAAAAATTAATTTTTTTTAAAAAATAACATTTAAAACTAAAACTTACCTGATAATTTTAGTTTTTTTTTAATTGTAAACTCAAGTCTATTATAATTTTAAAAAATTACTCTTCTTATACTAACTATTTAAAATTTCAATGAAGTGATAATACTTGGGCAGATTGAATGTCTCAAAGTTTTATAATTAATTTTCATAATGATCCTTTTACCATACAAAAATCAAATAATTGTAATTTATTGTTTTCTGATTGGCTGGGCCCCCGATTCTTAGGAAACCCCTCCAACGCTGCACAGTGAGAAGCATACTAATAAACACGGCCGTTGGGGGGGGGCATTAGTATGTATGCATCATAGCGAACCCGGGAATCATCTCGCGGCTTCCTGCCACCGTAGAAGGAATAACAAAAGCACAAAAACCGCGAATGAATAAATTCGCGAAGGTCGGCTAATTACGATTTTAACCTCCAACCTTTTAATTAGTAGTAATGGCTAGTGCGTTGACACATACAGCCAGGCCATTGTAGCGCCAAGCTAATGTAATCGAAAATTGACATTAGAAATATTTTGTTCCCCTGTTATCTAGGATTTATCTATGTTGATTGATTGAAGTTTTCCTTATATCTCTACAATGAATAACAAACTGCCTTCAGTAAACATATGTTAGACTGCAATTGGTTTCAAAAAATCAGCCCGGAAAGAAGAACATATGTTAAGACTTCAGTATACATATGTCAAACTTCATTTAGTGCGAACAGGAGAAATTATACAGTCCAACCCTGGCATCCGAACATGCCATAAGTGTCTAAGAATGTCCCCAATTACGGATAAAAGAAAAGTAAATCAAGAAAAACGAAAAAAACTTTACAATGAAACATCAACCACTTAAAAATGATAACTTACAGTCATCTATCTACAATTTAGTGCTACATCCTGAACTGTTTTTTCCTTCAACTGCTTTGCAATCTTAGCAGCATACCGAACAATAAGTGAATCTGTGGCATACCTACAACAAGGTTACCATACCGTATTTATCAACTGAACATTTTTCATACATCAAAAGCAATTCCCTTAACTTCAAATCTATGCTCATTCTCCAGCCAAGCATTAAGTACTCATCTCCAAGGTTGTAAGAAACTTTACCCAGAGACATAGATGAGCACATATCATATATGTGAAAACCAGATTCTTTGATAGATTTTGCTTCACAAAAGGGTCCAGCACTTGATTGATTCTATATTGGGCACAAATAATAAACATAAAGAGTCATTGCCTTACAAAAACCAAGCCACAGGTTGCCTGCCACGAAATGAAAACCATCGCATGGAACAAACAGCACATCATTTACCACAACCAACTGAAAAGGAGAATCTTGAAATTGAAAATCCAGCATGTGTCAAAACGAAACATGCAAACCTACACTTATCCTCATAGGTAATGTTAAAAAACAACACATGGAGCATGTGCATCTAAGTTTTCCAAAGACGAAGAGCTAAGTATTGGTAGGCAAAACAAGTTGGAAATGCTCCCGGAAAAATTTCATTTTTCATTATATATATATATATATATATATATTTCGTATTGCAAAAGTAACAAGAATAAGAGGTGTTAAGCTTTTTATCATCCTAATACTTCCATTTTGCAAAATATATACAAACACACATTGTGGGAACAGAAATGAAGACCTGTAACTCTCCAAAACTTCAAACTCCTAGCTCCCATAGCCAAATCTCGAGAGAAAGAAAAATTCGATTGCTTTTTTCCTTGCTTGATCAAATTTCATTCAATTGCTTACGCATAAATCAACAACCTTACAATTAACAAAATTTGGTATTTCAATTCAACTGATATTTCGCGGCTCATAGAAACGCGAAAACAGAAGGAAATAATTTCAACTGCCAAACCAAACAAAAGCAACCAAAAACTTACAACAATTCTGACTAATTTAGATACGAAAAAGAGGCTAACTGGGGGAGCAAATCTTCGAGGAGAACTGACCGTTCTTCGGGCGTCCACTCGGTTGAAATACCCGGTTTGTGCCGCAAAGCAGACGCTAGTATCCGGTGCTGAACTATTGCTGCCGTTGTTGCTCGAATTTACCGAAACGCCATTCATCTTCTTTGCCTTGTGCGCCGCCGATGAACCTTCCTGGCTGTTACCCGAGGGGGTTCGCACTCGCAGCCATCAAAATTTGTACAACTTCCTATGCTTCTGTTAGCAGATTTAGCAGGCAAAAAAATCAAATGCACGTTAAATTATAGCCTGGACTTGGGACCCCGATTGGGACTTGTTCGAGGATTCTTTACAATTCGGTTCGTTCTTCACTATTGGCAAAATCAATTACAACGGTGAAAATACAATGTACAAATATTCTTATTAAAGATATTTAATGAATACCAAAATTAACTAATTATAAAAATCTTAAATTAAAGGATATACCGTGTCCATACAGGATGTACAAAAGTCAAAAGGGAATGATGTAATAAATAAATATAGATTCGTTTTTCAGTCTGTTCTCTCTCTCTCTCTCTCTCTGGTCGTGTTTTTATAGGCGCGGGCGTTTGTGGAGAGATATAGATCAAGCTCAATAATTTTCATCGCCCATGGATTCCAATTCGCAGCAAGCAGGTTCGTTTAAGCAAAATTATTTATTTTCTTCAATTCCCAGTTCTTTTCTTTGCATATTGTTATGTTTCTTTTTTTTCAGTTTTTCATGGACAAATTATGTTTCTTTTTAGGGTTTTTTTTTGGTTTCATCATGTAATTCCTTTTTCTTTATTATTATTTTTTCTGTGTTTTAGCTCCGTTTTATCAGAATTTAGATGAAGAAGTTACGTCTTTTGACGGGTTATCCTTAATTTTTGCCATGATAATTTGTGTGGCCATGATGGGTTACCTTTGATTTTTGCTAAAGCCTTTTCTTTTTTGGTTTTGATGGGTTATCTATTAATTTTGCTGGAATTTTGGAGCGATTCCGATGTTACTGATAATGCATAGACATATCTTAAGCGACACACGAGAATTCCTATCCTTTGATTTTGCGCAATGTTTCTAATTTTCTTTCAATGCTTGATTTGCATCCTAATTGATTCATCGTAGCCGGTGGACCTCCGACGAAACCTTGGGAGCGAGCAGATACTTCATCGGGTCCTACACCTTTTAAACCTCCGTCATCTGGCAATACCAGTGATGTAGTTGAAGCTTCTGGAACTGCAAGGCTAGGTGAAATTGTTTCTGTTGCTGATAGAAATATGACTACAAACGGGAACACTCTTACTCGGCCTGTACCTACCAGGCCTTGGGAGCAGCAAAATTACGGGAGTACTACTTATGGGGGTAAGCACTGACCTCTTTATATTTTCAAGTAATGATATTCTTGAACTGGTTTAGTGATATTTTTTATTTCGTGCTTCTTGTATTAATCTTGATGAGTTTTCATGTTGATGCAGGTTATAATTCTGGTTTAAATTATAACTCAGGATATGGGTCAGGAATGTATGGTTCATCATATGGCGGTGGACTTGGAGGGTTTTACAGTGGTGGATTATATGGTAACAACATGTATAGAGGAGGTTATGGCAGTATGTATGGAGGTTCTAGCATGTATGGTGGGGGAATGCATAATGGTGGTTTTGGAGGCCAGATGGGTGGTTATGGAATGGGCATGGGTGGTCCTTTTGTCGAACAAGATCCAAATAATCCATACAGTGGTCCACCATCTCCGCCTGGCTTCTGGATATCCTTCCTTCGGGTGGTGAGGAAGCATTAATTTCTATTTTCGTTTTGCTTTGAGCAATCTTTACCTGATTGTTCATTCGTATGTTCCATCAACAAGATGAAAAATTCTAACTTTGGCTGTTTGATTCTAATTTCTTGCAATCCTTTACTTTGGCAATTGATTAGTTGGTCTATGGGATGAATATGAGCTTTTGTTTGCATTCTTAAGGCTAATAAGAGTTTCCCAAATTGTAAGTGCAGTCAATATGCATCTGGCTGATAAGGTGTTAAAGTGTTCCTAGTCTCATTTGCTGTTGATTTATGCACAAGTTTGTGGGTATAGGGAATGCTTTTAATTTAATTACCCCTTCGCTTTTAGCTTTAATTTTAATGGAAAATGTACCTCTTGTTCATGATTTCTTGTCTCTACATGTCTAGTTGTAACTTGCTTTTCCTCTTTGCAATCATGTGATTGACAGGCCATCATTTGTGATAGATCTCCACATGCTCATGTGATTGACAGGCCATCATTTGTGATAGATCACCACATGCTCTGTGACTGTATAAATTAGCAGTTATGCGTGGATCCTGGATTGTAGAAAGTGATTGATACAGTTCAATTTTGTTGCCAAATGTTTTCTATGGTGAAACTTAGTACATTAAACATGAATATATCTTGTTGATTTGTTTCGTATCAAGAGGTTTCCATATTTTCATTCTCCAAAACTCATAATTACTTATTTTGTAATGGTAACAGATGCAAGGTGTTGTAAACTTTTTTGGCCGAATATCAATTCTGATAGACCAGAATACCCAAGCATTTCACATGTTTATGTCTGCACTTCTTCAGGTGCTTCGCCCTTCTCGTACTACTTCCATTTTCATCTGTCTATATATGATGTGGAACAAAGTAACAATTGGATAAATAGAATCTTAGTGTACTTTTGATGAGCTGAAGTTGGAAATGTGATTTATTTCATAATGATTCGTGATATCTTCACTTTGCAGCTATTTGATCGCTCTGGATTATTGTATGGAGAGTTGGCTAGATTTGTACTGAGACTGCTGGGAATTAAAATGAAGCCGAGAAAGGTTAATCAACCGGGGCCAAATGGACTCCCAGGCCCACACAACCGTCAAGGTCAGAATTTAATTGAGGGGCCTAAGGCAGCCCCAAGCAGTGCATGGGACAATGTATGGGGAGAGAACGGTAGCAGTTAGATTGACTCTTTCTGTTCTATCCTGATCTTTTCCAAGGAAACCAACCCAACCAGAAACCAGAGAGTTTTCTTGTGGTAGGAGTATGGATGTAAGCTGTGCTGCTCTTACCTGCATAGGTTTGCATCGCCAATGAAGATTTGCTCTCAGTTAAAATCAAATCAATGCCTCTCTGAAAATGCATGTATTCTTCTGTAGAATAGAAACATGTGACATTGTTTTTCAATGTGTTGCTTTTGGACCAAGGACAACCTGGTTTTAAATTGTAATAACAGATCTAATAAAGTTGAAAAGAGAGATGTAAGGCTGCTGCTGTTGAAGTGAGGCATGATGCTAGAACAAAGCAAGTTATTGTGCTTTTTTCGTATTTTAAAATTGATTTTTTTTTCTTTTGTCATAAGATGCGCCTGTATTATTCTAAGGCTTCTTCAAATGATTTTATGCATATTCCTGGTGAATTTGTAGGTGTGTACTTTCCATTCTTCTGTTTGTTTCACTTTTTAATTCCTTCAAAAATACTTCTGAATTCCATAAGATGTTAGATAAAAGTTGTGGCAAATATCCAAGTTAAAGCTTTATTTAACTTGTTAATCAAAGAAATTAAGCTCATGGATCAAACAGCTAAGCACAGTTAAGTGTATTCTTCAGCTGTACTGAAAACCTGCCAATCAAGAAATAATAAACAGAACTTGAACAATCGTAGCCTTTTTCGGCAAGAAATTCCAACATGAAATTGGTTAAGCTGCACAAAGATTGTGAAGTTATGCCCCAACAATCAGTATTTATCAATGCAACCACAGTAAAATAAAAGCAAATCTTAACAATTGTCAGAGTAATTGCAGATTCTTTAAAAGCACAAATACAACCGAGTTCGGTCTAGGAAAAGTTATTTGCGTCCTGTTATCTACTAATGATCTTTGAAAGCATCATCATCCTCTAGTTATCCAATCAGGTCCCATACACATTATTTCGTTTTCCTTTACCTCAATGTTACCTCTCTGCAATTTAAACAACTCCAATGCTGTTGAAGATACCCGGCTATTCTTTGAAGTTTCTCCTAGTTATTGCAGTTTAATCCAATAGACTCCCTTCCTAGAAATCTGACCTTGTGGCATAGTGCTATAACTCTTGAAGTTAACGGTCAGCCTTTTGCAATTGCCACAATAGACTCAATGCCAGTAGTTCTGCACATTCAAAGGTTCAAGATTTTCAGCCTCATGGCAAATCCTGTACCGATTGCTGCCAGTCCACCTCCAGAAAGAGATCAGTTCATACTAGAAACATCTAAAACCTCTAGCCTGCCTCCATTGACAATCCCCATTATCCCCTCTGGTTGGAGCCAACAAGATCTGGCATCAATAGAAGCTAAACTTAGTGAACATCCTTTGAAACTTATACCAGTTACACTGCTACAACTAGATATCTTTACTACCTGTAGTTGACTGCATCACAGTGAAAGAAACTTCAATCTCTATTCCTAAATTGGTAACATTGCATCGATACGAACTAATCCTTGTTAAGGAGGAGCAAACTGGTACCAATGATTGTGAGTCCGTTTTTGGTAATTTGAAAACAACAATCCAGAAAAATAGAGTGCGAAGGGCTAAATCGGTAGCTCAGTGCAACCAAATAGAAATAAACAATATAAATGCTGAAATCAAGTGAGCATTCTGCCAGGACGGACAGACTAAATGTCAAGATTGGTCAGAGATAGTGAAGAACAAGTGAGTAGGGTAAATGAACACTGGAATTGTAAGGATCAATGACATAGGTTTTGAATATCAAGCAAGTGATGGCAAGTCAAAACAAATGATTCACAATCAGAACCACAGTAAAGCTATTGGAAAATAAAGCCGAGGCAATCACCAGGCAGATGCATTATGAAGGTCTGCTCATCACAGGATGAATCCTCCATCTCAACCTTGTTGACTATCCTCTGAAGGCTGCAGAGCTCGTATCTTTATGGTAAACTTTTTATATGCTGGGCTGGTTGTGTTGGGAGAGTCAAGACCACAGAGAGCAGGCGAGTATCCGTACCCATAGCCTATATGAGCCCCACATTTACGACATAGGAGTTTAGTTTTCAAACGATATCGACCCCAAATGACAAGAAAGCAGTTTACCTCATCAACCTCTGTGAATCGACTTAGATCAACCGACATAAAAGGGAAAAAAACCTTTCTTTGTGGATTTTTGATACTCAGATCCTATGCCAGAAGTGATACGATTTGTAGATGTTAAATTTAGAGGGTATCCGCAAGATCCACAACTGAAAAGAGAGAATAGAATAAAAAAAAGAGGATATTAGTTTTTATATTGCTAAAATATCCAGGCAACCACAACATGCATCATACATAACAGCAGAAAGAAGTAAACAAATAAAACTAAAACTGAAGCTGAACACTGAAAAAACCATGGTTAAAGAACAAAAATTACTAATCAAAGAAACTATTACATGAAAACAGCTACACTAATTCTTGGAGCAAGGCTTAACTAATTGATCTGTCTGATCCAAATATGAGATCCGCATAATTTACATGTTAAAAATGAGATTCTTCTTTTGATCTGATAATGCAGAACACCAACTGGTAGGACCCACAAATTACAAAAAACTGACAAATTTCATATTTTGTCGCCTGCAAGAAGGCAAAGTACAGGTGCTGAATCCACAAGTTAAAGATTACAAGAGCAATTTAAAACGCATTTTTGTTAAAACTACTAATTAGCCCGGCATGTTGGTTCTCAATTCAGCCCCGAAAGAAATAAATGTTCAAAGGAAACGACTAGCAGCATGTTAAAAATTGAAAAAAAAATTACTGTCGTTAAAATGGAGGAACTTACAAGTAGAGTTGTGTCAAAACTAAACAATGCAGCAATTTCTTTTTGGAATCTCACTGATGAAAATGGAAGGAAAAGAAAATATAACATTTTCAATTGCAATGATCATAGCCAGTACCTGTCATAGTTGCCTGTAAATATGTTTATGTTGATTCAAGTGTTTATCCAAGCTAATAATGCCTTGTAGGGGCGGTCATGAGTTTGTGGGAATGCACTGCGCTACTCCCTAAGCGTCGCCGAGCCTTAAATGGAGACTCTCCCTACACGTGTCATTTTGAAGTTCTAACGGGCCTATTTCAGCATTTCCAAACATTAGGTAAACGAGACCATTTTGCTTGTCCAGGCCCATGATCTGCTCCATTTACTATTATTTTACGAAGAGAGTCGGAAGCGCGTGTAGTTGGGTTGTCTTTCCACTTTGGTATAGGGATCTCTCCTTTACTATCTTTCCTCTACTCCTTTCTTTCGCCATCAGCATGAAATCTTTGTCAACATTTGGTGACTGATATTTGACAGCGTGTATATATATATATATATATATATATATGTTGATGGCTTCTTCTGATCTTTTGAAATTTTTGCTGGCCATCGGTGTTTGGTGTACCGCCTACATTTCTGTCGCCATTCTTGCCACTTTTCGTATATTCAGTTCCATATGTCCCTCGTTAAATTGATCATCGCAGCTCAATTCGCTTTGCTAGCTACTTCTAAGGTTTGTAAATTTTCCCAATCTTTAGTTGCTTTTTTTTTATTTCTGTTATTTATTCTGAGAACACACTGAGTTGCCTTAATTTTCCAATTTCAGCAGAAAATTTTGATGATTTGTTGATAAAGATTGGAAAATGACTATATTGTTTTGGTGTGGGTTGTGATGCCTGAAAAGTTTTAAGCTGCGCTCGTATCTCATTGGTTTTCATTTCAATTCTTGCGGGTAATAGGTAGTTGTACATTGTTTGACTGATAATTATGGTTTCTTAATTTTGCATATTTGATAAGCTTTCCCTGAAACGTATGATTCATCCTTTGTGTTGTGAGTGCCTAAATTGAGTATCCAATTGAATACACAGTTCATTGACTATATTACATGTCATACTGAGGTTTAAATGTAGATTTACTAATAGCTTTTCCTTTTTATATTAAGTTCATTTAATCTGTTACTATTTGTTTCTCCTCTTGTTCAGGGACCTATAAATCTCTACCTTGTATATTACATTGAAGAGGGTAAAAGAAACTAATAATTTGGCTGTATTTTTATCCAAAAGACAATGCTAAATGTATTGTTGCTGTTGTGATATTCAGCCTCTGATGCTTGTGAATGTCCATTCTTTGCTTGATTTCCCCCACAACTATCATCATTGTATTGTTATTCTTGTGTTAAGTGTATGATTGAAGCATGGCAAGTTTCATTCCACTTAACTCCAGGAAAGAGATAAGCTACGTTCTCTTTTCCTTCTGTGTGCACGTCTCTTCTGGGTGCAATGTTATTTCATTCAACCTAGCCCCAAATCAGGTTGCAAATCCAAGGAATAGGGAAAAATATATGAAAGTGAGGAACAGGAATGGGCTTGATATTGTTGGGCACTTGTGTTCATTTTATTTTGGTGGTATTTTGTTATGGCGATGGTGCTTCAAACTGCTGTAAGCTTGCATTTGTTTGCTTGACAATGCAGAGATTTAATTATCATTAATAGGCATTCGCTCATATGGCTCTGACAAGTCACTCCTCTGATGACAATTCAAGACTATATAGGTTTACTATGTCTTTGAAATTGTCATAGGATTTTTGACAGTTGACAAGAGTAACTTTATGTATAATGGTTTTGATAACCATTCAAGAATAAAGGGGAAATTTGAATTTTGTTTTGGAATTGATCTCCTTTGATATTTTCATATTTCTATCTACCGTTTGTATTTGTAAGGTCATTTATCTCATGGAGAGATGAAGACCAACTTGTATCTTTCTTTTATGACCAGCATTTCATATAGGTAAAATTAATGATAAATTTGTTTTCTCTGCAGTGCACAACATATTACAGACTCAACTTTGCAACTGTATTTGAGACTGGGAAGATGCAGATTTGAATGTGAAAGATTTTGATCCGGAAATGGATAGGCTTCAAGATAGACGATGTCCACAAATATTTCGCAGAAAAATGGTAATCCACAAATATTTCACAGAAAAATGGTAAGTCTTTTACTTACCTGAGCAATTTCAAAACAAAATTCAGG
Organism: Xylocarpus granatum; assembly: GCA_019650275.1. Classification (NCBI taxonomy): domain Eukaryota; kingdom Viridiplantae; phylum Streptophyta; class Magnoliopsida; order Sapindales; family Meliaceae; genus Xylocarpus; species Xylocarpus granatum. The sequence goes on along the minus strand of BNST01000436.1, from coordinate 54,444 downwards.
AGGCTTTTCATGGGTCGTGCATTCTCATAAAACAAAACTGTTTACATAGCTAATTTTAAATTTTTTTGACAGAGGTTTGTAAGCCATTTTGAATTTGTGAAACAGTCAGTGAACCGAGCAAGCTTTGCAAAAGTTTTCAAGCATTTCAACCTCTTTGTGTGCTTTGATGGGTTGTAAATTCTCAGTAAATTTGCATGCGGAAGTACACCACCGTAATAATTGATTCATACTTCTTTGGTTTAGAGGAGCAAGGGAACTCATTTTCTCAGTGTATCTATATAGTTGTTGAAGCCAAATTCAAAACAAATTTATGAAATTATTAAACTCAAAATAAAATGATAATAGAAAACCCTCAAACTAATGATCAAATACTACTCAAGTAACTAACTCATGCCTCCCCAACAAACTGGAACTGTTAACCAAACGAGATCATGAACCTATTCCCAGATCTAAGGTTTTTGGACAACCCAGATCACATTGTATTGTTCAAGTCGAAACCCATTTCTCTTTCTATGGACTCCACGTACTTTTATCTTCAACGAATGCCCAGCATTCAATGCGGGTCAAAACTTACGGTTGTCTGGTTGGTTAAATACTATTAATGAGAATAGTAATTCTCTATTCTTAACAATAGATTTTGGAGACTTTTTGGTTACATACAACTAACTTGATCTTAATAAAAGGTGCTTTAGATGCATGTGGTTCCAAGTTAATGCCAGATAAAAAAGATTTCGATTATAGTTTTTCTTGCTATAGTTCGGGAGGGGTGGTACTCGTGATATTTCAGGGGATGCATTTTATTTGGCAGTTTTCTGGACCGTTGGATGGATTACCCATTTCTCATCCTATGATTTTCCTCGGACTCTTTGCTCTTGGTATTCACTCTGATATAAAGATCAGAAGTTCCAAGGTCATTCGTTAATATTGCTTGACCAACAACTGTGCGTCTCTATTATGTAATACCACAATTATGACTTCTTCTCGAGATTCTTCAATTTAGCAATGATCATCAATTCCTATCTGCTAAGTTCTGGGATGTTAAGAATCTCCGGTCCCCAGCTGGTTAACTTGACGACAACGACTGGAAACTCCGCCAATCCAAGTAACTCCCGCGGTTTACGTAATAGTCAAGCACGGCTCTAATCCAATCATAGTCAGATCACATAATTAAAAATTTCCCGACAATGACTTTGCAAAGCTTATTCGACGAAGTAAGCCTCTTAAATCATCATCAGTCTCTGACACAATAAAAATCTGAACTACTCCAAGATTTAATGTTATTATTATATCTTCTTCTTCAACAGTAGTAGGTGATCTTTCAACATCAGTAACCAACAGTACTTGTTGACTTTTGGCATACCCCATTTGTGCAATTTTGTCCCCATGGCTAGTATCAGTCGTTGACTAGTACCAACAGTGGAAGAGCAGTGACAAACCAGAAAAAGAAATGCAAAACTGTGATCATATGAAGATTGATCGACTCAGTAACTTGCCGGACCCCATAATCCACATATTCTCTCCTTTATGAACCCCTAATATGCTGTGTCTTGTCCAAAAAGTGGAATCTATATTGGAGTCAAATCCGTCGTTTCCATTTTGACTGCAGTACTTTCAATAGATATGGCTGATTTTTAATAATTTGTATGCCATGTATTGCGTCTTCGCTATCCCTCCAATCTTAGAAAGAGAATTTTCGACCATGCCAAATCGCATGGCCTTGAAGAGCTTCAAATTGATGTTAATTCTTAGAGTGCGAATTAGAAAGAAGAACTCAAGGGATTTTATATAAATGCAACGCAAGATATACAAAAAATAATCCCGAAAATAAATCGAGCAGCAATAACATACCTGTTTGTAGAAATCCGAAAATAAATTAAGCAAATTATTACAAATCCTTTTGAAATTAAATCTCCATGCATCAATTTTTTAAATAACAATCACACTTCTGATTGTTTAATAAACATTGATCAACACAAGAACACACAATATATAACACATTGATCACCCTGGTAATTAGCTCCATGAATGCATATCACTCAAGAATGTTCCTCACTTGGTGAAGATTGGGAATTGTTAGCACAATAATCCTCGGCATGCATCGGCTCGAATTCTTGTGGCTGTTCTTTTTCACCGCGCTCTTGATAATAACTACATGGCTGTGGATTCTGCTGTTGTTGCACCTGCTGCTGATGTTGGCTGCATTCTCCAGGCTCGTATGCGCCTCCATAATTATATACGCCTACATATGGATGCTGCTGAAGATTGCCCTGCATTTGTTGCTGCTGACGGTCGCGCTGCACTTGTTGACGCTGATACGGGTTCTGAAGTTGGAGCTGTTCAAGCCGTTGAGCGGCTGCAGCCACGGGTGCATTCATTGCAGGATTGTTGTTCCCAGAATATCCAGTGATTGTTCCATAATTTGGTGCAATCTGTGCAAGCACGTTTCTTGTATGCTGGATTTCGCTTCGTATTTGATCATTCATTGCTGTCAGACGTTTGATCTGCCAAATTACAAATGCACACACATCTCACAAAGAAATGAGAAGAAAAATCACTTACAGTTTTGCAAGAGAAGCTGTTGTATCATGGCATCTACTTGATCTTTCAGGATATTGTTTTCAGAATTCAAGTAATTGCTTTCAGTCTGCTTGCAAAAGTAATTGCAAAGAAATAGCATAATGTAAATTATTTTTTGTATCAAAGCACAGCTCATTACATTTCAATAAACTAAAGATCAATAGGGTAATGTTAATTAATTACCTGCAAGAAGATCAACCGAGTAGATGATATAGTTAATTTAGTTTTCAAACTGCGCAACCTATGTTCAAGCATGTAAGTGTACAGCTTCTTCTTCTCCTTTGCCCTAATTGCTGACAGCCGGTTTCTCATGATTCTGTTACACAATTAAATGAGCTCTAACATAATGCAAAAACAAAAAGACAGAAAAAATTTTGTGAAAAGGTACTTTCTTCGTTCTAATTTATTAACTGCATGTAGTAACATCAAATTCAATTTGTAATTCTGCTCCTTAATTTGTTTGTCTTTAATGCCATACAAACATTTTGAGAGAGTAGAGATCCTAATACAAATGATGTAGCTCCATTGATTGCTTTAGAATTCTCTTTAAAATGTGAATCTAATTCCAAATTTATTATTATAACTTTGTACATATTAATTACTAAACTCTAAACAATACGTATTTAATAAACAGGAGTTTATTTTTAATTATATTTGGTGTCATAACCTTTAATTTAATGTATACACATTCTAAACGTATAATTTTCATCTACGTTTTTCTTTTAGGATTTCATTTTCACGTGAATAATATCTTTGTTTTTTACGTAATATTTTAATATACACTTTTAAACTCAACCCAATAATACAATTACATTGAATATTGTTTCGTACACATACATAGACACAGACATTAACATATTTCTTAAAAGAAATCAATCATGTGTATGTAGTTTGGATAATCATCAGTATATGTATATCAATGCACACACTGCAAATATATAGAAGAAAGAAACTAGCATATTTGCAGCATTGGGTGTGGAATAAAGAATTGCATTAACAGCAAACACCATAGGGAGCTAATAGCACGAGAAATAATATTAATAAGAAATTTTACGCAAAGGAAAGAGAAGACTCAAGAAACTTCAATTTTAACAAGGATTTAAATGAAATATTAGAAGATATGATTCTAAATACAAGGAAAATGAGATATATATATATATACCTCTTTGCACGCTTTGGATCATATATGGCCACTTCTGCTAGCTCACGAGGAGACATGGTTTTCCTGAATACAATTGGTTTATCATTTGCGACTGGTGGCGGCAGTGGTGGTAGTGGCGGCGGCATTCTCGGTGGCAGAGCGTTTATTTTAGGTGGAGCCGTCAGTACTGGAGAATTATTAGCAGCTTTTGATGACGGTAACCTGGAATATTGGTAGTTCATTTCAGGTGATAGTTGATCAGCGAAATTCAAGATCAAGAATTTCCTAAAGAAATCTTCCTTCGCAGCCTCCATTTCATCCAGCAACGAAGTTGCTTTTCCTGAGCCTGCAACAATTTGCATCGTTTTGATTAATTAGAAATCATGTTTTCAGTATTTTAGTGCTGGTTTTGGGCTGGCTAGGGTTTCACCTAATCCTTTACATAAAGTGCTGAAATCCGGTGGAGCAAGAGCTGCAGGCGATAAGATCATATTAAGATCGTTGCCATCTTCATCGGGAGATAAGAAAACTTCTTCTTCCTCCTCTATTGGTTTCTTGCCCTTATCCATGACTGTAAATCAACCCAAAAGCTTCACCTGTCAGAAAAAAGGAAGAAACATTCAATAAGTCAAGCAAAATTTTTGCTATAAAAACCAAACCATATTTTGATATGATCATGATCTGATAAACCCTAGACTCGGAATCAATAACAAATATGTATGTCAAAAGCAATACAAACAAAAACAAGGTGGGTTTGAGAATCTGATGATGCATACGGAAATGAAACGCCAAAGAGCATGTCAGAATAAGAGATTTGTCAGAAAACAAAAGGGATTATATATTTGTTTTCGAAGATTTTGTAGTAAGAAAATACAGAGTCTCAGCCACAATTATACATGAAAGTTCGAAACATGGTGACTGTACATTGAGCAAAAAGTGGACAAGAATGGACAGCAAGGCAAATGACAGGAAGGATTTATTAGGAATTATTTACTGTTGTTGTTATCTACAAATCGTGTGGGCCCACTAGGCTGAGACTGACTGCCGTAGTCAACGATTAACTTTTTCTTAAATTTTTGGTCTTTCGAGCTCCACGTAGGATTTTTAGACCATATTTTATAAAAAAATTATGAGTAAATTATTATATGGTAACCAATCTGGGTGACTGTCACATTTTAATGAAATTAATTTTTTTCATGTTATAACCGTCCACTTTTAACTAAAAATAACTTGCCAAATATGTTTATTTAAATTATAATTTTAAAATAATAATAATTATAAAATTTTACGTATGTAAAAATTTAAATAATATCTTGTAAGTATTTTAATTTTTTTAATTAATACGAGATCTTTAAAATAGATTAAAATTAACTTTTTATATAAAAAATAAAATTTTAAAATAACCGTTTTAAATTATTAAAAAGAATAATACTATATTAAACAAGTAAGCGAATAGTTACAATAATAATTTAAGAATAGTGGAGAGTGCTCAATGCCATAATCAATTTGAAGGGAGGAGATAAAAGTGTATTTGGACACAAACAAAAGAAAAGGTGGCGACATTCTTGGGTAAGATGTCTTTGAAGTGTTGTTCCTTTCTTTCTCATGTCATGTTGTAAACTTGGCAACATCATTTGCATAATGAAGCAAATTAAAATCCAGGCTTGCAACTATCAACAACCCAGATGCCCAAATTTTGATATAATCAAGTTAAAGCCCTCGAAATAGATCGTATTCTTCAAAAATGCAAAAGGAATTTGTGTTTGCTTGTAATGCGAAGATAGGGAGTTTAAAGTAAATATATGTTGAGCCAAGCAAATAGATGGGAGTCAATTGATGAAATAGAAAGATAAAAAAAAAGGTACGGGCACCTTAATAAACAGCCTTATCTCCAAAATAAAAAGCACTCAAAAACAAGATAGCGATAACGACGCCGTAACTAGCGTTCCATCCACTTCCTTTTTCGCCATTGGCTATCACAAATATCATCAGAATTCTGCCTGTGTTCTGATGATACCAGTTCCAGTATTTTCTCACTTTCGATGACTTGCCTGGTCTAGCCAAAAATGCCATTACCTGGAGGCACCCCAGCACCAGAATGAAGATGCCCAGACCTCTGTGAGTGGAAACATCCACGTCAAGTTTACCATCCAACACAAGCCCGCAAATGACACCGGCAACTCCCAGCATAAATCCCAGAGATTGGATCATTGTGTGTGCATAAAACCAATTTGGATCCCATTGCTTTGAATATCGAGCCACTACTGCTCCAATTATCATCAGAATTCCCCACCCCAGCATGTTCAATCAGTCATTCCAAAGACATCATGGTAAAATCCGATCGGCAATTTCAGAATCTGGGTATACTGTTTCACAAGCATGGTGGAAACGGCTGACAAGCTTGGCAGGAGTTGTTCAACAATTCAAATTATTAGTTTAACTCGATCAAAGTTGGAAGGAATATTTACGATTCTGAAAAAGGATTTAGCGTTTCTTGGTTACGATTCTGCTACATGGACCCAGTCACTATCCTACCTACGCTTACAATGTTAGAACTAGAAAAGAAAACATTCACTTGTTAGGTTTACAACGTGTTTGATTAAAGTATTGTGGTAAGATAGCTGCTTGTATTCTTTAGATCGTGTGAAAGTAATGTAACAAAAGTCATAGACATCTCATCTCAAGTCAAGGTAAGCAAGCAGTCGACGTTGATTCAGAAACTCGTAAATGCAAATACTGAATCATATAAGGGGTGAAATGCAAATATAGGGAAATGATAGGGTCATACAAGAAAACAAAATGGCTAAAACACAGGGTAGGGGCTCGGGCTTGGACGTAGAGCAACCAACCCCAAACACCCACCCCCCCCCAAGGGAGAGGAAGACGAACGAGAGCACACGCAGGAAAAAGAAAATATAAAGCAACGGCTAAATATTTCATCTCTCTCTCTCTCTCTTTATTATTATAATTACTTGTAATTTTTATTTCTTTTTTTATAAATTACTAATTATTTGGTAATTGACTGTTTACCCTCCAATTTGTTTTCCCCCTTTTTTGTGATCCTCGCCTTATGTTTTATTTCCTTTTTCTTTTTGTCTCATCGTTTTCCTTCTCCTGCAGATAAAGTTCGCCTTCAGATCTAAACATTTCCGAGCTTCACTTCGATCTCCGCCGCAGATCTTGCCGCGCAGTATTCGAAATCAATGGATGATTTTCCAGGTCTGTTGGCCCGGGATTTCGGCTTCAAACCGCAAGGCAAATCGGCTCCTATGGCACCCTCCCGCAGTAACAATATATCGGCTAACGCTTCTACTTCCAATTTCGGACTCGGATCTAGTGCATCTGAATTCACGAAATCATCGTCCGTAAAACCGAGTCACGATCGGGATGGACTTTTGTTCAACGATGTGTTCGGTGGTCCGCCCAAGTATTCTTCAACTTCAGCCGTTGATTCTCGCGGTGGCAGCCGTACGTCAGCGTTTGATTACGATTCAATATTCAAGGATCAAAACGCGAAATCGCAGAATTCGAATTCGATGCCGGTGTTTGACAAACCGGTTTATGATGACGATATTTTTGGAGGCTTGCCTGGCTTAAAGAGCTCATCGGCAACAGCGGCGGCTGCGGCTTCACCGAGCTCGAAGTTTGATGACGATTTCTCGTCGATCTCCGGGTCGCCGCCCAAACCACGGAGTGCGAGAGAGAATTCACCTTTTGATGATCTTTTGGGAAATTTAGGTAAAAAAGAGAATGAATCGAGAGTGAAACGGGAGAAAGATGCGTCGGCGTTTGATGATTTGTTGCCTGGTTTTGGTTGCAGTAGCTCTCCCACTAGCAACAGGTACTTTGTTTTACATTTTCTTATAGCTTTATTGTATCTGCATTTTGAGTTTATTAATCTATATTATGAAATATTTTTGTGTAATGTATATAATGGCATTTTGATTTTTTTGCAAACGTAGGCCTATCTGCATTAGAAATTATATTTGGTGTCTTAGATTGAACATTTGAAGTTTAAGTTTCTGACGTAATATCAGAAGATTGCTATTGATTTTTAATTGATGGGAAAAAGTTTTATGCATACACAGAAGCTAGAACTAAGAAGGTGGCATATAACTCATCGGCTTAAGATTAGTAACTTTTTCTTCAGAGGGAGGCTTGAACAACCAATCTTAGGCTGTTCGTCCTGTATGGTGTTGGAGATTGTTTAGGAGGTATATGACCAACTGCCATATTGGGGAGTATCTATTACACCGGAAGGGTATGATGACCAAGATGGCTCCTCTGAAGACGGGAGTTTTCAAATTGAATCATCCCACAGAGATTGAAAAGCTAAGCTTGAAATCTGGTTTAGGAAACCTTATGATATGTTATTGTATGGTGTTATGGAGTGGCATGCAGCCACAAGGTCAGTGCCATTTAGGTGAATGTTGTAAAATGCTTCTTATAAAGATATTGAATCTAATGAATAAGGGTGATGTTATTTAGATACTCGCATTTCTACGTTATAGGGAAAAACCCACAAACCTAGGAAGTCAAATTATTATTATTTTTTTAAAAAGACTGCTGCAAAGTTTTACTGTTTTACAGTAGACATTTTAGAGACATTCTATCTTTGCACACTGATCCAGCAACCCTTGATATCAATTGATAGATAATATCTCATATCCATTTTCCTTTGCACAGGTCAACTTCAGAGTCTAGTCGGTCTCAAAAACCACCTTCTAATTCAACCAAGACTGCACCTAGTGTGGTGGATGACCCCTTTGTAGTTCTAGAATCAACTTCAACCACTGTGGGTTCATCCTCAGAGGTATTCACAGATCCACTGGAAGAAATTGGTAAATTCGGTAGCTCTGGAAGTGCAAAAGTAAATGGTTCATCTGTAAGCAGGGGAGTATTTGATGATTTAGATCCTCTTGCTAGTTTTGGGAAGTCTGTGCCTCCAGCTTCACCTGATGTCAATAAGAGAGGGAAAGATGCAAGCCCTTTAAGAAGTAAAAGCATGAGTGGTTCACAAACTCATCCCCGTAAAGAATCAGTTGACAGATCTGTGGAAAATTCTGATGGTTATGCACAGAGTAGGACACCTGTTGGTGGTTTTCAGGGATCTAATGGAACCTTTTTTGACATGCGAAGTGCTTCAACAGATTCTCATAGATCTGCTGGTCGGGCTACTTCACCCCCTTCTTATGTGAGTGCCAGTCCTAGCGAGACAAATTCACAGATCGACATAACTCCAAGATCAGAAGAGATCTTTGAGTCAGCTGATGATGTGTGGCTTACTGTTTCTGAGATTCCTCTTTTTACACAGCCAACAAGTGCTCCTCCTCCTTCAAGACTGCCACCTCCGAGACCGATACAAGTTTCTAAGTTAGATGCTGGTTATGCTAATGTAAGAAAGAAGGCTACCGAGTATTCTTCTTTCTCAAATTCGTCTCAATATGCTCATAGCCCTAAGTCAGGCCGTTCGTCAGCTAGGAGTACAGTGGCATCTCAGATAGATGAACTTGGGGATTTTGCCATGGGTGGGTCCTGGAATAATGTTAATGAATATGGAGAAGTTTCCTATGGTGAAGACATGGAAAATTCTGCTGCTGCTGCTTCTGCTGCAGCCATGAAGGAGGCTATGGATAGAGCAGCGGCTAAATTCCGCCATGCTAAGGAAATGAGGGAGAGGGAGTCTTTAAAGGCTGCCAGAAGTAGAGAATCTGTTCAACTAGATAGAGATGAGATATCTACACTGGATGCTCAGGAGAGAGATCTTAGAGAAAGACAGGAAAAATTAGATCGCGAGAGGCAACATAGAGACATGGAGGAGGAAGAACAGAGGAGACTTGAGAGAGAGAGGGAGGAAAAAGAGAGAGAACAAAGGAGACTTGGGAAAGAGAGGGAACGAGCAAGGGAGATTGAGAAGGAAAGAGAAAAGGCCAGACAAGTCGTGGAAAGGGCTACTAGAGAAGCAAGAGAAAGAGCAGCTGCTGAAGCTCGCCTAAAAGCTGAAAGGGCTGCAGTTGATAAAGCAAATGCTGCAGCTCGAGAACGTGCTGAAAGGGCAGCTGTTCAGAGGGCACAAGCTGAAGCTCGTGAAAGGGCAGCGGCAGAAGCAAGAGACAGGGCAGAAAGAGCTGCTGCAGAAGCCAGGGAAAGAGCAAATGCAGAAGCAAGGGAGAAAGAAGTACGGGAAAGAGCATCTGCTGCAAGGACTGAAGTTGAATCACGACATAGAGCTGAACGAGTTGCTGTGGAGAGGGCTGCTGCGGAGGCCCGAGAAAGAGCTGCTGTGGAGGCTCGAGAAAGGGCTGCTGCTGCAGCAAGGGCAAACCAAAACCAACAAAAGAATAACAATGATCTAGAATCCTTCTTTAGTATGAGTTCTCGACCAAGCAGTGCACCTAGGCCAAGGGCCAACTCTTCAGTGAGAACCTGGACTTTAAAATCTGTGTCTATGTTCTTACTTAATATATGTTGTCAACCTTATTTCTTTAATCTGTATTCAGGATCCACTCTTTGATTCCCAGAGCAAGGGGCCTGAACCAGCTAGGAGGACATCAGTTGGAACCTCATCTCAAATGAAGAAAGCATCTTCAACCACAAATATTGTTGATGATCTTAGTTCAATTTTTGGAGGTAATACTGCAAAATATCTCTTTTTCTATCATATGTATTGGTAATTGACTGGAATGCTTCCCTGCAAAAGCTGCTGGATCATCAGCTGGAGAGTTCCAAGAGGTTGAAGGGGAGACTGAAGAAAGACGAAGAGCCAGGTTGGAACGCCACCAAAGGACACAGGAGCGTGCGGTATGCATTCTATGTTGACTGAAAAACCATCAATTTCTGCCTTGTTGTGATTGGACTCATGGAATTGCGAATAGTTAGTTGTAAGTTTTCCTTATGCTCATTTTCGCTTCTTTTTGTTAAGATTCCACTTCTATTTGTATGTTCAGGCAAAAGCTTTGGCTGAAAAGAATCAGCGTGACCTTCAAGCCCAGAGGGAACAAGCTGAGAGACATGTAAGTGGGTGCAGTGATTTTTCTTTGAATTTTTGTTGCTGTTTATGTTTCGCTTCCCTCTCCGCCCCTTTCACCCCTTCAAAAGTAGTGTTGAGTGTGGTTGTATTTGAAGGAGCTCAATCTGAGGGCTTTTCTTCCTACAACCTTCACCAACATGGCACTCGTTATGTACAGTCACATCACCTTTCTTGTTTTTGGTTGTGGATTGGGATGGGACAGTTCTCTGCAAATTGGTTTGCAACTTAGTTTGGTTTAGTCACTGTCAGTATTACCTAGAACAAAAACCAACTCATGGTTGTATCCATGTGTTCAAAATATGACCAAATGGATTGCGTAACAAACCACCTGGATTCTGTTTTCTTTACCTTAGAAAAGGATTTTGATAGTCATTTAGGTATGTTGTGTTTGTTTTCAATATTCTTTTAGGAAACTAGGTTCTAATGGTTATTTTTGCAGAAGCCATGGAGCAAATTATTTAGACTGGGTTGTACTCTTCTTTGAGGGAGTGCAAATGGATATATAAGTACAAAAATGAAGTATATGACATACACTTTACGAAAACATAAAATTATGAAATGCTTAACTTCAAATACAAAGCGAGCTGGGACAGGGATGCCTTAACTACTAATGTGTTTTCATTTTAATTTCTCTAATATTGATCTACACTGATTCCAGAGGATTGCAGAAACGCTGGATGTTGAAATCAAGCGCTGGGCTGCTGGAAAAGAGGGAAATATACGTGCTCTGCTAGCAACGTTGCAATATGTGCGCTATTTTATTTCTGTTTCTCTTCTCTTTAATTTACCGTGTAATGAAAAGTTTCATATATATAATTCTTATATCTTGTATTTTTAGGAATAGTTCTTATTTTAGCGTCCCTGTCAATCTTGTGTGGTATCTTTGACATTGTATGATATTTTTCCTTGTTGTATACACAGAGACACACATCATCTTATTGCCATTTCTGTCCCATATCTGCATTCTAGTTTTCTTGGATTTGGCAATCTGCTATGTGTATTTGTGCTGCATAGTTTCAAGGGCAATCAGATGCTTAACATTTTGTTACATGATGTAATTACTTGTTAGCTGCAGTGCTGATTTTAAGCATGTGTTCTGTAATTGGGATTGCATATAAGGCTAGTTATCATTAAGAGTTTTTTAAGATAGTCAACCATACATAGGATATAGCTGCAAGACCATTTTATATTATTTGTGATAATTCCATTGCTCATGTTTGTGCTTCAATAATAAGTCTGTATTACATGCCTCAAACTCTCTCCACTGCTAATGAAATAGATTTAGTAATATTATATCATTTTAGCAAGATACCCCACCTCCACGCTCCCTTTCTTTCTCTCTCACACACACATACAGACAGAAAGCCATGCATGCGAGCTTGCCAGAAACACAAATTTATGGAGCAATTGAGCTTACTGAGGGTGAATGCTGCTATTCTGTTTCTCTTTGGTTCTGCTGAATGATCAACTTAATTTTATTTGTAGTTATTTTAATCTTCTTATTGTTCTCATCAACTTCTGTTGTGACTGTTTTGTCCAACAATTAGGTGCTTTGGCCTGAATGTGGCTGGCAACCTGTTTCTTTGACTGATTTAATCACTGCTGCTGCGGTTAAAAAAGTTTATAGAAAGGCAACCTTATGTATCCATCCTGATAAAGTGCAACAAAAAGGAGCCAATCTCCAACAGAAATATATTGCCGAGAAGGTGTTTGACTTGCTTAAGGTACAAATATATGGTCATTGTTTCATACTATCATGCCCTTAATGTTAATCTTGCTAACCATGCCATGAGGTGTTTTAGTTAAATTTTATGTTGTGCACTTTACGACAAGTCACTTTAACAAGCATACAACCAGTGAAAATGTGTAATAAGATTTTCTGCAGTAAAATTTTTAAGTTTTTTCATCTATTGTTGCGCTGAATTTCCTTTGTCAGTCTGCTCAATTTGTGCACTCATGTTTTGATTGTTATATTACGATAGGAAGCTTGGAACAAGTTCAATTCAGAGGAGCTCTTCTAAATTCCTGTGACGATTATTTCACTTCTTGATTTGAGGATTACACTATTCTTGAGAGTGACCCATACGACTGTCTCAGTCTATACATTCTTCTCCTATCTGCTGTCATCTTCCGGTTCAATACATAATGTGCATTATATCAGCTGAAGGACAAGTGCTCCGGGGCTTTTTCACATGCCACGAGACGCCTAGGTTCGTTCAAGTACACAGAGTCTCGCTCTTTACGGGTTGCTGTAAACAAATGTTCCTGAATATGCATCAGGAAGTTGTGATATTTTTGTTGGAGTAGAGTTTAGTCATCCCATTTTCTAGAGATTAAATATGTATTTTTTGTTGTGTTAATTCTTTTACTATTATTATTTTTGTGGGTGGGGGGTTGGTTTTGGGCAATGGAAATTTAATGTACCGAGCGAGTACCACTATGTTCACTTGTAGTATCAGACCGGCTGGATGAGCCTTTTAATGGCAACGTTCGATAATTTTTAGTTTTCATCCATTGTGTTTGACTGTAGTTCTCAATAAACAAAACTCAGATTCTGGTGAAATTGTGGCTGTTCGGCTTACGCTTACTTCTCTTTGCAATAACATTGCTCTAGCTTAGCAAATATCTCCACACTTTTTTGGAAGATAAAAATGTAGTAATGAAACAAAACTGTCATTTTTGTTGATCAAAATTTAACACAAATAACTAAAAGCCCGATATTTAACAGAAAAAACTAAAAAAGAAGGAAGCTATATCACCACCTCAAATGTATTGCAACCTTGACAAAAAATGTAAAGTGCAGTTAATCCGAAACTAGTCTCGATGCAAAAACTAGGTTTTAATCGACAGCCCCGATCAAGATGTTCTGCATGAGCCTCTGCTAGTCGACCACGGAGTGTCTCTAAATTGACCTGAAATGTTAGGTGATGAAAATGAAGCAAGCCATAAAGTATGGAACGTAACTGTAACATGAATTTCAATGTCATCTGCACTTTCCTCCTTTTTTTAACCTCTTTTTCTTGGTCATATATCTATTTTCATTATAATGTTAAACTGCACTTTTGTTTTCTTCCCCCAAAATGAAATATAAAGTTAAAAAAAAAGATGACTAGGATATTGAAACAGTTGACTTGTTGCATTAAAAAGAAATATTAGTATGCTTATAAGAAGGTAATTTTCTACATAACAATTATGGAGGCAACAGATATATAGAATTCCTGACGGACTATGCACATATTTCACAGGTGGTAGTAAAAAAAAGGATGGTATAAGAATGAGCAGGACCTCGTCATCTTTGCTTAGTCGAAGTTCACATGCATTGCAATAAATATGTTGGCAATTTTCTTGTAACTCTCCTTGCTTACAGATGGGGCACCAAGTCTGTTTGTGTGCCTAGTACCAACATAGAAAACATTGTTAATTCTGTTTCAGTAAACAATTGGGTAAAAGAAAAGCAGTAGTGAAAAACTTTACAACTCTCCCATATGTGCTCCTACCTGATCATTTAAATGCATATGCTCATAAACTGCACAAGCCAAGTATTCATCTTCTTGTTCTTCCCATGTTTCGATAAGGCTTTCTGGTTCTGCAAAAGGCTAGAGTAAGTATTCAAGCTCAAAATATGATTTGATTACAGTACAAGCTCTGAACACATACATGCACGAAAAACTACTCAAAACTAGAAGGCCTTGCGAATTTGGAGAAAAGAAAAATAGTGTGCAAAATACAATATGCAAATATAATAATGTAATGTAGAGAGAAGAAATGGGGAAGAAGAAAGAGCAAGGACAAAGAGAAAGGACAACAGTTTGTATGAGGTTGACAATAAAGCAGACTATAACTATAATGAAAAGAGGTAGGAAATCCACAAAATATTTAGCTAAAATTTTACCGGCATTATAAAATATATTCTTCTCCTCTTTTGGCAGTCATAGGATTATCATACAAATTTGCGAAAGAGCAACCATAGTTCACCTTTTCTAGTTGGTTCACTTCTAAGCTCGTCATAAAAGATCCTTTGCATCTCTATTAATATCTCTTCGCATTCACCTTGATAAGCACCTTGAAGACCATCATATTCCCACAGTATATCATTGGCTTCAGTAGCAGGAGCTGGTATTTTCATCAAGTCATTTGATGGCAAGTCCTTCATTTTTTTCAGTTCATCAGAAACTATGTCTTGAAAAGAAGATTTGATAAAATCCTGTAACCAAGAAATTACATAAATGAATAAATAAACAAGTAAACATCTAGGGGAAATTGATTCTATACAGTAGAACTTCTTTGCAATTTAAAGAACTAAAGCTGTCTCAGAAACAAAATTAGGTAAAAAAGAATAAAAAATCAAAGCAATTACATGGATTCTAATAGCCTAAAAAATCCAGAATATGTATTTAAAGATTCAAGTTCTATTCGGTTTTGTAACAAAATTTTGAGAACCAAATACAAGATTATTCGTGATATCATACTAAATGAGTAAAGTAATAAATGCTATACAAAATAACTTTTATTACAGACAACAAAAGAGCAATGCCAAGCAACAAATAAAACCTTCTCATTGAAAGACTGAGAAGTGGGCAATCTCATTTTCCAAAGCAAACGAATTCTGTCCTCTCGTAACCTCTTGCAGCAGTTCTCTCTCAGCTACATTTCGTCAAGCAAAGGAAACAACACGAATTCATAAAATTAATGAAAAACACAATGTTACAAATAATTTACAGAGTCGAAGAAAGCTCTGGAAAATATAGCCAACCCACATCGAATTCTTATCATAAATGTCGAGGGTTACGATGAATAGCATCAAATTCATTGAAATAACCCAATATTATGGACAAGGATTCAAAAGAAAGAAAAATGAAAATTGAAAACATCTAAGAACCTTGGCTTTCCAAAGTGGGTAATTGTTGAAATGCAAGCTGAGTTTAAGAGGAGAGCGGTTTGGAGCTGGAGTCGGATGATTGTCCGACATCGCCTCCGATTCTGTGAGCAAATTCCAAGCAGCGAATGCGATACTCTGGAACGTTGAAAGACAACAAAATTGACTTCGGCATCCCAATCAGACCAATCTATTTCGCTTGGCGCCCCCTTGGCCGAGTACGGGCCAAACTAACCAAGCTTACAACTGTTCGTACCATTGAGACCCAAATTAAAATCCAGCCCAAATGGGCCCAAATAAATACCGGATGAACCGGCCCAACCCCAAAGCATGTTTTAGAAGATATTTTTGTTTAGTTACGTGATAGACAAGAATTATAATTATGTTAGGGGGATTAAAAGGGAAAAACGGAAAAGAAAAACCTCTGAGTCACAAGCCAATAAGGTGATAAAACCCAAAACCCCACTACAAAACCCTGACTCTCCTGTTTGGCTTCTGTTGCATGACTCAACACTTGTATATTTCTTCTCATTTCATTTCAGCTCAATCAGGTTTCAGTTTCTCGTTTCATTCATTAACTTTTTCGCAATAAATTTCTGTGTTAATTAGCAAGTTTAGTCTATCTGACACTGATTCCTACTTTCCTTCTTTTTGCTTTTGTCTTTGTTTGCTGGTTTTCATGGCTTTGTGATTTCATTTTATACGTTGAGAAGATGGTCAATAGATTTAATTGAATTCTATCTACGTATAACTGTTTCCTTCTTCTTGCTTGCTGGGTTCGCTCTTTTTTTTTGGTTGTGGGTGGGGTGCGAAAATGATGCATATAAGTTCATAATTGTCCTTTTTTTAACAATTTTTTGCTGCATGCTGATGTTTTTCTTTGTTGAGTAATGGATTGTTGTCGGTGTGTTTGCTATCTTATTCTGTTGCAGATTATAGGGAATTATATGGATTTGATTTGAGTTAGATTACTGATATAGCAAAGGAGTAGAGAGAAAATGGAAATGAAGAGGAAGACGCCGCTACACGTTACAGGTCTCCAGAAATTCTACTCAGGTGTGTGGGTATTGACTTTTTTTATGAGATTTTGTCTTTTGTTTTTATTTTAATGTTGAAGATTTTGTGAAGCCACAATTAGTAAATATTAGCTGAGATTGTTGGGTTTACTGTTCACCAAGTTACTTGTAAAGTGCTTTTCAAACAATTCTTTAATTCTTGGTATAATTTTTTTTTGTTAATTCCTAGTATAGTTTTTGAGCTCAAGTATTTTGCTGTTTTGATATCATCATTGCATATTTCATGTTACTTATTTATTTTAACTTAATGTTATTGTGTAAAACAGAAGAGAAATATCCTACGAAAAGGGAGATGGAGGACCTTGCTGCAGTACTGGATTTGACATTCAAGCAAGTCCGGACATGGTTTATTGAGAAGAGAAGGAGGGAGAAAAGTGATAATGGGATACTTCTACTGCCCTCTTCTAGCAAAAACCTTTCAGATCCCTATGGAAGAAATGAGTTGGGAGTTGTCACTGCAAAAAATATAGTCAAAGGACAAGATTCCTCAATTCATGATAGAGATAAAAGTACCCCTTCATCTTCCTTGAAATATAAACACATATCCTCGACAGTTGGGAGTGAGAATGGTAATAAGAAGACTGCAATGTTTCTTTGTCAGGATTTGTTAACTCCAGATTACATTCTGAAGAAGGTGTTTCGCAAGGATGGTCCTCCGCTTGGTGTGGAATTTGATTCTATTCTTTCTCGAGCATTTTGCTGTTCTAAGGGTATAATGCTGGATGCTCCGTTTATTTGTTGCCTTACTAGATCATTACATGCATTTGTGATTATACTCGTAGAAAGTTAGTGCAGTGTATTCAGTTCGGTTGTTGTCCATGTGATGCATTGTTTTATTGCCAAGCTTGAGAACCAAGTTTAACATATTGTTTCAGAGTATAGTGGTAGGGCTGTCTCACTTGGATATTAGGTGTCTTCTAGTTCAGCTTGTTGACACAGTGTCCTTTTTTACATGGACACAGGTGGCTGGTTACCATATAGATATTTTTGCTACAACAACATAATTGTTAATATGAACTTGGCTATTGCTAATTTCTTCAGGCTTCCTTCACTTGTGTTACAACTAGGACAATTCACTTTTTGTCGTTTTTCCCCTTCGTCTTTAACTCGGGTAGCTCACATTTTGTTTAGTTGTAGCTTGACTTAGCTTGCACTTTGCAAATAAAATTCACTCATGCTCCTTTTGCATGTTTAGGTTCTAAAA
The DNA here is from genome assembly GCA_019650275.1 of Xylocarpus granatum. Classification (NCBI taxonomy): domain Eukaryota; kingdom Viridiplantae; phylum Streptophyta; class Magnoliopsida; order Sapindales; family Meliaceae; genus Xylocarpus; species Xylocarpus granatum. Next base: position 36,540 of record BNST01000436.1, on the reverse strand, counting down.
AGTCTCATCCTTCTATGAAAGAGAATCAAAGAGCAACCAAGAGGAGAAAGGTACTGAAAATATGTTTCATGTTGACATTGTCTAATTATTACAATGAGTCTTTCTCAATTTGGCAACTCTTTACTCCTTTCACCATTTTGTTTTCTGGGATTTTTAACACAATTTTATTTCACATTTATATCAAGGTTCCCAACCATAACAAGTTAGATTGTCGGGATTGTTGTACAAATAGCGATCCCGTAAAGAAGCATGGTATGGGAAAAGGTTTGATGACGGTTTGGCAGGTTGTGAATCCAGATGGTGGGAGTTTTCCTACTGTTATTGATAGGGCTTGTAGACAGGACACTGATATCCCTCAAATATCAACCCCCATGTCACGAAAGCCTCCACTTCGGAAGAAAAGAGCCAGGCAGCTTGTATCTCTGTTGGTTAGTAATTTAATCTGCAATTAATAATATTATCTTTTCGCTGATTTGCTTGGTTTTGGAATAGAATATTTAAGCAGTGGTTTGTATATCATTTATTTGTTAAGTTGATATTGTCATATATTAGCAACTTTGATGACAGTAAGATAGATGTGTTTTCAGAAACAGAGAAGGTTAGCCAATGAACTGCAGGATAAGAGAAAGCTTCCTATCAAAGGGAGACAGGTAAGCACGAAAAATATTATGCAAATTGGGTTTGAATAACCACTCTTGCAACATTGACTCACCGGCTACATGCCAGGTGAAATTGGACAAATCGAAGAGTCTGAGGCAGCCACAGAGAGAGAAATGTGAACTTGCTCTGGAAGGAGAGATATCTTTGGTGCACCACAATCAAATTGAAATGCTAGTGGATGATGAAGACCTAGAGCTAAGGGAGTTAGAAGCAGGACCAAATCCACTAACATGTTGTGATCGTATTTCTACCAAAGGACTGCATGGTTGTTCCCTTTGCAGAGGTTGGTATCATCATGTCTAAGACTATTTGGGCTAGGTTCACTATTTAGTACTGTAACATGTCTATTTTCTGCATGCATAAAATGTTCTGGAGTTTCATTATCAGGAAGTTATTGTGATTTTTCCAGATTTGTTGGCCAAGTTTCCTCCAAATTCCGTTGAGATGAAGCAGCCATTTGGTACTCAACCTTGGGAATCTTCTCCAGACACTGTCAAGAAACTGTTTAAGGTATACAAAGAAAGAAAACTGGTTAGTTAATGGTCTTATTTCCAGTTACATTCTTGTTTGCTTTTTGTGTAGTATGTCAAATAAAGTCAGTATGTTCAATTTGTTGGATAAGCTTGATGGTAAACCAACTACTTCTGTTTGAGTGATAGCTGCTGAAGGAATTTATATTGTTAAAAGGATTCTTCTGATGTTTGGTTTTTTTGTTGTGGCAGGTGGTTAAAGACCTCTATTCTGTTTTATACATTGTTTTAATTTTTATCGGTAAATCACAAGCTGCTGTGTCTTGACAGGTCTTCCATTTCCTTTATACTTATGCCACTACTGTTGATATATGCTCATTCACACTTGATGAGTTTGCTCAAGCATTTCATGATAAGGTTATTTCTCATCTTTAGCCTAACCTCAAGAATTTACCCATTCATTTAATTACCTTGATTTTTTTTGTACTTTTTTTTTGATTCACATATCTATTCTGCATTATTGATTTCTTTGTTGCTTACACTGCGTGCCTCAGGATTCCTTGTTATTGGGTAAAATTCATGTGGCTCTCCTCAAACTTATTTTATCTGATGTTGAAACAGAACTGAGTAGTGGTTGTCTCCCTCATTTGAACGTATTGTGCAAGTTTCTTGCTTTACTTCGCTCGGTGAGTATGTAATGCATTTAGTAGCCATCAAAAATGACATGTGGTTGATCACTATGCTTTTTGCCTATTACTATTCTTCCTAGTTGTTGGAGTTTTTCTGTGGACTGCATCGAAATATGAGTGGGAGGAACTGAGCAAAGCCTACTTGGACTTGATAATGGAACTAATAGACAACTCTTATTTTTGTCATAGGCTGGCTATTTAATAGTACGAAGTACCTCTATGTCAAGGTTGAATTTATCTCAAAGATCCTGCTCAATCGAACTAGTTTTCTCTCTTTAGTTGGAATTTTGGAGTCTCTTAGACAGAAAAATGGGATCTCTAAACATTTTCATATGTCATCTGTTGGATAAGCTCTTATTTTTAGTTTTACTACAAAAATTTTTCTGGTTATGTAAGATCATTTGATTTGTGATAATCTGTGTGTGTGTATTTCCAACATTTTTGTATTATTTTTGTTATGCTGTTGCCTTCCTTTCATTTGGGTGCTTGTTTTGGCACATTTTATAATCTCTGTATTCTTAACAAAGATTTGCATTATTGATTCTTGGATTTTCTAGGTTGAAAATCAGGAATTTTTTCTGGAGTTCTGGAACAAATCTCTGAATCCTCTAACGTGGACAGAAATACTGCGTCAGGTATTGGTTGCAGCTGGTTTTGGTTCAAATCAAGGGTCATTAAGAAAGGAGTCCCTAAGCAAGGTATTCAGTACTTAGTACCTGCTGCAATAATTTGCATTTGTTTTTGGGATGTTACAACTGGTATGAATGAAAGTTTCATATCATCTCTACTGTGGCTCCCTGAGGAAGTTGATTAGAAAGTTTGAAATACATCTGTAGGACCCAAAAGGCACACCAATCGGAAAAGAAGACCTACAGAAACTGTCTTAGTTGCTTTCAGGTCTAAATATTCGCAATTAAGTTGGCCATAATAACTTGCACCATGAGAACGGTTAAGAAGGGTATCATTTGATTAGTGATGAATTTTTGGTAAAATGAGTGATGGGAGCTCTGTCATTTGGGTCCTCTGTCTGTTTGCTTGTGTGCAGGCTAATTTTGATAACATTTTTTGATGTGTTTGAGCTGCTTGAACTGCTGTAGACACTTTAAGAAGGTTTTCTTAGTTATTATATTTTTGCTTTGTCTGTTTCATCTGGTCGTCTTACCTTATCCTTTAAGATTTCTATTTGGCTGTCACAAGATAATAAGCTTGGATGGTGAAACTTAATCCTTCCTTTTTGTGATGTCAAGGAAATGAACCTCATGGTGAAGTATGGCCTACGCCCTGGTACTTTGAAAGGTGAACTTTTTAGAATTCTGTTGGAGCAAGGAAATAACGGATTGAAGATTTTTCAATTGGCAAGATATTCGCCGGTAAGATGTTGGAAAAGGTTTCTTTTTTCTTTTTTTTATTTCATGAGACTGTTCATCATTATTGTTGCTTATTATGCTGCACGGAACAAGTAATGACTCCAAATATTTTGACAATAAATGTCTGCTTTTGCTGTGAAGATTGCTGAATTGAATATTGCAAGCACAACTGAGGAGGTTGAGCTTTTGATATCTTCAACTCTTTCAAGTGATATTACCTTATTTGAAAAGATTTCACAATCTGCATACCGTCTACGTATTAACTCTTTAAAGGAAGCCAGTGATTTTGAATCAGATATGGAGGATTCTGGCAGTGTTGATGATAACTCCAATGATCGTGACTCATGCAACGGTGGTGATGATTCTGAATGTGATTCAGATAATTGTAGTCAAAGAAGACTTAAGCATGTGAATTGTCACAAAAGTAAAAAAACCATGTTGACGGTATACAATGAAATTGATGAGAGCCATCGAGGAGAAATGTGGTTATTAGGACTCATGGAAGGAGAATATTCAGATTTAACCATTGATGAGAAGCTGAATGCTTTGGTAGCTTTAATTGATCTTGTTAGTTCTGGATCCAGCATCAGAATGGAGGTAATCCTTGTGCACTTTGCATAGTAGGCTTGCCTTTGCTGTTGTTCTCGTCCCCTCCAACAACCACCCAACACAACAATTTTGATTGCATTTGGTCTTCTATTTAGTTTTTCAGTTTGAATCCATTAATTGTTGTCATGAGAAATATGAGATAATTTTGATGAATGTTTTGATGTTGCATCTTGTTGCCTTACTATTTGTCCTCCACAACTTTTTACTGTTTTATCATAGTCAACTATATACTGTTGCTATGATGATCAAGATTGCTTGATCCCTATTCTGCTAATTTGCTTTAGGATCCTCCAATAAAAGCCATTGCTGAAAATGTTCATAGTGTCCAACATTATGGTTCTGGAGCAAAAATAAAGAGGGCATTGCCAAACCAACATAGTCTGCCCCGATCATCATGGGTCCATGGCGGACAATTGCATGATGTAAAGGCAGCACAGGCATCACAAGAGTTGCGTCCTGTTGATTCTTCATTAGTATCGAAGTATTGTGGAAAGGAGAAGTCCTTGGAGAGTGGCAGAGATGGGAAAGCTACAGAAGTTTCCGCTGATTTACACCCAATGCAATCTGTATATTTGGGGTCTGATCGTAGGTACAATAGATACTGGCTTTTCTTGGGCCCTTGTAGTACATATGATCCTGGCCATAAGAGGGTTTATTTTGAATCTTCTGAAGACAGTCACTGGGAAGTGATTGATACAGAAGAGGTAACTTTCTTGTACTTTGTTCTAAAATTTGGATGTGGCTGACCTTTTATTTAATTGTTATTTCATTAGTTTTGCCGTGGATAATTAGAAGGATTGGTCATATGTGGTTCTTTTCTTACAACCTGACCATCTGAGAACTTTCTCATGTTTACTTTGTCCGAATCAGGCTTTGCGTGCATTGTTGTCAGTTTTGGATCACAGGGGCAGACGGGAGGCTCTTCTTATTGAATCTTTGGAGAAGCGAGAAGCTTACCTCTGCCAGGCAATGTCAAGTAGACTGGTAAACAATGCTGAAATTAGGCATTTGACCCCAGTGGATCAATTTGAGCTGGATATGGTTAGAGAAGACAGCTCGTCTCCCGTGTCTGAAGTTGACAACAATCTAGTGCTGATTGAGGTTGCAAAAGATTCTTTGCCTTCTTGTGGAGCTATAGTTCTTGAAGTGGGAAAAAAGGGAGAAGAACAAAATCACAAGTGGTGCCATCTCCAAGAATTTGATGCTTGGATATGGAATCATTTTTATTTGAATCTTAATGCTGTAAAACATGGGAAAAGGTCTTACCTCGATGCTCTTAGTAGATGTGAAAGTTGCCATGATTTGTACTGGAGAGATGAGAAGCACTGTAAAAGATGCCATACCACATTTGAACTGGACTTCGATCTAGAAGAAAGATATGCCATCCATGCAGCTACATGCAGGGGGAAACGAGACCACATGGATTCAAAGCATAAAATCCTATCATCACAGCTGCAATCACTGAAAGCTGCAGTTCATGCCATTGAGGTGTGTTGTCATCTCGCTATTTGCTTTGCATCTTGGTCACACTTTTATATCGCCATATGGGCTTCTGTTATATCCTTACTGTTTTTTTACCCCCCGATTGATGTGCAGTCAGTTATGCCTGAAGATGCCTTGGTGTGTGCTTGGACGAAGTCTGCTCATTGGTTATGGGTCAAACGGCTGAGACGCACCTCATCTTTGGCTGAGCTTTTGCAGGTCGTCTTCTTTTTTTTGTTCTCTCTTGATATCACACACACACAGTGAACAAGTGTTTTCAGTAGAAACTTGTTGTCTGATGCCTATCATATGCATCTTCTGAAAATCTAAACCTTGAATTAATTTGCAGGTTGTTGCTGATTTTGTTAGTGCAGTTAATGAGGATTGGTTGTACCAATGGAATGCACAAATTGCTAATAGTGTCATGGAAGAAGTCATTGCATGCTTTCCAACTATGCCGCAAACATCATCTGCACTTGCATTGTGGTTGGTAAAATTGGATGCCTTAATAGCTCCATACTTGGAACGGGTTCATTCTGAAAAGAACGCAGCAATCAGGACCAGCTGTAGAGGTATGTGCCGGTTTCTTCAATGACACTTCTTCATGTATCTTTTCATCAATATCTAACCAAAATTTAATTTCTTCTGGATGTCACAAAATTTTGCACGATGATATATTTTAATTTCCTATTTACCTTTGCTAAATGATGAAATCCGAGCCTCAGTAATTACTCATTGGTTTTGCAACTAAAATAAAAAATAGTACTTTTTAAACTCAGGTTCATAGACTACACTCTTTCTTTGATGCCCTAACAATCAGTGATAACTGTTCTTATTTCATTGATTTACATTCTTATGAGGAATCTTTATGTTTCAGGTGAGAGTGCCCTCGAACAGTAGATCCTCTTCTAGTCCAGGGCAAGTAGCTTTCATATCCTTGCATTGGAGTACTGGTTCATTGATATCAGTTTGTGATTGTCATATACGTTGTAATTGGTTTGTGGTCATACTATGCTAATTGCCAAATTGGCAACTCACAAGTTTTTCCGATATTGGCTGAAGATGGGATCATTCATTTATTTTCTGGGTCCAAATGCAACAGGATGAGGGCAGTATACAAAATTTGTGCAGAGCAGAGCTTTTGGATCTTCCAAATACAATTGTTGACTATTGCTGTTCTCGCTCGGGAAAATTAAGGAATTAGATATTTTTACATCATCACATTGACACACACACACACACACACACACACACACATATATATAGGAAAGTTAAAAAAGTTTTTGGTACATAAAGCTTGTTCTTACCAAATTTCCCTTGGTTGAAAAACGACCTTAATTCCTTAAATTGTCTTGTAGAAAAGAATGTTGCTCGCCCCTTCTTGTGGTGTTGAGGAACCAAATTTTGTTCGGTGTATACTTTTGTCAATAAAGGAATAAATTCTGTCCATGTGCTCCTTATCAGTGATAAATGAAGGTAATTTTGTAATTTTTCCCTTTCATTTCTGTAAACTGAATGAAGGAATAAATTTTGTCCATGTGCTCCTTATCAGTGATAAATGAAGTTAATTTTGTAACTTTTCCCTTTCATTTCTGTAAATTGACTTTCCCCACAAAATGGGAAAAAAAATCCATGGTTGACGAATCGGCCTGCCCCATATTTACCTCGGAATTCAATAGATATTTCGGCCCTAAAATAAGCAGTTAGACAACCAAACATGTATGATAATCAAGATTGATAGCATGATACCTTATCCACTAATTTGAAAGCATGCTTCTAGAGCATTGCCAAACCAACATAGTCTGACCGGGCCATCTGTTTCTTACTCAATTTTCTCTTACCCCACAGCTTGGCAAATGAATTTGCCTATGGATCTGGCCATGTCAATCCAGTTAAAGCTGCAGACCTGGTCAGATAATCCTGCAATTCTATGAAGTATGACTATTACTTATTTTGGCTAGTGCCCGAAACACATAGAAGGTTATCTGAAGGATCTAAATTACCCGATAATGGCTGTTCAAGTCAGACAGTAATAAACCATTCAAGATTGATTTCCCAAGAAAAGTCAGAAATGTAGGTCTCTCTAATCTACATATGGAGAATAAATTCCAGGTACTTCTCAAGTAAAAGCTACTGTAGATCCCGGAATTATCTCCTTCAATTCCTTGGATTAGAAGAAATCTTTTGTTGTGACTATATTTGGAGAGTGGTTTGGTCTGATGGTACTCACAACGTGCGGAGCCCCATTATGTACTGTGGCATCGTTTATGACTGCAAAGGGAGATTTATTTTTTTATCATGGGGTTAAAAATTTCACATAGATCAATGTATTGGTTGATTGTTGATGTGGAAAGTTTAAAAATTTCCCATAAATCAACTCGGTTCTTCAAATATTCTTAAAACTGTTAATTTGGAATTTGCTGAGTGTAAACAATAACGCCTGCATACATGCCTGCAGAGTGTTGTCTGTGTTTCCAAATGGAACATATAGTCTTCAGAAAACAAGATCTTGGGATTTCATGGCGTTCCCGAAAAAGGGAAACAAAACATTAGTAAAGCCATTAGTAACTTGGCCCGAGTTACAGAGTTTTAGTGATGTGGTTTTGGTCCTCCTAAAAAAAATGGAAAGGTCAATGCTTTGGCGACAGCTTTGCATGCAACAAGCAAGTTATCTTCCATGCTCTTGCTTTTGAAATTTGTTTAACTAACTAAAATTATCAAAAGATAATTACATCGCTAACTTGGGTCTGATGGCATCCACAATGCGAGGAGCCTGTTGTCTTCACGGACTTGGGACCTCCCGACCAAATGCATTGATAATTTGTGCATTTAACTGTTGTGGTATGCAACAGTCGCTAAAACAGAATAAAAGGTGATCACACACAACAGCCGTCTGATTTGCATGAGATAAAGTTGATAATACAAAGCTGAAATGCTGTAGAAAAGCTAACAGAATTCAAAATCAGAAATGGCCAGTATATTTCTGGGCAGCTTCACAAGTCTGTGCATACCTCAGAGAGAGAATAGTTATCTATATTACTTCTAGTGCTAAATGAGCTTGTGATCATGGCGGTACATCGGAAGAATTCTCAGCAGATATAGCAATAAAGAAAATTCGAGTTCCCTCAATGAACTAGTAGTCACTACAAATCCACAAGCACATTTTATATCAACGTCAACTGCCATCACGATCACAGAAGCCACAGCTTCCATATTCACGGATAAAGTTTTGAGCGAACTTACATGAGAATCCATAAATTCAAGCAAACAGAAAATCAACGTGGTCGTTTGGGATCCTTCACAACCTCATAAACAGCAGAAAAGTCATGATCTCCCAAGCCCAAACTTCTAGCCTTTTTGAAAGCCTACAGAAAATATATTGACATCAGATTCAGTAAGCAGAGTACTTCCAGAAGATAATGATATCCACTAGCAAACACTTCGAGAGATATGATACTATATGGTAAGTAGTACAATCCTAATCATAGAGTGATTTTTCCCTCGATAAATGCGCAACCATATCCTTCAAAACCAATATAACTGAGGTGTAATTATCTGTCGCTGCAACGAAGGCAAAAGAAGAATTACCTCATTGGCAGCTGCAGCTATTGGCATTGATACAGCATTTTCATCCCCAAGGGCAAGAGCCAACCTCAAGTCCTTCTGCTGATGTTTAAGTGGAAAGGCAGGGGAGTAATTGCTCTGCAGCATAGCTGGCCCTTTACCCTTGAACATAGGATTAGCTATCGCACCAAGATCCTGCCAAAATACAATTAATCAACAGCTAGCTCACTACCAACAAAGCTCAACACAATATTTTTGGTTGCTCTCTCACCAGTGCGTCAAGTAGAGTACGAGGGTCCAATCCACTTTTTTCAGCAAGTATAAGTCCTTCAGAAAATGTATTCATCATACTGCAACAATAGTCAAATCATGAACTAGTTATTTGAACTAAACACAAGAAAAAAGGGAAACATACTAATAAGATAATTATGAAATATTTCCTCTGCCGATACTTTGTGCTGCCTTGTTGCAAATCAAGAATTCTATTTTGCCTAGGAAAACAACCATTACCAGCCCATTATCATGTTGACAACAAGTTTCATTTTTGCTCCATTTCCAACCTGCCCCAAAAAGAAAGCCTTCTTTCCAATCACATTGAGGGCTTCATTTACTTCATCATAGAGTGCCTACATTTATGAAACAGATGAAAAGAAACATGCATTAATGCAATTACTACATAATAGTGAAGCAATTTATCAGTTTACCTTTTCTCCGGCAGAAAGGATCACTAGTTGACCTGTTTCTGCAGGCTGTTTGCTACCTGAAACTGGAGCTTCAAGAAAGTGACCGCCTTTTGATGTAATTGCCTGGAGATATCCAAAATAAGTTAAATCTACCTTCTTTGTTTTTTGTTATATCCTTATCAAATTCAATCGTTTCATAAGCAAATCCCAATCAAGGGACAATCACACCACAGAAAACAAAAGAATTGATCCCCAAATGTTACAGTCCTCCCCGGCCACGTCTTTGATCATACTTACACTAAGTTTCAGCATTGTCACTGAAAAGAATCGATTAATCAACCTCAAACAATCTTTTGACGCTTAAACGAAGTCGAAAAAGAAGAATAGCAAACCTGGCTGATCTTTGTTGAAGTTTCGGGATCAACTGTTGACATGTCAATGTAACCTTTACCAGGACAAATGTGTTCCAGAACTCCATCCTTGTCAAAAACAACCTAAATCATCGATCACCAAAAACACCAAACCCAGTTATAACAATCACAAATGAGACCGGAATTCAAGCAATAAATCACTCAACACCATAAAAACACAAACCGAAAGTGCTGCCGGAGGATCGGCCAACATCCCAATAGTAATCTTACACTTCTTAATCACTTCCGCCGGAGTTTCTCCAACTGTAGCACCGTGTGCCACAAGTTCATTACACTACACGTACCGAAAACAGTAAAAATATTTCAATTTTTCGTCTTCATAAATCAACAAAATTTCACCTCAGGGAGTAAATCTCCGAACTTGATAAGATCAAAATAAACACATGAATAGAGATTACTGGCTGCAATACCTTGGAAAGAGTTCTGTTCCATACAGTAACTTTGAATCCATTTTTCAACAAGTTCATAGAAATGGCTTTCCCCATAATTCCCAGACCCAAAAATCCCACTTCCATTTTCTTCTTTCAACTCTAGTTTCCCCGATGCCTTCAATGTTCTCAAAGATTTTTGCTTTTATTCAGATCTAGTGCTCAGCAGTCCCAACTTACAGAAAGAAAGAATCCTGAATAACTGATCTGATCAATTATTTTCCTATAAACCAACGAAAATATTAATATTCATCATTGCTAGAACAGCCTTGATACATACTAAACAAAATTACTGGTGAAAGATGGCAATATCTACTTTATCTGATTCGTGGTCGTTGGGTCCTCACTTTCTGATTGTTCATGGACGGGTAGATGCGTGCCACGTCAGTCTGTGAGCGTTAGTTTATCTGACATATATGCCTTCCACTACCGTTGGAGTCGTCGTACTATTGTAGGGCTGGGCTGTGTCTGGAGTCGGTAATAACATTAGGGTCCTTATTGTTTATAATTTGACACATAAGGACATAATTTTCCATTTATAACAAATATATCTCTATTCTATTAAATAATAAATTCTATCTAATAATATTGAATTATGATCATGAATATCAGAATATCTAACCTAATACCGAAAGGTTTTGCTTACAGCTTAGGGACCTATAATGTTATAACTGAAAAAATTATATCTTATTTTTTAATACTAAAAAGTGAGGGATACCAATGTTATTATCTTGTATCAGATTCGTTTGAACCAGTCGTTTCCACGTGTCTTCTTGTTGGTTTATTTTTGTCCATATTTGCCACATGCTCAATATGGGTAATCATAGCCACTGAGCCGAATCTGATGGCCTTGGCTTCTTGACCCGAGCTTCAAAAAACCGAGTTTATCAGTAAAAGCCTAGAAAGGAAACAAATGACTTCTCGTCCCTCTTTCACTTGACTGGTCGTACTCAGTGCAAATCACAGCATGGGTCGAACTCGAGTCTTTAATTCAAACACGTTTGGAGAAGAATATATACGAGCAGCAGAAGCAGAAGCAGCCCCAAGTGAACAAAAGAGTTCCTTTTGGACAACGATGGAAAACGAAATGAGGAAGAAGAACAAACGAGAGTCACAGGAGAAGAAAACAGCATTTCCAACAGAATTGGAAGACACAGAAGATTTATTTATCCAGGAAGAAGTGAAAACGATAAGGGAATCTTTGCTGAGCGGTACGACGAGAACCAGAGGGAACTTCCTTGGAGAGAAAGAAGCGATTGTGACGAAAAAGAAGAGTAAAAGAGCTTGTTAGCAAACGAGAGACTAACTGCGATTGATTACTACAATGCCCACCATTCATCTCTTTGCTAAAGCATCACTTGAGGTACAAAAATTTTTCATTTTTAGTTTATACTTTTATCCTCGTAGTCAGAATTTACAAGTTAATTTGTATCATGCTTTCTTTTTTGAATTTGGGCTGGTTGGTTCCATTACTTGTTGGTTACTACCATCATTGTAATGAGGTTGTTTTTTATCAAGTAGTATATGTTACGTAATGTCTTCGTAGTTGCGCAGGAGGTGAACGAGATGTTGGCAGGATTAGGCTACTGTAGACGGGCACGTTTTCTTAATTTTTCTTTCCTTTTCTGAGTGTCTTGCTTTTTGCTTTTTGAGTTTATGTTGGATGGTTGAAAGTTGTTTAATAATGTCATATTGATCAGAGCTGGAGGTACACAGGTATCTGCCTAAAGAGCTTTGAAGCAAAAGATTAGGATTTAGGAAGCAAAGATGATTGCCGCTGGGGAGATGCGTTTCCTATTACAGTTTCTGCTATGCGGAAGGTTCCAGGAATCGGTAGCTATACTGCTGGAGCGATTGCCACTATGGCATTCAAAGAGGTCAGTAGGCTATGCATTATTTGCTGTAAGGATACAAGGGAAACGTGTCTTAAAACTTTCTATTTTCAGGTGGCACCGTGGTTAACGGAAGTTTAATAAGGCTGCTTACGAGACCAAAGGCCACTCTGCAAATCCAAAAGACTTATTGACAATCAAGAAATTTTGGTGAGCACATATGGCTTCCAGAACGTGATTGATTTAACACTCTTTTCATCGCCCTTCTATTCTATTGTTTGTGGGAGAAGCTTCGACTCATGGATATTCTTTATGATTTTGTTTTCACACAATCTAGCAAGTTGCATTCTCGTATCATTTATTGGATTTCTTATTTTATTGAGTACTCGGAAGAAAGCTCCAATCATAGTTAGATAATCGAAGTGCATTTGCACAAGTACTTAAGACTCGTACAAATACAAAAGGAAGATAATTTTTACCGCAGGTAAATTACTTCCTAAACAGGTTGCTAGCAACTCAACTCGTTGACACTGGCCAAGCTGGAAATTTCAACCAGTCTCTCATGGAACTTGGTGCAACTAAATGCAGTCCAAACTGCACTTCCATCTCCTGTTTTATCATGATTATTGTAAGCTCCACCCAATGTGCAGCAGCAGCAACATTTAGCTTTGCCACTGCCAGCTCTTCTGGAAGCAAACCGGAGATGAAGTTGTTGAATATCTTGGGACACAAAACAGAACTTTGAGTCTTGTTTCCAAATTAAGCCATTACTCTCGTGTCCATGTATACTTCTGGGTGTGATTTATCTTATGCTTTTATGTTGCAGTCATAACTTTGGCCGTCAAGGTCGTCAATTGGAGACTTGAAACTCTTGTTCCGAATTTTACCCATACATACTAATGCACGATTCTTTTGACAAAAAAGTTTCTATGCTGCTCACTAAATTTGTATTTTGTAGCCAAAAATATTGAACAGTGTGCTGTGCCGTTTGAAAATACAATAAAAGAGAGAAATTAGTGAGGATGTAGACTGGCAGCGTGTCTTTTGGACTACTAGTGCAGACAACAGTACCTCCTCCAGGACTGTAATAATTTTCTTATTATCTAAATAATAAAAATAAGTCCAAAAGAGAAGAAAACAAGCAATAGACATACATACATGCATCATGCATGCATACATACATACGTACACATATATAAGAAATCAGTGGCATATATTCTTCGAGACTTCATGTGGATCAGAAGGGTCCATTCCTTTCTTCTACCCTTCTCTGTTTTTGACTCAAATAAATAAAATTTCTAAAAACTTGAGTAAAAAAATTGAATTCTATCAATTTTTAGAACAAAAAAATTGTTATTTTTTTCTTTCTTTTGTACATTTTCATGGTTGGTATGGCAGTACTGGGAGGAAGAGCTGTAGGGGTTTCTAGCTTTCCACCTTCTTCATACTACAGCAGGAAAATCAAAGCCACCTTCTCTGCCTTCCCATTGGTATGCATAATCTGCATATGTTTATGCGTACGAGTTTGTGCTTTCACTATCTTTTTAATACCAATTCTTACTTTCCTCGCGTTAGTTGCTTATGCCTTAAATTTTAATTGTGGGAAAGCTCTGTTTTTCTTATCTCTTGATGATTGATGCATATCGTGATTTTTGCAACCAATCCCATGTCGTCAGGATTTAGATTTAGTTGAGCTTGGATGACAATTGGTTTATTCTGTAATTAAAGCATAGATTCATTACCTGAATTCTTGTAAATTCTATGGCTGTGTTCTGAGAAAAGAGAAACTACTCTGTTTTTTTCACTTCTGAGAAAACTGAAACAGCATAAAACGTTTGATTTCTTTCATCCTTTTGTTTTGCTCCGTTGATTTGGCAATGGCGACTAAAAAAATCACAAATCCATGACCGCTGAATGGTCTGTGATTTTTTGCTCAGCAAATGGCTTGTACCTCAACAACTTTGCGTGGATATATTGCCTGCTCGACTGTGCAAGAGACATCTACTTCGGCAGGCAAGTGGAAGTTGTTTCTACTAGCACTGCTTTCGTTGGCATGTTATTTGTGCTTCTCCCATAAGCATTTGGCATTTAAAAGAAAAATTAATTGCTGTTTCTGTGAATAGTTGCTGCTGAAACAAAAGAGGCGAAACCAACCGAAAAAGAATCTCCAGCGAAGCCCAGAGCTTCCGCGAGAGCTGCGAAAGCTCCTGCCAAGCCATTGCCGGAGTTGATGAAGGAGGATGTGATCCCTTCACTCAAAGCGATATTGGAGGCTCAAGATGGTCTCTCCGACATTGAGCTTTCTTTCCAAGACAACAAGGTCCCTATGGTTTTTGCTTTTCGTCAAACATATTATCATTTTCCTTTCAAATCTACACGCAACATGTTTTAAGTTTCTAGAAGAAATTACCTCTGCTGAATTTTGTAATTGAAAATGGCAGCTGGAAGGTTCATTTATTAAGAAGGGAATTAACCATTCCTTTTGGGCTTTCTTCCCTAACGGAGTTCTGACAGGTATGGTTTTGAGGTCACCGTTTTTTCTTTTCTTTCCATCTGTAGAATATATATTATACACAGCAATAATACTCGCAATTGTTCTCTATTTGGACAGGACCAAAAGGGTTTTCATTGTCATCGTATGGATCAGAAGCAAGCACAGTGGAGCCATTTCTCATTGATGAGAAAAGAATCACAGCAAAGCATGTTGTCTTCTGGGTCGAAAAGCGCTTGGCAGCGCAGGGAATTATTCCCGTGTGGAAAGAATGATCACTAATAAATTTTCCCAATTCATTCCAAAATGATGTATGATAATATCAAACATCATATAACATTTTTGCTTAATGACTCAATAAAATCCTGTCAATATACAGTTAAGAATCACAAGAATTCTTTGAATTAACAAAGGAAAAAAAAAGGGGGCAAAAAAAAAGATACTTAAACTGATGAAACCGTGCACAACAGAGCAAACATGAATTTACAGATGTAGACATATTGTCATGCAAGCATTGTCATCATTGGCATTCATTGTTTGTTGCTTATATCATATCTCGCCCAAGCAGCGTGATCAGTTTCCCATTGTCACACAGTTTGAACCAAGCTTTTGTCATATAAATCACATACAAGCAGTTTGTGTCAATATGCAAGGACTGCTTTTGGCACAAACGACAGAAATAAGCAAGCACATTTTTGGTAACTCAATGAACATAAAACGGTGCTTCCTGAGAACACGAGTTTTAGAAGTATATTTTAAGTTCAGATGTGAACACAATTGCATCTCTACTAACGTCAGCGTTAGTTGTCAAAACTTGCACCACTATTCTGCATTTTACTGCGAAGTTCAGCTAAGAAGTCCATCTGTGTGCCAGACAGAGGCCTGGTACTGCTTGATGGAGGCAGCATCTGAGACAACATGAAAATCATATCGTGACAAAGAGAAAGAGAACCTTTGGTTAGGGGGAAAGTGGGGATGCAAAGAGAATTATTTTATTTTTCTTCACCTGTTGAGGAAGTCTAAATTGCCCCCAGGCTAATGTACCACTGGAGTACAGAACTGGTCTTTCTGAAAGACGAGTCAGTGTAAATGAGTTATTAACAACCTAATATAATTCCAATTATCCATTTTTGCACAAACAAACCAGACATATGAAACAGATGAGAGATGTCAAGCACCTCACAAAGAAAACAAATTTTTTTTAAGTTCTTCCACTCACCAGATAAATCTATTGATGGATCATTGTAGCTATTCATGGCAGCTCTCCCACCTGAAAATCAAGAGACAAGAATCATACAGCTAACAGGTCATATTAGCATGCATTCAACCTCAAAATCATCAAACAAACTCAACTGTGTCTTTTAAACTTCCAATTTGCAATAAGATGTACTAGATGCTAATTATGCACATATCAGCATTGCTGGGCAATAGTAATATGTAATAACTTAAATAAAGTTATGTTTATCTTTCCAAAACTGAAAGAATTAAACTAAAAGGAAGACAACACACTCAGAAAGATTGAGGTCAAATACATGCATCACGATTCATGAATTAACATGGAGCTCCAAATGTTAATTAGGAATAAGGAAACAATACAATATCCTCTTAAATAACTGGATAAAACTGTTTATAAGACAAGGGATAGCAATTTCACATTGTATGAGATCTAAAAGCTAACATCACAGGTCAAAAGCAGTATGAGGCATCACCTTTTAAGTTTAGCAATGAAGATGGATCCACTATTAAGGTTACGACAAAAGAACAAAGACAAACAAAGTGAAAATTTCTTTCCATGATAATCCTAATCTTGATTCAATCTATTAAGCCTGTGATGGCAAAAACAGTGCATCCTTAAAGAGATACCACTGAGACTCTAATAGTTAGTCTAAGAAAAATCTAAACAAAGAAAGAACAGCAGCATGACATTCAATTAATTCTTTAATGAATTTAAATAGTCCTTTAAATGAAACTGTAGTAGACACATACGATCCTTTAAAAGCTGGGCAGCTTCACTTCTACTAAACCCTTGCAAAGGTAACAGTTTTGGTTGGGAATTCACATTCAGGAGATTGCTGCTTCCTGTATCGCCTTGGTCTGTAGCAGAAGCCTTTCTTGAAGTGGAAAATTGATTCTTCTCTCCTTCATTTCCATAATGATTGTTAGCCCGATCAGACCGATCTGCAAAATTTAATAAGATCAGTCTGTTATAAAAAATAGAAAGGGTATGCAAGCAATGCTTCATAATCTATGAAGTAATGAAATGTATCATTTCCTTAAACCATTTATGATGTGCTCAATCATGGAAATGACGTCTACAAGCATCTTAAAACCCATTAGTTTAACATTTAACATGAAAATTAACGAGTACTTCTGAGATAGTGCATCAGCCACAATGTTCACATTTTATGCCTCAAGGATCTTAATGGTGAATCAAGATCTAATGGGTATATTTTTTTTAGGGTTTTGTGGATGGAAAGAGATGCTGGTATATAGTATAGTTGTTGGGTAGATGAAAATTCGTAATTGGAGTAAGTTAATGGGTCTGTAGGGGTGTTTTAAGAAAGCGGAAGGGTTATGTACGAATTTGAAGTGGGAATGTGATAGGGATAACTTATGAAAAGTTTCTTGGATGGCAGTAACGTCATTTCCATGATTGAGCACATCAATTTACCTTCTACTTAACATAAAAGAAACAAAAACCATTTAATGAAGGAAGAATTCGATATAAGAGTATTTATATAACTCCCCAATATGCTACTAAACAAAAGATGTGATAACCAGACAAAAACAAAAGATAGGAACAAATTAGGCTATACAAACTATAATACATCACTTGATCTCAAAGGAAGAACTGCAAACACAAAAGAGAGACTAGAAGAGTTTATTGAAAACAGAAAATAATGATTCAAGTTGACTAAAATACATTTAAACTGTAACAATTATAATGCTCAAGTGTAGCATCAAGACTTTACATACAAATAATTCAAGGCCTAATTTTTCTCGCATGGTTAACTTCAACATAACAGTGCAAAAACGAACTAAACTAACCACTCAGGACAAAGGGTGAGAGATATCATGGTGTGAAATAACTGAATTCTGTTGTTTATAAATGAATGAAGGTTTGTTTAAAAAGAAGATGAGAACTACAACTTGTGATCCTCATTTAAATCCAAATATATGGCCCCTGTAAAGCAAAGAAGTTCTTCCTATAGATCAACAAAGGAACTAAACCTCTAATTTACAAATTTCTCCAAGCAATTCCTTGAAACTACTTAGGTTTCCAATCATAAAATCACCCATCTAAGCCTCCTCAGAACAAACTAAGGAAAATAAATATGCAAAAAACATTTTCATAATCAGACATTTAAACCATCGACTCCAAGTTCGAAACTAATCCTCTTCCATGGTTACAAAAATTTTGGCAATCTTTGCTGGCTTTTTCAGTGCAAACCTCAGCCAAGATTAAGCTGATAACATTCAGAAGTTGAATCAGTAGATCACAAAGTCTTTCTGATCGGAAATAAGAACCAAACACATGAAACAAACCAAGCTACCAGCATCTGCGAAAAAACTATATACTACATTTTCATCGCTCTAACCCCAGAAAATACAACTGCAACTCACAAACTCAGTCTAACAAATGACATCACTTCAGCCATAAACAGAGAGCATACAAGTAATAACAACACTAACCTCCGGATTTTCGCCTATTCAAAGGCCGATGCCTGCAATTTGAAAAAAATATATATGAGCTAATAATCCAAATCAAGAGAAATTTGAATTAGGTTGGTCCAATAAAGAGAACCTTTGATTGGGAGGAGCGTAGCGCTTGACGACTTGGGCGGAATCTGCTGCAGTTTGTGTAGGGTTATCTAGCATCTTTGTTCGCGTTATCTGTATCTGTACGGTTACTGTACGTTACAGCGTACAGGGATACCCGTCTTCGCTGCAGCCAACAATACCAGCCAAGCTGAGCTAAGTCTTGAGACCGGGTATGAGGAGGCAGACGACTTTCAAGTTTATTATCAGATCAGCCTGACTATTCACAGTTACGTTACTATTTACGTGACAATTATTGGATCTGGGTCCGCACTTTGTGGGGTCAGCCAAAGATTTGACAAGCTTAACGTCTCTTTTAAAATTTATGGTAAATTAATTAATTTATTAATTAATAAACACTAATTAATAATTACAAATTATATACAATTTAAATTAATAAATAATAAATTATTTAAAATTTCAATTAATAAATAACAAATCACTTGAGAATAATATTGTGGTATTACTTAATAAGTATCACTTGAGGCAGTGATACATATCACTTAAAAGAAAAAGTATTTATCTTAAAATAATAAAAAAATAAAAATAAAAAACAACAGTACTTCAAAGTGATTGTAGAATTTACAGCATCCGTTCATTTTTCAAGCTACATCACGCAGCTACCAGCCAGAATGATCAAAACCTGAGACAGCTCGAGCAATTTCGCAACCTTCTAAACGGTCAACCAACGTTGGTTCAGTTTCATTTCATCACTGGAGCTCACTCACCCAAGCCTGCCACTTTTACCCGCAACCCCAGGTCCAAACTTCTCCCCTTGTTGTGACAGCCATGGAATTACACGTCCTCACACACACTGATCAAATCCACATGCAACGTCGCAACTTCAACACCTTGCACTAAGCAAGGCTCCATAATTATTGGCATATTTTTGTCCTTCTCCGTTCCTTCCAACAACATTTTCTCAGCGACTGCAATCGTTTAGCTGAGATTTCTTGGTTACTTGCAGATATGCCTGCTTCCAACCCAATGATACCTGTCATCGAAGGATACACAATAAATTTACCGTCTTGTAGTATAATCGAATTCAAGCATTCTACTCCTATATGGAGTTTGGGCTGCTGCAAATTTCTACTTTAAGCACGGGAGACCACCTTAACAACTTTTCTCTGTCAAGTGCTTCGACTCTTGAAGGTACGGTATCCTCTGTGAGCACCTTTAGACTTTCCCCAAACCCACAAAGAGACATCATCTCCAATGCCTGAAGAGACAACACCAGATAAAAATGGAGCCCAAAGATTTACCTGATCTAGTCCCGGTAAGTAATTTATACCATGTAAAAGTCCATAATACGAGCTAAGGAGAATTCGTTGAGAACGCACGCCTTCGACATTAGCACATCTATCACTACCTACATTAAGAATTAAAGAGTTCATCTTCTGCTAGATATGCAATACTTCCAAAAAGATCATTTACCAAGCAACTGAAATCAATCTGAATTATTATTATTTGATACATAGTCGCAGAAGAATACTTAGAGCATCACTGTTCCTTTGATACCTTAGTAAAAGGCGGTGAGCTTTGAGAACTCGTTGCTGTCAATGCCCGTCAGTGACGAGGGCAGACCCAGAGCTCCGTGGCTTCCATCTCCGAAGCGCATCAGTGTCCAGATGCTACAGCTCATGCTCATACATCTTCTGCTACACAAAACATTTGCGTAATTAAGAACCGCTCTTCTGAGTAATCTCGTCGGCTGCAGCGACAGATATACGGCGACTGATGACAAAAGAATCGATTCGCGGTCGGAGAATTTTTAATTTAGTACGTATTACCAAATTCTACTAAATTAAATATTAACGGGGGATTACTAGAAATAATTTGGGTGTATCTAACAAAACCCATCAACAGGTTTTCAGATACCACTAACGTGGACGGGAGTACCGGGCCGAACAAGGACGTACTTCCTTTAATGACTATTCATAATCATACTTTAGGCAGGGATAAACGTAGTTTTAGAAATATAGAAATTTGGAGGGTGTACTAAAAACTTAGAAGAAGTGTACATTCTAATTAGGCAGATGTACTTAGAAATATACGCAGTGGATTGTCTGACCATTCTGGAACCAAATGATTTGGCCCAACCCATTCTACAATTATCCAGGAAATAACAAAAATAAATAAATAAATAAAATGAAGATCACCGTGCACTTCCCTCATCTTCTTTATCACTACTCAATTCAATTCGCATGGATATATAAGAATCCGATCCATGTCTTTGATCTCTCTCAGAAGAATCATATCAAAACAACTAAAGAAGAAGATATCTTCTGCCTTTTTTCAAACGGTTTTCGGATCCTCTCAGATCTCATACCGCCCCGAATTCATTGCTCCAGATCTGCTTCGGGTATCGCCGTTAGTAGTTCCGTCTATTGTGAACTTTCGCTAGATCTATGATTTTGTATTTCATTTTTGTTTTTAACCTTAATTTTTTTGCTACTGCGCGAAGATTGATCAGTTTCTCTTTTATCGATTTTGTCGTTTGTCGGTAAATACTCTGTTTTGCATTTTTCATGAAACTGAATTGGATCTGACTAAAAATGACATGTGCTTTAGAGGATCTATCTGAGAGTTGGATGTGAAGTTCTGTCTGTTTTGTTTTGTTTTCTGAGTTGTTTATCTTTCTTGAGGATTTGTTCTTTGTTGGTAAGAGTTGAATTATTGTTATTTGAAACAAATGATGCTAAGAGACTAATCGAGTTAATTTGTTTGTGTAGATTTGGTGTTGAATTCGTATGGTAAAGTAAATTAGAAGGAATCGAGCAGTGTTTGAATTTTCTGTTTTATTGACTGGGTATTTTTTAACTCAGAGAGGGAAAATGCCCACCATTTATAGGGCTTTTTTCTTTGCTGTTCTGTTTGGACAAGTTTGCCATGGGTTTTATTTGCCTGGAAGTTATATGCACACGT
The DNA here is from genome assembly GCA_019650275.1 of Xylocarpus granatum. Lineage (NCBI taxonomy): Eukaryota > Viridiplantae > Streptophyta > Magnoliopsida > Sapindales > Meliaceae > Xylocarpus > Xylocarpus granatum. The sequence goes on along the minus strand of BNST01000436.1, from coordinate 15,090 downwards.
ATTCAAATAAGGAGGCTATATATGCTAAAGTTAATTCGTTAACTTCTATTGAAACTGAGCTTCCTTTTAGTTACTATAGCCTGCCTTACTGTAAACCACTTCGTGGGGTCAAGAAAAGTGCCGAGAATCTTGGTGAACTCCTCATGGGAGATCAGATTGATAACTCTCCGTACCGGTTTCGAATGAATGTGAATGAAACTGTTTTTCTTTGCATAACGAACCCATTGAGTGAGCATGAAGTTAAGCTCTTGAAACAGAGAACACGTGATTTGTACCAAGTGAATATGATTTTGGACAATTTGCCTGTGATGAGATATGCAAAGCAAAATGGGGTTACCATCCAGTGGACTGGCTTCCCGGTGGGGTACACACCAGGTAACAATAACGATGATTACATTATCAATCACCTGAAATTCACTGTTCTAGTTCATGAGTATAAAGGACGTGGTGTTGAGATAATTGGTACTGGGGAAGAAGGTATGGGTGTGATTTCAGAAGCTGATGACAAGAAGGCGTCTGGATATGAGATTGTTGGTTTTGAGGTTGTTCCCTGCAGTTTTAAGCATGATCCAGAAGTGATGACGAAACTCCACATGTACGATAATATCACATCTGTGAAGTGCCCCACAGAGCTTGACAAGTCTCAAATTATAAGGGGGCAAGAAAGAGTATCCTTCACTTATGAGGTCGAATTTGTGAAGAGCAATATAAGATGGCCATCTAGATGGGATGCTTATTTGAAGATGGAAGGTGCTCGCGTCCACTGGTTCTCAATCCTCAATTCTCTAATGGTGATATTTTTCCTGGCTGGTATAGTTTTTGTCATATTCTTGAGGACTGTGAGGAGGGATTTAACAAGGTATGAGGAGTTGGACAAAGAAGCTCAAGCACAGATGACTGAGGAGCTTTCTGGGTGGAAGCTTGTTGTGGGTGATGTGTTTAGACAGCCAGAAAATGCAAAGCTTCTTTGTGTGATGATTGGAGATGGGGTTCAGATTACAGGGATGGCAGTTGTTACTATCATATTTGCTGCATTTGGTTTCATGTCACCTGCTTCACGAGGAATGCTACTGACAGGGATGATATTTCTTTACCTTTTCTTGGGTATTGCTGCTGGCTATGTTGCTGTAAGAATGTGGAGGACAATCAAGGGAACTTCAGAAGGATGGAGATCAGTTTCTTGGTCTGTTGCATGCTTCTTCCCTGGAATCGTCTTTGTTATCCTAACAGTATTGAATTTCATTCTTTGGGGCAGCAAGAGTACTGGTGCCATCCCCATTTCCTTATATTTTGTGCTCTTGGCCCTCTGGTTCTGCATTTCAGTGCCACTCACTCTCTTGGGTGGATTCTTTGGGACGCGAGGTGAGGCAATTCAATATCCCATGCGAACCAACCAGATCCCTAGGGAAATCCCGGCTCGCAAATATCCATCATGGCTTCTTGTGCTTGGTGCAGGAACCCTTCCTTTTGGAACCCTCTTCATCGAACTTTTCTTCATTCTTTCTAGCATCTGGCTTGGAAGGTTCTACTATGTCTTTGGTTTTCTGCTGATTGTTCTTTTGTTGCTGGTTGTCGTTTGTGCTGAAGTATCAGTAGTGCTAACATACATGCACCTTTGTGTGGAGGATTGGCGGTGGTGGTGGAAGGCTTTCTATGCTTCAGGTTCAGTTGCACTCTATGTGTTCCTGTATTCAATCAATTACTTGGTCTTCGACCTTCAGAGTTTGAGTGGGCCCGTGTCTGCCATACTTTATCTTGGCTATTCGTTAATCATGGCAGTTGCAATCATGTTGGCTACCGGCACCATTGGCTTCCTTACATCTTTCTACTTTGTCCACTACCTTTTCTCATCTGTAAAAATTGATTAAAAAGTTATGTTTCTGAATCTTCATCACCAGGTGGAGAAGAATCTGGTGCGTAGGAAGAGGGAGTTTTCATGGTTCACTGTTAGAGAACTTGGATAGATTTAGAGGCTGTGATCTGCTGTCTCGTACCCCTATTTTGCTGGGGTTCCTTTTTTGTCTAGTTCACTAGTTTTGAGCATCATTTGAATTTACCTGCCTCAATTTACATTTTAACTGTTCTGCAAAATTGCAATTTATTGTTTCTCTGCCCTTGTGTACTTTCTTTAGTTTCATCATTGAAGAGAAGTTAAATGGTAATTTTCTTTATCTTCACTGTATAATTCCGTCTTAATAGAATTCGTTGGGTATTATGAACTGTGAATAATCTCTATAATAGATCTGGTTTGGCATTTAGTCGCCATTGTAAGATCGTTTTCCAAAAAGTATGTATTGTTCGAGCTTCATGCTGTTAAGGATCATGTAATCGATGATGCTTGATATTGTTATTTTTAAGTGCTTCTGTAACACTCCAAAAGCATCTGAAAAAGTGCTTTTGTAACATACTTTCAAAAGCATCTCCTAAGTGTTCTTAGGACTGAAACAGCTTATTAAGAGCTATCTATAAGGTGCATCAAAAAGCAAGAACGTCTTTATCTATTTTGCTAAACGCTAGAAACGCACAGGTACTTTTGACCATTAAAAATGACAATTTTTGATGATTAAAAACACTATAAAATGAATTAGTCCGTTGAACTTAGCAAATGGGGCGATAGATTATGGGGCAGTCCAAGTCAGGAAATTGCATAAACGAAAGAAGAAAAGTTAACTGGAACTCTTTTGCATATGAAGACGAGCTCCATTCTTACTTTATTGATATTTACAGAGACAAGATCAGTTGTATTTACTATTTCTGAGCTCCTTATCCAGACAGCAATGAGTCATTTTGTTCTTACACGTTGGTTGTGCCCTGTGTTTCCGTTATCTTGGGCATTTGACTCAGGATTGTCCCATGTTATATAGGCATCAACAGGATCATCGAGCAGGGATGCAAGGCTTGTGTTGCCTGTTGCGGCAAGAGCTGCAGTCAAGTCATCCAGATATGAAGTATCTGAATAATTCACATTTGAAGTTGGCAAGTTATTGGTTGCAGAAGAAGCTGCATTTTGAGGCTGGAAAGCATAAGCAGCATTCTGAGGTAGGTATGGATAAGCCGCATTCTGAGGTAGGTATCGATAAGCCGCATTCTGAAGCTTATTACTATAAGCTGAACTCTGAGGTTGATTACCATAAGATGCATTCTGGAGCTGATTACCAAAAGCTGAAGTCTGAGGTTCATAACCATCAGATGCATTCTGGAGCTGAAAAGTATAGCATGCATTCTGAGATTGGTAATCATTAGACACATTCTGAGGCTGTAAAGTATAACTTGCACTCTTGGGCTGAAAATGTTGCAGATATTCTGTGCTTTCTGAATGATTCCCAGTGGAAGTTGGGAAGCTACTGCTTGCAGAGTAAGATACATTATGAGGATGAAATTCATAAGCTGCTTTCTTAGGCTGGAAACTGAAAACTGGACTCCGTGGGTGAGAAGTGTAAACTTCATTCTGGGAAAGGCAACTAGGAGTTTCATCTTGGCTGTCAACATACACACTGCTAGCATCAGTTGAATTGTATTCAAGGTACGGATACTCCTGTGAAGTTATGAATTCTCCAGTAGCAGAATGAACAACATTCTGGGACTGATAAGTAGCAAAACTACTAACTTGCTTTTGAGAGGTAAGACACTCTTTTATTTTGTTGAGTGTATTAAGTTTCGGGTATTTATTCTCCAGGATGGAGGAGAAAGAGGTTAACGTTGCGATAGTTTTTTCTGCAGCAAGGTCTTGCCGGAATGTACATGCAGCATCTGCATCTGGTCCTCCATGACGTTGATCGGTGAGCTGCTTCTGAACTTCTTGTATCAGATCATGTGCTTGTCTTTGAAATTCTGCATCCTGAGACAATGACTAATATTTCTAAGCCTACATAGCATTGCACTTGTACAAACAGAAACAATAGCATAAGTTGTTACGAGATTTGATTAACTTGCTGGAGTTTCACTTTCTTCTGAAACATGATGTGTAATTAATTGTTTAATGGAAAATCCATGGTAAAGAAGTTACCTTGAGTTTCATATAGAGCTGTCCTTGAACTTCATCTTCTGCTTTATATTTGCCATGCCTATCCCATAATATGAAACTCATATTGTTAGCTTTAGCATACGAAGAAAATGATTCTGCCATCTATGTAGCGTAGGGCTATGTAAATAGATAATAATGTACTCAATACCCATATGCTTGGAATGGCAGTCTGCATTTAGAAGTACCAGTGCTAGGTCTTGTTGTCTCTTGCGAAACTGGGGTACCTTTTATTCAACGCATAGAAAATATAATGTCAGGTGATTCTCACCATTCAGAGAACAATTTCATAGATACTTCTCCACCTTTTATGAATGCAGCAAAATAAGTATGATAAACAACCCATTTGTATTACCAATGCTACAACTGGTGAAGGAGTGGAGCGAAATATTTTCATCGATCATCATGAAAAATGTAAGTTTATCACCCTCAACTGTTTTATTTCTAATTACTAGAGGGTTAAATTTGTTTGCTTGTCTACCAATACATCTGCCATCATGAGTATATTGCATTCAATCACAGATCTGTCTTAAAACTTATCAACTAAAAGAAGAGTTCAAAAGACTTGAAAATTTTAGGCAAAGAATGTTAGCAATCTCAATCTGGAAAACTTCTGTAACATATCTATAATGACCAAGGTGGACAGAGAGCACCGATAACATTTGGATTTTAAACAAGAAGGGAGAAGAGGTAAAAAAGAAACTTACGAATCTTAGGCACATCCGCCCAATTCCTCAGTGTAAGTTTCCCCTTTCTGTACTTCTGTGATACGTTGAACATTAGGAGTTTGAAGTGAGAAGATTGTTGAACATACAATAAGAGGATTTTTCTGTTAAAATAACAGCAGCTTAAGTGATGTAAACACACCTGAAGATGACTCTTGACATGGTGAAGATCCAATCCGTCAAGAGCCATGGCATCCTGAAGAGTCTTTGGAGTTGCTTCTGCAAATAGTTCATGTAAATTTAAACCTTACATTTTTCACAATTAAATTAACTACGAAATATTGTGATTTCCAATTAATGGCTCAAACCTCTAAACATAAGCTAACATGTAAGCATACCCTTGAGGATACACAAGTAAGAAATGCCAATGGATAAAAAGGTTTCAACCTTTTGTTCCAGCTGGTCTATTTCTACCTCTAACACGATTATTCATGTCTGGTTATAGCCTTTTGTGTCTTGACACTACATTTCTATTTATCCTCTTAGAAATCATGAAATGCTACAATTGGCTAGCAAATTGATTGACATTTCCCCCTTAACTGCAGAATCTCCTGAAATCTTTAACTTTTATAAAAGGAAACATAGTTAATTAGGCAACAAATGAAAATAGTTACTACCTTTAAAGAAAAAGAAATACAGAACACATCACAAATGTGATTAAACACAAATTCATGTTGTAAGCTAAATGCTAAAACGTGACAGTAAATGCAAGACCTATACAAGCCGACAATGATTATCTCACAGCAAAAATGTGTCGAAGAGTAGGAATATATACCATAACATCACACAATTCCTTAAACTGTTAGAATGCGACAAACATCACTAAAAACCTTGAGAACCCAACAAACAACTTAGGAGGAATGAAACTGGTAAAGCAAATAAACTTGCTACAAGTACTTGTCAACCAGTCAGCAATCTTCCTGAGCACTTACCTATCCAACAAAGATTTTCATCAGCAGCTATTGAGAAGCACAATTCTTTCCCAGAGTACTTTCTTGCCATTTATGTTAAAACTGCTGTGAAAATGAACTGACATTCATGTCACAACCAATGAGAAATTACTTTTCATGTATGCTCCATAATCCTAACAAAGTATGTGTTCATGTTGTCATCTGAAGAGAATAATGGAACAGAAAATTGGGAACAAACATTTGCCTTTCCAAATTGTGTCAGTTTTTTTTTGTGTTAATATTTGATTTTAACCTGATTGTTCTTGGAAGATAATATCATATGCTCATAAATCAGTGCCATATGCAACCATAGTTGCTTTTCTTTTGAAATTTGGCTTGAACAAATTGTTTGCAAAGGAGAATTTAATTTTCTGGATCTGAATAAAACAAAAGGCCCAGTAAATCTCTATACAGGAAGAGAAACCTACAAATTATGATCTGTCTGAGCAGACAAACCATACCAAATAATGTTATGCCTACATGCAAAGCTACTATTTACCCACAAAAATGAAATCAAAGGAATCATGCAAGTCATATTTTCCATCAACTGCAAGAACAACAGTCACTTCCAGAAATGATTTTGATAATCATTTAAATTAGCATAAAGTCGACAGAGTAGACGAAGATGATAAAGACAACATGCATGGTATGCTAGATTTGGGTTTACTGACTATGAGCTCCGCCAAGCTTATGAATAGCATCAACGAAGCAAGCATGAAGTTTTGGAGTCCATCTAAGGCGAGGCTTGACATCAGTCGTGAAAAGATGAATTGAAGGTTTATGTTTAGGAGGCTGCTGGCGGTGGTCAGTTTTCTCATTCTTCTTCTCCTTTCCCTCTCCTATCTCAAAAGCAACAGAACTTCCATAAGTTTTTGCGGGAGTTGAAGGTCCTTGGATTTCTTGTGAAGCAAGCATTGGATTGTTAACAACACTGTCCAGGCTTCCATTCCAAGAATTATAACCATCAGTGGCAACTTTTCTTTTCCCTTTACCGTCTCCATTTTTACTCCGATTCAGCTTCTGGATATTTCCAGAAATCATTTCTACAAATTTTTTCTCTCAACTTTCTCTCTTACCAAACTCTCGACTCTCTTTCTTCTGGTCTGGTTTGGCACCTCTAAACCATGACCTGCATATACAACGAGGAAAGTTGACATGCAATGCATTCTCAACTGAAGCTCTGACACCACCGGTAAAATTTGTGGGGTCCACTGTAAGCAATTCCTGATAAACTCAGAATTAATACGAAGCAGAGCCAGCGAAAAACAAGCAGTGCTAAGTGAGAAACGGAAGTTGAAGACTTCCCTGAACAGCGTGACAAAGACAGAGGAGATGAAATCGAGGAAAGGGAAAGCAAACTAAACTTATTTCTGAGTGACAAATCACAATTCAGAACATGCAAAATATGCTACGTGTTGCCGGAAATTAAGCATGATTTGAAATAATTTCTGAATTCATATTGTTGCATGTTGGGAAACGTGGAAGTCTCTTTTCAGCTGGCCGTTTTTTGTCGATATACTGCTAATTTCTGAATCCAAGTACAGCAATGGTACCCAATATCCAATCAAAACTGATGAAAAACAATCTGGGTTGGTTCAGTTTCTGCAGCAATTTTTATTTTATTTTTTTCAGTTGGAAGTAGTCGTACTTCCAGGGAGCAATTCCAGCGTAGGACGTACATGAATTGGCCCATACGAGATCAGGCAAGTGTTAAGATGTCAAGCAGTAGTAGAATGCAAAATCTGTTGAGCCAAACAAGGTAAATTTCTGAACTGGATATAGATTAGATTAAATAACAGGTTTGTCATTTTGTGGCTGCTTTAATTATGTAATTAATTGAGATCATCATCAATGATTCAACGATTTCTCCCTCATCTGAACGCACACACTAACTATTGCTTCGCGGAAAGACATGGTTGGTTGTTCAATAATATGCAATATTTCAATTAATTATATATAATATTATAAATTTGTATATTTTAAAATTTAAATAAATAAATTAAATAATGTTAAATTATAATTATTTTATAAAAATTTATATTTATATATAATTTTATCTTTAAAGAGATATTTAAAAATATTATGTATTAGCCAGCCGTCTGCCTGCCTGTGCCAGTAGGAAACCACCCATAATTCATTTGCTGAGCTTAAAAGGTTTGCCTGAGTACATCCAGGCAATAATTTCAAAACTAGCCGTTTAACATTTGGGACCCAACTCGCCCATAGCTAATACGCTCCCTGTTCTTCCTTTTCCTTCTCTTCTTCTTCCTCTTCCTCCTCTACTCTAATCTCAAGTCTCAGAAATTTCTGTCTGCTTCAACTGCAATCTCACGATCTTGAAACTTCGGTATCGATGTTCACTGAGGGCTTAGACGAATCTGCAATCAGCTGGGTCAAACAGGTACTTCCCTTTCTCTTTCTGCTTCTTCTGCGTTATTTCGGATTATTTTGAATCTTATGAAATGTGATTCTTGCAGAAATCTGAATGTGTAGATGGGGAACCCAAAATTCGGTCTCCATTAGCTGAGAGATTATCATACGACCCATTTCCCAGATCTCCTCTGTTATACAACAACAACAATATTTCTCTTTCGTCTCCTCATGGTTTGCCTCCTTTAAAATTCCACCCTGGCTTGCTACCGCCCCACAGTGTACTCGCTCCTCGTCTCGGCGACGACGAGGATGATGATGAGGTGGCGGAGGAGGAGGAAAGTGTAGCTTCAGTTTCGAGTAATATGGATACTGACTTTTCTGAAGAAGAGTTTTTGGATAAAGCGAGTGAAGAATTGAATAATGAAGAAAGAGAGGAGATATTTGGATATAAATCTTATAGCACAAAGTTGAATAGAGGGTTGTTGAAAAATCTCAATATTGAAGCTCCTGAAAATAACAGAAGATTTACTCATGGTGATTTAGGGTTCAAAAATGTTCCGCAGAAAATTTTGATCCCGAGTGGTGGCAGTAACATAAGCAGTCAGCTTCGAGAACGAGTTCAAATGCGCAACGCCCGGGTAAAATTTGTAATAAAATTTACATTTTTGTTACGTTTACAGATGTGGGACTATACTAAAATAATTACTTTTTGCTCTTTACGGTAAATGATAATGAAATTATCTTCAAGATGTTACTTATTTATTCTTTATGGATTCAATTAACTGTTGTTGATGCTTGTAGCGTGCTACGAATGACATGAAAAATATGATTCATGAGCTAGATGATATGGGAACACCAAGCGCACCTCCTATTATGGAAGTTGGAATAGAAGAAAGAGGCTTTGAGGCTGACTCACAAATTGAGCAAACTGGGCATGGAGTTTGCCAGTCGAGAGAACCTGAGAGTTTTGATGGCAAAAAAGAAGTTTTGGAAGACTGGAAATCGCAGTTTCAAAAAGAGGGTGAGCTCGATGAAAGGTATTGCAGTTGTGAGTTTGATTTGACAATTCGTCTGTAAACTGGTGTTTCTTTTCGTTCTCCATACATGCAAGTTAGTGAGTTTCTTGATGTTGTCTTGTGCAGAGTAAACAATACAGTAACAGGAGAAAAAGAAGAAAATATATCTTCTTGGCAAACAAACTCGTTGGAAAACTCTTCTTACTATAATACCAGGTGAGATCTATGTTGATTTTTTTTTAAATTATAGAATTCAATTTTTTGGAGCTTTATTTCTTTAATCAGAATTTACATGGTTTTGCCTGAGGAAAAGCTCCTTACCTGAAATGTGTGGATCAGTTTTACATGTAAGAAATAATTCATATCTAATTTATCAGGTTCAGTTTCTTGGGGCATGCATGAAGCTCTCTGCAAATAATTTCTATTGATATATGTATTTTCTATTATTTTCTATCTGTCTTGGCATTTGATATCTACAATGCTCGTTTTATATTATTCTTATGGGTTTTTTCATATAATTCTTGCAGTGATCAATATGCCTGGCAAACTCTTGTAGCTTATGATGCTTGCATCCGCTTATGCCTATTTGCATGGGCAAGAGGCTGCACCGAGGCACCTGAGTTTCTGCGTGATGAATGCTTGGTTCTCCGTAGTGCTTTTGGGTAGTTTAACTCATGATCATATTCTTGTGAACTTCAATTCATCCAATGGATAGCTTTTTGCCCTTTTCAGTATAATTACTTTTCTAGTCTGAGTGGGATATATCTCTATGTTCATATGATTGTGTAGGCTACACAAATTTTTGTTGCAACCTCGAGGTATAAAACCAGTTGAAGTGAGGAATACAAAGAGTGCAGAACATGTACACACTCTGAAGACAAAAAAGGTCATGGGGAAGATAAGAGTGGAAGGTAATGTGTCTGTGTTCTTTTGTCAGTAGTTTTGGGTCACATGCTAATATTTTTACATTGCTTTTATAACACTGACACATAGTTTCAAGGTCCATATTAGTGGTGCATATGATGAAATTTACAGTTTATAAAAGTGGTTACAGAAATAGTCATGAAGTGACTATAATTCTTATTTTATGAATGCATCTCTCTTGAGGATTTAAAATGGGGAAAAGAATTGAATTTGTTTCAAATGAGGATGCCAAGAATTGTGTTCATGAGTTGAGCTGAGATATGGTTGTTGTATGATGGCAGTGAGGAAACTTCGAATAATACCAAGGCGGAAACTTAGGAGCACATACTCACTTCGAAGTGCTATGTATATGCAAGCAGGCGCAGAGTATGTCCGACATGTTTCATCTCTAGTGAAAAATGGCATGAATTATCTTAAATTAGCCTCATTTGCAGTGCAATCAGAAGGTTTGTGTTCATGCAACATGCAACAACATTCATTGGACCTGAATTATCTTGGATATTAAAATTTGAAAACTTTTGATGTTGTTGTTTTTGGATTTTGAAGTTCATAATTTACTTATCAAGAGTTTGTATTGAATATCCTCAGTTTTTCTAGGAGACGAAATGATGAACTGTTCAAGTTTGAAGACCTACTAAGTCTAGTAGTTCTGGTGTGCTAGGGTGGAAACTTTTTCCTTTTATTTCTTAACTATTCAAAAATAATTGCAGATTATTTATCATGCTTCTTCCAATTGAAGAGTGTTACACAAGATACTGAAGTTGAAAAAGGCTCCGCCATACGCTTGCTTCCAGGAAGTGGGGATTATCATGTCTTGTAAGTTGCCATCTTACTTTTCAACTTTTGCTGGCTTTTGCTCTGACAGATTCAAATTACTTATCACATCATACACCTGTAAGATTGGTAAATTAAATGGAAGTTGGACCCGCAGCTAGAGAGGATCAAAGTTATAATACTCAAATATGAGGGTCTTAATAAGAATAGATTGTCCTGTAAGGTCATTTTTATCGATTATTCTCAGGTATATAGTCCACAAAATCAAACTGTAGTTCAGCCCCTTGAAGTAGATTATTCTTGTATTCTTGGACAATGATGTAAAGTAATGAATTTTTTTAAAAATAAGTTCTTACATCTGCATGTAATTTCAGCTTCCCACAGACTGAAGGGGATGCTCTCGTGGTTGAAGTTCAAGATAAAAGGAACTCAATCCAGGGTCAAGCCACAATTCCAGTTGCATCCTTGACAGATAACCCTGTATGGATCCTTCCTCCATCATCAATATTTGGTCTTTTGTAAATAATAAATAGTGGCTTCTGCCATCTCCATACGAAACGCAAAGTGATTGTAGGTATTTTTCAGAATGATAGAAATCGATGGTGGCCTATTTATCATGATGATCAAGAATGTGTCGGGAAGCTCCAGCTATCCATTGGTAGTACAATCACATCTGGCAAGACTAATCAAATAAAGGTTCATTTTATACCACAACACTTGGGTCCAGATTTCTGATTTTTTTCCTTCTTAAGAAAATAGAGCAGTTTGGATTGATTAGAAGCTAATTGAATGATGGCTAGTAATACTATTCACTTTTTATCTCAAATTTGTATTATACTAGGCTTACTAACACAGTTTGGATTGTGGTTTTAGATAGATATAGCCGTCAAAGCTGTCACTTTGCTATATACTTAAACTAATTGAGTATAGCTTGTTAGCTATAAACTATGATCAAGGTATCATATTTTTTTTTGGTCTTCACATGTTATAGAGTGCATCTGTTGTGGAAACTCTAGCCTATGATTTACTATTCGAGGCTGCAATGCGCGCACATTATTTTCATTCCCAAAACTTGAGGTTACAAGGACCTTGGAAGTGGCTGTTGACCGAATTTGCAGATTACTATGGAGTTTCTGATTCATATACTAAGCTCAGGTGCCTATAAAAGTAAACTTTGTCAAGTTATCCTAATAGTTCATATTATGTTGTTGCCTTTATGATTCCTTGGAATTTATTTCTGACTTTTTGGTTCCTTGGTAGATATTTATTACATGTGATGAATGTGGCAACTCCAACAAAGGACTGCCTAGAGCTAGTCAATGAGTTACTTGAGTCCATTCTAAGGGCAAGGGGTGAGAAAATTTTGACTAGGCATGAGGTAGACCTCCACATTGCATTGATTTCCTTTTTGAAAATCTCATGATGGAACGCTTCCTGCTCACCTTGAAGTGAGAATTTTTCTAATCATTCATGCAATTACCCAATAAACAAGGCTGGTGATCTTATTAATTTTTTAACTTGCTCTCTTGCAGAAAAGTATGTTGTTAGATTGTGAAACACAAATCGAGAGTCTTTTGGAAAATGTTTTTGAGAACTACAAGTCCTTGGATGAAAACTCTCCTATGGGGCTGGCCGAATTGTTTGGTTCAACTAAAGAATCAGTTGCACCAGCTCTAGCTCCTGCTGTCCAGGTGTACTCCCTGCTTCACGATATACTATCTCAAGATGCACAGACTATGCTGAAAAACTACTTACAGGTGCGTTAAATTTGTCAATGGGAAAATTATGCAGACATACATTTAACACACTTTACTTTATGTTCAACATGTTTTCTGAATATAGAAAATAATAAGAAACTTGTTTATTTGTTTCTCTTTTTTATACTGTGCATAATCTAAAACAAACTTTAACCTATTTCGAATATTCCACAGACAGCAGCAAAGAAAAGATGCCGGAAGCACATGATTGAGACTAATGAATTTGTGTCAAGCAACACAGAAGGTTTTCTCATGGACTCAATTACGATATCAACAGCTTATCTGAAAATGAAGAATTTGTGCATAAATATAAGCAATGAAATTCAGACAGACATCAAGATACACAATCACCACATACTTCCGAGGTACAGGCAACTATTATTCATGAAAATTTTATTTAATCTGCAAGTAACTGTTACTGTTGACAATAGGCGAGTTGCATTTTACATTATATCCTATGTCTTCTAACACACTTTTCCTTTTTCCCCAGTTCAATTGACCTGTCAAACATTGCAGCTGCTGTTTACAGCACTGAGTTGTGCAACAGGCTAAGAGGTTTCCTTGCCGCATGGCCTGCATCTAGCCCACTGCCACATGTTAATGAACTTCTTGTAGCAGTTGCTGATTTTGAACGGGATCTTGAGTCATGGAACATCAGGTTTGTCAAGAAGTTTACTTTAAAATCTAGTGTGGGACATCAAATTCTGGTTTCCGATGAATCCAGACATCCTATAAACACTGCTTAAAATCATTTTGTGAACATTGAAGCTTTCAGACTCACATGCTATGTGATTTTTCCTTCAGTCCAGTGCAGGGCGGAGTAGATACAAAGGGTCTGTTCCACGATTACATAATGCTTTGGGTAGATGATATGCAACTGAAGTTACTTGACCTTTGCAAAATGGAAAAGGTAAAAATCTCTCCTCTCTCTCTCACACCCATAAAATTTTTAGTCAAGCATGGTCAAAATATCCTAGTCAATTGAGAAAATGGATTCAGTGGCAAACTTCTTTAGTTTTATCAGGAGTTATTTTTGCAGGTCCCCTGGTCTGGCATCGCAACAAATCATTCCACCTCACCATTTGCTGAGGAAATGTATGAGAAAATTAACAACTCTCTAATTGAATATGAAGTAGTAATCAATCGATGGCCACAGTACTCTATGGTACTGGAAAATGTAAGTTATAATCTTGAAACTTTTACACACATTCAAGACTCTTGATGTTAGTATTCATGTCTGCTGATGCTTTCAAATTTCCTTTATTCATCTTAAAGGCTGTCACCAATGTGGAAAGAGCAATCATAAAAGCATTACAAAAGCAATACAATGACATTTTGACTCCATTAAAAGATAGTATTCCAAAGAGGCTTAATCTTCATGTTCAAAAGCTTACAAGAAGACAATCAACTACCCTCTATTCTGTTCCTTCTCAGGTGAGATTGCTAATGGTTTCTGCAGATCATGAAACATCATGCATATTTTTTTATTTTACTTTTCCTTTTCACAGTTGGGAACTTTCTTGAACACCATCAAGAGAATTCTGGATATCTTACATTGTAGAGTGGAAGATATCTTAAAATCCTGGGCATCTTGCTTGCCTGCCATTGGAGATAAGAAATCACTCTTCGGGGAGCAGATGAATGGAGTGACAGTTCTGTTGAGAACAAAGTACAAAAATTACTTGCAAGCAGTAGTAGAGCAGCTAGTAAGCAATGTAAGCTTATTGGAGTGCATGTTGTGTTTTATGTTCATTCATTTGTTTTCTCAACATCGCTTTCCTCTGGAATGAGTCTTATTCATGGGCAATTCAATAATTTTCAGATGCAAGCTAACAAGAGTACACGGCTAAAAAGGATTCTAGAGGAAATAAATGAAGAAGATGGAGAAGCTGATGTTCGAGAAAAAATGCAGATATTGAGTTCACAGCTCATTGACTCCATTTCCAACTTGCATCAAGTCTTCACAAATCGGATATTCACAGCAATCTGCCGTGGATTCTGGGATAGAATGGGACAGGTGAAGAAACTCCAGGATGATGAAAAAGAAAACTTTTATCCCCATCTACTCCACATCTTTATTCTAACACAATTCAATTTGTTGTTTTGCTAGATTGTTCTTAAGTTTCTTGAAGGCCGAAAGGAGAATCGAGTGTGGTATAATGGATCATACTATGCTCTTGGTGTAAGTAGTTTGTTTCTCGTTCTATGTTTTTTCTTCTCGTGCATGATTTCTTGCAACAAGTTTCATTGGAAGTGTTTCTGTTTCCCCTTTTGTTGTAGATTTTGGACGATACATTTGCTTCCCACATGCAGAGGTTGCAGGGAAATTCACTACAAGAGAAAGATCTTGAGCCTCCACATTCTGTGGTGGAAGCTCGATCTATTGTCAGCAGAGACGCGGCAAATTCAACAGATACATCATCTTACTACTACGTCTAGTACCGATACTTCCTCAGGCACCAGTTTTGTTATGTCTTGATTGGATGTTGTTGTTTGTATTGCTGAACAGGTGTATAGGGAACAAATTTATATCTATTGCAAGTTTGATTA